>JAMXBD010001069.1:0-495551 GCA_024138025.1 Combretum micranthum | reverse complement strand
TCTCGGTAGCTAGGAAACCCGGGAA
Source organism: Combretum micranthum (assembly GCA_024138025.1). NCBI lineage: Eukaryota > Viridiplantae > Streptophyta > Magnoliopsida > Myrtales > Combretaceae > Combretum > Combretum micranthum. Next base: position 495,526 of record JAMXBD010001069.1, on the reverse strand, counting down.
TTGGAAGCGAAAACCTAATCCGATCAGGTTGAGTTTAGTGAATGAAGCCTAGGAACCCTAAATCCGGCTTTCCTTCGGTTTCATAGTAAAATAAATTTATGAAGTAAATGAATTTGAATCATTGCTCCAAAGTACATTTCAAACCTTTGAAGTTTTAAATTTGGGAATTTTTCAATTCCGGCCTTCCCGAGCCCAATTACGGAAAAGCGTGCCCCGAGCCACGGATTCAGAAAAATGTTTCGGAATATTCATTAGAACGTAATTTTATAAGGATTCAAAAATATCAATTTATAATTTTTCCGAGCTATAAAGATTACAGTTATAGCTTTTCCCGTGTTTCGAACAACCGGTAAAGTAATGTCTTGTCTACTATTCACAAGTAAACCTACACTACACACTACCCATACCCTATTTTACATCCTTACAACTACTCATTTCAATTTTCTTTTCCAAGAAAAATTTGTCTCTTAAATAATTATCACATTTATTACATTTAATTTACTAAAATACAAATATCAAAAAATTTCAAACACACACACACACATCCCTTGGAATGGCCGGTGCCCCACCCCCCCCCCCCCCCCTTTATTTCCTTCCATTTGTTTTGTTTTACAAATTTTTTCATTAATAACCTAATGCCTTCATATATATACATCTTTTCTCTCTCTCTCCTTTCTTCTTGTTTTTCAAATTAGAAAAAGAGCAAAACTCTCTCTTTTCCTTCCCTTAAGTGCCGAGATTTCCCCTCCCTCTTCCTCTCACAACTTCAACTTGCTTCCTTCTTCATTTCCATCTCAAGACTCCTTTGGTATGATGATTTAGGTCTTGTTCATCCTAGATCTTATAATGGCAAGACCATATCTTGTGTGTTTCCTCATTAAATCCCAATGAGCTCATGCTAGGGACATGGAAACACATGAACAAGAATGTCAAGCCATCACAAGACATGGATCTAATGTTTAGATGTGTTTTTGTCAAGATCTCATCTTGTTCATGCATGTAAAGTAGTGATCTTGTACATATATTGTTGTTCATGCCATGAGATCCATGCTTTATATATCATATGTAGTAGATCTAAGGTTTAGGATTCACAACTTCATGTACATGCATGATCATAGGTTCATTTTGTTTTATATGCTTTGATGATCATAAGAATGAAGTCTTGTTCATGTATAGAGATGTTAGATAGTATATCTTCACATATAGAAGGCAAGAACATTGAAAAAGGAAGGGCTTTGTTAAATATGAAAAGTTGAAATTCGGATGAAATGGAAACCCTACCTTAAAGACCCCCAAAATCAACTTTAAACTCATATTTCACAGAAAAATGAAGGGTATGTATAATAGGAATATTGAAGGAATGATTTTTATAAGCTTGGATGAGTTTAGGATCATAGGAATATGAAACAAGTAGTGGAGTTAAGATGAAAGATATTGGTATGTTGATCAATGGTTAAAATTCGTAACTTAGGTTCATGCCCACAAGAACACTTAGTATTTAAGTCTAAAATGGATGTTTTATAAGATAAATGAAGTCCTTAGATAATGTATACATTGAAGCTTCAATTTTTAATGCATTAGACAAGATTTTCCTTAAGAAAAATGTAAGAAAAGGAAATTTGGAAAATTCGGATTTCACGAATAGCTTATTTAAAACATGTTTACAAATGAAAAATGTGAATTTTTATGCATGAATGGAGGCCATGACTATTATAGACTTTGGGAACTTATTTTTAGATAGAAAACAAGTGGACTACAAGACTAAAAGCCAAAGAAACCCTAAGGAGTATAATGTGGAAAAATAGTCTACTAGAAATAACCTTTGAAAGATTTCTAACACTTAGGAGTTCATAAGGGTTTATTACCACAAAAATTATCATGACCATGCACATATTGAGTTCATTACATGGCATGCACATATTAGATCATTCCTATATCATTCATGCATGAACCATCGACTAGGAACATTTCTTATCAAGAGCAAAACACATTTTCAAAAGTGGATCAATTGCGGAACAGAACTGATCCCACTGTTCCGTGGCCTTACTATTTTCAAAACTTGAAAATAATACTTGAAATAGATAGATCTTCGAAGTAGATAGAGATCGATATAAAATTTGCGAAATTCCGAGTTAAAATGACCAAGTTATGGCCGTTTTAAGTCAGAACTTCCGAAAATAGCGAGAAATCCGAATTCAACTAGCCTAGATGTATAGTTTGATTTAATACATGATAAGAATCTCATTAGGATTATTCTTCTTGGTAGGTGATCCGAGCAGGACAACACTCTACCTCCCAACTATTATTATTAAGAAGTTTGGCGTCCAATGGCCGAGTGAGTTCACTTCCACTCTCAATTAATGATTGTGATTGTAATGTAGTGGCACTAGTGGTGTAGACAAAGATAAAAGAAATTGTATATGCATGATGGGGTATATGGGAATTGTTTATGTTGTTATTGTTGATATGTGCAATGAAGCTTAAGGAATATCGAAACCGGGTGCTAAGATATTGACCGTTTTACTAGTATCTTATGATGAATGTCTGCGAAAACTTGTTGGTCACTTAAAAGAATTGAACTAATGAATATTCGACTCCAACTGTAAATTGAATTCATTCATGTCACGATGGGGTTGGAGCATTCGCATTTGTTGGTTAATCGTGATCCATAAAACGACATTGTTGGTTAATCGTGATCCATAAAACGAAATTGTTGGTTAATCGTGATCCATAAAACGAAGTTTTGTTAGTTGACCGTGAGCTTAAACGGCGTCGTACCGTAGGATTCGTTAATCTGCTAACCCGGGATGGAGGGCGTAAGTCCATCCACATATGATTTCCGTTGGTCATATGTTTGCTGAATTCATTTGTTTGATGCATACACTTGCCTGAATAATTACTTGCTTGACTGAATTATGTTTAATTGCGTTGTGGAAGTTTTGCTCACTAAGCTAGTTAGCTTACGCCCCCATAGTTTCTATCTTTTGCAGCATGATTTTATTTGGCTTAGGCCGAGACAAGCCACAGCGCAGGTACCGGAGATAGGAGTTTCCCATAGAAGTTTAATCCATTCCTTTTTGTATAGACTTCCATTGGAAACTAAAGACTCTGGATGACTGTAATAGACTGTTATTCTTTTGCGGGGGAATGCCCCTTAGATCTTGTAAATTTTAAAATTATGCGTTTTGATTTATTATCTATGGCTAATGAACGCCTCGTTAAAATGTTTAACTCCATTTGCTGAAGTATTCTATTGTCGTAAAGGAACGCTTTACATCTACTTAAGACTTTCGAAGGCCCCGGGTAGGGAACTCGAGAGTCTTACTTAGTATGTGGCGGGCTGTTACGTTTAGAATACCCTACGGGGCGTGACAGAGTTCTTAGTGATACCATTTGGATTAACCAATGCACCGGCTGCATTTATGGACCTTATGAATCGAGTTTACAAACCACTCTTAGATAAGTGTGTAATCGCGTTCATAGATGATACTTTGATCTATTCCAAGACCAGAGAACAACACGAGGAGCACCTAAGGATGGCGTTACAAACCTTAAGAGAAGATAAATTGTATGCCAAGCTATCCAAGTGTGATTTTTGGTTGGATAGGATATCTTTTCTTGGGCATATGGTGACGGGAGATGGAATATCGGTTGACCCCGAAAAGATTAAGGCTGTAGTGGATTGGAAACAGCCCGAAACGGTAACCGAAGTGAGAAGCTTCCTAAGTTTGGCTGGTTATTACCGCATGTTTGTGAAAGGTTTCTCCAAGATTGCCAAACCTCTGACTCAACTGACACAAAAGGATGAGAAGTTCGTGTGGACAGATAAGAGGGAGCAAAGTTTCCAAGAGTTGAAACAACTCTTGGTGTCAGCACCAATTTTGGTATTTCCTGACCCCGAAAAACCTTACACAGTGTATAGTGATGCCTCTAGGAATGGCCTCGGATGTGTACTGATGCAAGAGGAAAAGTCATTGCCTATGCCTCCAGGCAATTAAGGCCTCATGAACAGAACTATCCTAAGCACGATTTGGAGTCGGCCGCTGTGGTTTTTAAGTTATGGAGACATTATTTGTATGGACAAAGATGTGAAGTGTACACAGACCATAAGAGTCTCAAATATTTGTTCACACAAAAAGAGCTGAACATGAGGCAGAGACGGTGGTTAGAACTCATAAAGGACTATGACTTGGGAATCAATTACTGTCCGGGAAACGTAAATGTTGTGGCTGATGCCTTGAGCAGAAAGAATTACGGAGAAGTAGCAGCCTTAATCACAGAGCAAAAAGAGTTGATAAGGGAATTCGAACGGTTAAGAATTGAATTCGTAGGGCAAGATGTCGAGATGTAGATCGCAAATTTGGTTATGGAACCCACCTTGATCGACAGGATTAAAGAAGCTCAAAGATATGATGAAGTGATAAAGAAGATCAAGGAAGAAGTACTCAAAGGGAAGTATAGTGACTTTACCCTAGATGATGAAGAGGTGGTTAGGATGAAAGGGAGATTGTGTGTACCGGAAGATGAAGAACTGAGGAAGGAAATCATGAGCGAAGCTCACAACTCTGGTTACACCGTACATTCGGGAGGTACAAAAATGTATCAAGACATAAAAAGCCATTATTGGTGGAACGGTTTGAAAAGGGATGTGGTGGATTATGTCATGAAGTGCACAGTGTGTCAACAAGTTAAAGTAGAACATCAACGGCCAAGAGGATTATTAAAGCCACTACCTATCCCCGAATGGAAGTGGGATCAGATTTCAATGGACTTTGTGTGTAGATTCCTGAGAACCTCCACTGGGTGTGATGCAGTCTGGGTAATAGTGGATCGTTTGACGAAGTCAGCACACTTCCTACCAATTAATATGACCTATTCGTTGGACAAATTGGCTAGGATCTACATCAATGAGATTGTGCGACTCCATGGTATTCCAACAAGAATCATTTCAGATCGGGATCCAAGGTTTGTATCGAAGTTTTGGACGAGCTTATAAAAGAGCCTAGGCACCAAGTTGCATTTCAGTACTGCCTACCATCCTCAGACAGATGGACAGTCTGAGCGAACCATTCAGACCTTAGAGGATATGTTAAGAGCTTGCATATTGGAATTTAAAGGAAGTTGGGATAATCACATACCTCTAATTGAGTTTACCTATAACAATAGCTACCACTCAACCATTCAGATGCCACCCTACGAAGCCTTATATGGACGGCGTTGTAGGTCCCCTCTGTTTTGGGATGATGTGGAAAAGCTAGCTATTAGGCCTGAATTGGTTCAGGAAGCAGCTGATAAGGTCCGAGTTATTCAACAGAAAATGAAAGAAGCTCAAGACAGACAAAAGAGTTGGGCTGATCTGAAGAGAAGAGAACTGGAATTTCAAGTAGGCGATCATGTCTATCTAAAGATAAACCCAATCAAGAGCATAAAGAAGATGCGGGCTCAAGGGAAATTAAGCCCAAGGTATATTGGACTCTTTGAAATTTTGGAAAGAGTGGGAGATTTGGCCTATCGGCTAGCCTTACCGCCAAGCTTGTCAGGAGTTCATAATGTGTTCGTATCAGTGTTAAGGAAGTATGTACCCGACCCTGAGCGGATAGTGGAATTGGAACCCATTCGATTAAAGGGAATCTCACATACGAAGAGCATCCAGTAGAAATCTTGGATAAGAAAACTCAGAAGCTTCGAATAAAGAGATTCGATATGTTCAAGTATTGTGGAGAAAACCACGCTTCTGCTGAGGAAGCAACTTGGGAAGCTGAAGAGGAAATCCGAAGGAAATACCCCGAGTTGTTTGAGAATCAAGGTACGGCGTTCAGTTTTGAGGACAAAACTTTTTTAAGGTGGGTAAGTTGTAAACCCCGGTTTTTCAAGTAGCCAAGATAACCCTAGAACCGAAACCAAAACCCTAAACCTGAATAGCTCAAGTCTAGAGTGAGAACTAGGAATCCTAATTCCGGCTTTTCTCGGTTTCCAATAAGAAACTTTTCTAAGAAAATTTAATTTGAATATAGTTCTTGATTATATTCAAACCAAGAAAATATAAGATTTTAAGAAAAATTTCAATTCCGGGTCATCCCGAGACCCATTATAGAAAAACGTGCCCCGTAACTAGAATTTCAAAAATTTACTTATGAGTAGTCATTTGAACCGAAATAAAATAAGGATTTCAAAAATAGATTTTTCATAATTTTTTGACCTATGAAAAATACAGTTATAACCTTTTTATTCGTATTCTTACTACTAGAAATTAAATTGTCTTGTCTACTATTCTTCACTATTCACACGTACCACCTATACTACCTATTTTCACACTCTATATTTCAACTCTTACCATCACTTAATCAATCACCTTTCTAAATAACTTTTTTTCACTTAAAAATTAAGACAATTTATGACAAGTGGTACACAATTCAAATCAAAGGCAAATCAAATAAAAAAAAAACAAATTTCCCTTCCCCCACAAGCTCTAAAATCGCGTGAATGGCCCCCCCTCCCAAGCTTCAATTGTAATTTTTTTTGTTATTTTAATCACATTTAACCTATTCCACTTTATATATAAGCCATATTTTCTCTCTCTTTCCTCATTCTTCACTTTTCAATTTTTACAAAGTGTAAAAGCTCTCAAAATCCTCCCCATTTCCCCTCCTTTGCCGTGAGCCAAAGTCCCCCCCCCCCCCCCCCCCCCCCCCCCCCCCCCCCCCCCCCCCCCCCCCCCCCCCCCCCCCCCCCAACACCCACACACACACACAACTTTCCATTTCCCTTTTTCATCTTCTATTTCACTTCAAGTAAGTAAACTTTTTACTCCTTCCACTCATAGATCTTTGTTATGGCTAAGTGATTCTTGGATATTTCCAACCAAAGGACCCCATGAGCTTTTGCTAGGGACAAGGAAATATCAAACAAGAATACCGAACCATTACAAAGTAAATCTAACATTTAAAGGAGTTTTCATGCCAAAAGCTTTATGTTTATCCATCAAAAAGTATTTTAAAAACAAAAGATCTTTTATAAAAATATAGTTTTTATGTTTTCAAAACTCATTTAAGCATTTGAAATAATAGATCTATCATTTTACTACTCATAATCATGTAGGCATTTAAGGTCTCATCATTATTTTGTGTTTATGTGCATTAATAGTCTTTAATGCTTTTGTCTTTAGTAAATAACCTTCTTAGTATATAGATCTATGGGTAGATAAGTTAATAAAGTCAAAAAGGAAAACACTTTTCAAGCAATGAACTTGTGTAAATTCGGATGACTTTGGAAACCTAGGTTAAAAACACTTTTATCAACTTCTAAACATATATTTTTCAAGAAAAATGAAGCCTATAGGCAATAGATAATGTTTGGTGATATATTTCATGAGCCTAAATGAGTTTTTACTAAAGAAAATGTTGGAAACAAGAAATAAAGTCCAATAGAAGTTTTGAGCTAAAAGTCATGTAGACGAAATTCGTAATAATGGATATATGGTTAGAAAACACTATTTTTCCAACTTCAAAAATGGTATTTTCTTAAATAAATGAAGTCCTTAGGGTATAGGTATAATAAATACTTAAGGTTTTAGGTATAAAATACATTTTTCCTAAAGGAATCAACTTGAAAATGGAATTTTCTAAATTCGGATTTTTGGAACCACCCTAGTAAAAGACCCACTTAAAAGTTTACAAATGAAGATTTTATTAAAGAAATAAAAGCCCTAGGATATAACTAATATAAGGGTCAAAATTTCTTTAAATAAAATGGAGTTTTCCTAAAGAAAAACCTTGTAATATGTAGGTGTGACCAAGTGTAGTAAACTCACTTGTTAAACAATAGTATGAAATGGTTCTCTAAGAAAAAGTTTATTTAAATTCTTTAAATCTAAAGAGTTATAAGAACTTAGACTCATTAGATTTCATATCATGATATTCATGATAGTGAAAATCATTACCATGGCATCTAGTTCCTTTTGTACTTAGGAATCTCAAGTGCATTCATGAAAACCGCATTTTTGGAATCAATATACCCGCTGGACAGATCTGATCCCTCATTTCCGAGGCTTAGATATTTAAAACTTGATTTAAAATTCATATTTAGGAAGCTCTTCTGAAGTAGATAGAAATCGATATAAAATTTACGAAATTCCGACTTAAAACGACCAAGTTATGGCCATTTTAAAACGGAACTTCGAAAATGACGCGAATTTCGATTTCACTAAGTTTTCTTAGAGTTTTAGTATCCTAAGTTGGTAGAATACTTATTAGGGTATTTCTTATGTGAATAGGAGAACCCGAGGACGTTGACTCTTTGCCTCCCGATTATTATTACTAGAAGAAAGGCGACCCAATGGCGGAGTGAGTTTTTCTTCCCGATTCATTATTGTATGTGCTTGTAAAGTAGTGCACTGAATGTAGGCCAAATGAATGGAATATGAATGATGGGAAATAATGGGAAATTATATGTTGATGATGATGTGAGAACTCAAATTAAGAATATCAAAACCGGGTGATAAATTTTGGTTGTGTACTTAGCTATGATGGATTGTTTGAGAAATTGTTTGATCGCCTAAGTAAAATGGCTTAATCAACTACTTGGACTAATGCTAAATTGGCATATGCATATCATAAGGGAAGGAGCATTAGCATTTGTAGGTTAATCGTGAACCATAATTATATCGATAATCGTAGGTTAGTCGTGAACCATAAACAACATCGAATAATCGTAGGTTAATCGTGAACCATAAACGATATCGAATAATCGTAGGTTAGTCGTGAACCATAAACGACATCGAATAATCATAGGTTAACCGTGAACCATAAACGGCATATTGATACTATCGCAGTAGTCGTTAATCTGCTAACCCGGGATGGAGGGCGCAATTCCATCCACATATGATTTCCGGCTGGTCATATGTATGTTGAACTCACGTGTTTGATGCATACACTTGCTTGATTAATAACTTGCTTAAATTGTCGTGACATGAATATTATTGTGGAAGATTACACTCACTAAGCTAGTTAGCTTACGTCCCTACAGTCCATTCCTTTTGCAGTTATCCCATTTGTGGCTTAGGCGACGTGACCCGGCTGAACAGGTACAGAAGCTAGGAGTTTCCCCTAGAAGTTGGAATTTATGTATTAGACTTCCATAGGAAACTTCTAAGACTTGGATGACTGTATAAGACCGTTAATTATTCTTTTACGGGGGAATGCCCCTTAGATTTTGTAATATTTATTTACGTTTCATGAATTATATCCTGCTGCTAATGCATGCCAAATTAAGCTTTTATCTCCATTTGGACTTGTACTCTATTGTGTGTAAAGGTACGCCTTACATCTATATAAGGCTCTCGAAAGACTAAGGCGGTAATTCGGAATCTTATATGGTATATGGCAGACTGTTACGTTTAGGATACCCTATAGGGCGTGACAGCCACACTGATCTAGCGTATTACCCGTACTCCATTTGGTTGGTGATGTAATTTACCTAGTCACTCCATCCAGGCGATGGCTCCTTAAGAAACACGAAGTATGTGTTAGAAAGTAGAAGCTTCTTCTACTCGTTCTTGAAACGTAGGATGGAGTCCCCCCAAATGGTGCTCCTAGAATCGGTGCTCGACTTGGACTCGATTACTCGGAAATCACCATTAATAGGGAGAGTTGCACATAACTTGGGGCGAGAAGCTTTGTCCCAGAACTTGTCTTCAAAAATAGTGTCGTCCACCCACTGATGTCGTGGAAATTTAATTTGTAGCGGATTGTCGTCTTGATGCACCAGCAAGTCCCACTGCTTGATAACTTCAACATTTGGTACTTGCTTGCCTTTAGCTTCATTTTATTTGAGAGCTCCGACTTTTGGGCTTGAGCGCGTTTCATTTTCTTTCGCTGGGTGTTTTATGCACTTTGAGTTTAATTACTTTTGATAACTTAAGGATAGAAACTCCTATCAGCCTTGATTAAGATGATGCCTACAAAGGAAAAGATAAGATCGAATGGGTGGGACAAGAAATTAAAAAAAAAAGATATATTGACAGAAATCATGTTTATATTGCAAATATATATATATATATATATATATAAGGGAAGAGTCGGGTTTGTCAGGAACATACTCTTATATCACAGAATTCGCTCCAAGTTGAAATGTATGCAAAGACTGTGCTAGTTATTGAGATGGTAATCTACAAAGTAACGACAACAAAGTTAAAAAAAAAAAAAAAAAAAAAAAGTGGGGCGCAAGGATCATTAGATTATGATATTAAAAAAAAAAAGAGAGTGTAAGAACGATGCTAGATGGAACTCACTATTAGAATACATACGAGATATTGAGCCCCGTGTAGGTTGAGAATGAAAGTCACTGCTTGCTATCACTAGGGAACATGTTTATTCAGTATTGGATTCACAGTGTTGATGATCAGGCCGTCAAGGTTATCGATATTGTAAATACTTTCAGGCTTTAGGAACAACCCTTCTTTGACAAGAAGAAAATTGTTATATACCACGATGCAAAAGTTGAATACCCAACTAGACATCAAACCATGACAAAAACCATATAGATCCTCTTATATTGAGGACGATTCAAAGATGGATCCTAGAAAAGAGAAGTTACTTACCGATATGCCTTACAGCTACAATAAGAATGCATGGACACAATTATATTACTTACTAATATGTCTTACGACTATAACAAAAATTGCAAATAATGAAAGATATCCCTCTTTTTATCAGAAAAATCGAAGGAATTTAAGTCGTCTCATTCCTACACTAGCGGGTTACAAATTCAATATTAGTAGTTACGAATTCAATACTAGAATTTGAGTCGTTTGATTCCTACATTGGCAGTTACAAGTGATAATGAATTCTCTTTTTTAATGTGGAGTAGTTACATTATCATATGATTGTTATAGTTGATACCAAAGGTCGCATAGTAAATCTACAAAATAAAGTTCTGAAGTTTCTGAATGGATTTCAAGAGATATTGTTAATATTTATTGGTGTAGGATTAATATGCTGCAGTTCTCATGGGGGAGTGGAAAAGCATTTATTATTTATGTGATTGCACTATATCATTCATATTAAAATATGGATTAAATGTGTAAAAAAAAAAGAATAGAGAGGGAAAAATCTATCCAGCAAGTATGATTGATTTTTGTCGTTGCAAATTTATGATGCATATATCTGACTGGACACTTGCGGAAGGAATCATCAAATCATTAACACATGTGAAAGAAATGAAGACCAAATATAATATTAGATGATTTCATGGGGACAAGATCATTCAAATAAATATAAGACGACATGTGTAACTGGATGGTGCTGCAAGCTTACACACTACAGTACAATTAAATGTACAATGGCATTAGTTACAACGTTGGCATTTGAATTTTACTTAGGGATGCAACCGGGGCAAATTTGGGATGAGTCATATAAAACCCGAACCCAACCCGCTTCCTAATAAGGTTTCCCAAACCCGCCCCGCAACCCTATAGGGTTTTCTATTCAATACCCAAACCCGCCCCGTGACCCGCTTAATTTTTTTCCCTCTTCTCAACTCTTAGTTAAATTATAATTTTTAACAATAATTTTATCTTATGGTAGCACAATAGTTAGTTTATAACTATGCTTGAATGAATTTACAAGATATAGCACAACCTTATTCAGAAATATAAAGGTTTAAAACTATCATAAGAAGATTTTCAAATATAGATGAAAAAGATATTACTTCACTTACCTAAATATACATAATACATATGTAGGAACTGTGCCTTGTGAAGACTCAAGAATAGAAAAACATGTCTTCAAAACACATTAATAACTTACCAACACTTCATTCACTCTCCAACAATAACTCATAAAACCAACCTCCTAACACACTCATTTCTACTTGTCTTCAAAATACATTAACAACAAAAGTAAATACAACACATCATCAAATGAACCATCCAATAATAAACATAAACTCGAAGCTCAGTCCACCATACCAACCAAATAAACAATGCATCAACATCACCGGATCAACCAAAATAAATTAATAGCATAATTATGAAGTCATCATCAATCATTATTTTCACTTGTCATCTTCATTATTGGATTCCACTTTCTTCATCCCCTTCTTTAGGTTCTTCAAATTCAAGTATCTCTAAACCTACAAAATTAAAAGAATAAAAGAAAAAGAAAATATCTTCATGACATATATTAGAAATATGCATGGTAAAAAACACTTTCAACAATAAATTAAACAATCTCATACTAATTCCAAAATTTAACAGCCAACTTTGAGTACACATCAATGCTTCTATTGTATCTGTAACGTCCTAAAATAAGGCATTACAACCCGCCACGTATCCCCTCTTTATAGAATACACAAAGGCTCTATTATCCACAAACTAATACAATCATCACCTGTAAACATCATAGGGTAACTCATAGGATATCAAACCTGTTAAAAATAAAAACTTATGCTTCATAAAACATAAACTCTAGTTCAAGCATAAAATCCAAGTTGACATCATAGTCAACAATTCTACATAAACTAAAAACTATTTACATTAAAATCTCTTCATTTAAAACCAATAATGAATCCAACTACAATCCTAAATGATCAAAACATGTCTTTTCTTAGAAACTTGGTATATAAAGCCTAACTCTCGACTGGGTAGTCAGGTCCACTATCGCCACCCCACTATCAAAGAATAAATCATAACCGGATAGATCATACACTATATTTTCTTCACCTGTACCTGAAATTTAAAAGAATGAGCGGTGATGCCCAGTACGATAACTCCAATCCAAAAACAAATGCATATGCACATACAAAAGGCATATAATTCATGCAACTTAAACTAATGTAAACAATCATATTATTATCTTTCTTAAGCCATCAAAACAACACAATCCGGTGTTAGGTATACTCTAATCCTGAACTCAGAGTTACTCAGACCCCATTGAAAATCATACAACTCTTTGAAAATAATAATGATATACATATATGGATGAGTGGGTACTCCCCAAACACCCCGAATCCAGAACACCTAATTCTAACGGAATCATATCAAGACACGAGTCCACTAGTGACAACCTCACACCAAGATCATCAGGGTGCCTCATCAGTATCACTGTCTGCCAGGTCTTTATTGGTTAAAGCCAAGCACAACCAAAACATACAATTATTAAACCGAATAAAGATTAAGTTTATTAAGAAATTTTGTTCCTATAAGCATTCAATCAATACAAAACTTACAGACAAAAACAGCAAGCAAGGATTGGTCGTACGTTTCTCGGTATCAGGAAATTCAAATTTATATCTCCTAAAAATCCTTTATCGACAACACTCAACCACAACCAAATCTCCTGAATCTCCACAATACTTCAATCAATATTAACAATTCAACAACAAATTCAAATCTCTAAATTACTGTCAACAACATATATTTATATATTTAACAAATAAAAACACGATATAAACAATTCCTAATGTACTATAACTCCCGAAATCCTAACCTGACAAAGAAAATCATCAAGTTGCACCATCTAACCCGATCAATCTTCCACAACAATCTATAGAATTTGATAATCCTTCAAAACCCTAATATTATATGACAACAAGAATGCATAATGATCATCTAATCATACATTATTCAAATCCATCAAAGAAAAGATGAAACTTACTGATTTAGATCACCAAAATCCAACTCACATCCACAAATTCGGATCCCAACCAAATATAGAGTTTCCTTCATGCAAACAAATCACAAAATCCTTAGAAGTTGCATGAAATTCGTATAAATCTGATATGAGAACATTATACTTACTCGTTTTAATCACAACACTCACTTCTTATCCAACCGAGGTAAATTAAATCCAAGATCTAAATCTCTCCCATGTTTTTCCTTCAAGAATAACACAAAACCCTAAGCAACCTCATACAAATTCATATTTAATCCATGAGAGAAGGTTAAAATTACTTACTTTGGATCGAAAACACCCTCCGGATGATTCTCCAAGCTTAGATCTCCAAGAACGCTCTAAAACTCTCTTATACGAAGGAGAAATATGAAATGATGTTTCTGTCAAAACTGTTTTTTGTGTCTCATATTTATAAATTTAGGGCCGGTGGCATATGTGTAGATCTTGCTGGCGTACACCCTACGCTGACAAAATTTACACGAGCAGTGGCAGCATTCATCGGGGCTTTAATTTCCCATAACTTCGATCCTACTGCATACGCCGGCAAATCTATGCCCTACGCAAGCAGCGTTCCCAGCCGGCATTAAAATAAACCCTATGCACACCGGCGACGTTCCACCCAGCGTTAAGAAAAACACTCCTATTCCCATCCTACACCGTCTCTATGCTAACAGCGTAGATTCTCCTGGAGGTAGCGTACAATCTGCCAAAAATTGCAAAAATCCGAACTTTAATATTTGTCCTACAGCCAAACTTAAACTTTTACAATTTACTTGTTTTGACTTTAAACTCATCCTATATCGTCTCATGATTCATAATTCATTATATGTTCATCTTTATTTCTATATTTTACATCTCTTCTCTCATAAAAAGAACTTTCTTCCTTGAAAGTTACCTGGATTAGTGAAACAACTCTGGATATTTTGTCCTCATATCTTCTTTTAGCTCCCAAGTAGCTTCACGTTCAGTTTGATTATTCCACTATACTCTCCCATATTTGATCACCTTGCTTCTCAGAATCTTCTCCTTAGAATCCATAATTCTGATCGGCTTTTCAATCGTTGTAAGGTTTGGCTGCACTTCCAACAGTTCAACAGCTACTATTTCTTCTAGATCTCTGACATACTTTCTGAGCATGGATACATGGAACACATTATGCACTCCCTCCAAATCAGGCGGTAAAGCTAATATATAAGCCATGTCGCCTATCCTTTCAAGAATCTCAATTTGGTTAGAACTAATCTCAAATGTTCTTTATGCTCCTCTTTATTCCTTGAATACACCAATACGTCATGAATAAAGACTACCACAAATATATCAAGATACTCCCTGAAGACTGTTCATCAAATCCATAAATACTGCTGGTGCATTGGTGAGTCCAAAAGGCATGACAACAAATTCATAATATCCATACCTTGTCCTGAAAGCTGTCTTTTGAATATCTTCGGCTTTCACTCTCAACTGATGATATCTAGATCTCAAGTCTATCTTTGAGAATATTGAAGCTTCTGCCAACTGATCAAACAGATCATCAATTCGTGGCAAAGGATATTTGTTCTTCACTGTCACCTGGTTCAATTCTCTGTAATCAATGCATAGTCTCATACTACCATCCTTCTTCTTGACAAATAGAACTGGAGCTCCCCAAGGTGAAACACTAGGTCTAATGAACTTCTTCTTCAACAATTCATCCAACTACACTTTAAGCTTAGTAAGTTCTGTAGGAGCCATTCGATAAGGAGCTTTTGATTTTGGTACAGTACCGGGTATTAAGTTGATACCAAACTCCACTTCCCTCTCTGGTGGTAATCCAGGCAGATCTTCTGGAAAAACTTCTGGATACTCACATACAATTGGAACATCCAAAAACACTATTTCCTTTTTAACTTCTTTCACCATAGCAGCCAAAACTGATCCTCCCCACAATTCATAAGTAGGTAAAACTGGAGGTCTTTGCACTACTAACTTATGAACAAATTGATCACCATTGGGTAAACTAAACTCTACTACCAGATTATAGCAATCAATCACCACATGGTACTTTGCCAACCAGTCTACACCCAAAATCACATCAAAATCCAACATATCCAGCACCACCACATCTGCAGGTATATGTCTACCTTCTATCTCAATATCCACATTCTTATAGATTCTTTTTAATATAGACTCACTTCCCAAAGGAGTACTAACAGATACACATCCAGCATAAACTCAGTAGATATACCATAAACAGACAAAAGATTCAGAAATGCAAGAGAAACTGGCACTAGTATCAAACACACATATGCACTATGCAGGAGTATAGGAAACATACCCGAGATAGTATCAACACTAGAAGTCTCACTACGCTGTAAACCATAAACCTTTGCTGGTGCTCTGCCATTGGCCAGAATAAACTCTACCATACTGCCCTCCTTTACAATCCACAGCTCTGTGTCCCCTCTACCCACACTTGAAGCAGAAAACCTATGGAACGACTTTGCCTGTGCAGGTGTTACTCTTGTGTCCTAGCTTAACATAAGAAAAGCAAGCATTCTTTACCCACTTGCAATCCTTTACATCATGTGGTCCGAGGCATCTCACGCATCTTCTATCTGTATTCTGCACTACTGGCCTGAAATTCTGTGTGATAGGTCTCTTGCCTCTATCTTGTGTAAGTGCACTAGTTGCTGGCCTCTTGCCAAAAAATACCT
The DNA here is from genome assembly GCA_024138025.1 of Combretum micranthum. Classification (NCBI taxonomy): domain Eukaryota; kingdom Viridiplantae; phylum Streptophyta; class Magnoliopsida; order Myrtales; family Combretaceae; genus Combretum; species Combretum micranthum. The sequence goes on along the minus strand of JAMXBD010001069.1, from coordinate 479,163 downwards.
TATTCCTCTATGGCTCACGGCTTCTAATCCTGCTCAAGCCTTGCTCTGCTGCCTTGGTTTTGCTCACCACAGCTGAATAGTTGCTCAAATCCATCAAATTCACCTGATACTGGATCTCAGGTTCTAGTCCTGTGATGAATTTGCTAACCTTGGCCTCTTCACTCTCTTTTAGAGCATCAAGTAGAAATCTCATCAACCTGTGCAATTCTGACTCATATTCTTCCACTATCAATTTTCCCTGCTGCAGAGTGTAATACTCTTGAAGCATTCTATGCTTAACACTGTCAGGAAAGAATTCTCTATAGAAGGCCTGCTGAAACATTTGTCATGTAATTATACCAGTCATGTGTCTTCTAATGCTCAACCACCAGTTGTTGGCTCTCCTAGTCAGCAAATAGGAAGCATATTTAACTTTCTTGTTCTTTAGGATATCCAAAGTAGAAAATGTCTTCTCAACCTCTTCCATCCACAACTGTGCTTCAAGAGGCTTACTTGGTACTGGCTTAAACTTATGCATCAGGCCACAAATTTGTTCAGACTAAGCACATCTGCATGCCTAGCTCCATTTCCTCCATTCCCATTTAACCTTTGTGTCTCCTGTCTCCAAGCTTTGGTGTTTTCTTGGACCATCTGCTTGTCCCTCCTCATATCTTGCTACTGTTGACCAACTACTCCTAACAAAGCATTCACAGCTTGCATAAGTTGTGTAGCATCGATCGAAACCTGCTGTCCGATAGGTGGAGGTAGTGGCAAGTCTTGATTCTGAGCCTACTGCTCATCCTGCTACTGCCCCAAATTCTCATTCTCCTCAGGATTTCTTCTTCTTGGAGGCATTCTAACACAACAAAACACCATGAAATTAGAATAAGGGTATCCAACTCAAGATCAAAACTTAAATCTATATGACTGTAAGCCCCAGAAAAATTCAGTAATTAATCATAAAATATACATCGAAGATAAACTCTAAAAAAAACTCCAAATTAAAGCCGAACTTCGAACAAGTCCTAAAATATAAACGGAAGTGAGAATTCCTTGATCTTGAGAAACTATGAATAAAATGAGAACTCCAAAATTCCTTAAGTCCAAAAACCATTACGTAAGATAAATTGTTTACCTAATCTGTAATTCATAAAAATCGGGATAATATAAAACTCAATGACAGTTTACTAAAAAGCAATTTAATCCGTAACATGACAATTTGAGAGACCAAGAAATCACCAAAGCCAAATCTATAACTAGGCTTTGGCACGATTGAGAAAACTCTATATGCCAATAATAAAATATAGACTTTGGAAATTCTCTAAACGACCAGACTAATAATCCTAAGAGACAGAAATCACAATAAAGCCCTAACGATCAAATCAAACTCTCAAGGATCATAGAACGAGTTAGAAATTGAAATCTCGTAATCTTAAGAAGGAAGAATCCAGGAAACAAAATAACAAATTAAATAATCCTTAAGTTAACCAATTGTTCATAAAACCTTAAATCGAAGCAAAATAATTTCGAAAACAAAACACTATGAAGATCCTTTTTCAAAGCAAATTATAAAAATCAAGATTTCCCCAAATCATTCCAAAAATCAATATTTGACTCAAACTCAAGAAAATCATATCCGGTAACCATTACCGATAAAACTCCGGATATAATAATCCAATTCAAGATTTCCGAAAGCAGTAAGAGACATTAAATAGTTTTAAAAATAAAATTTAAAATAAATTTCTCAAACTAAATACGTTATATAAACAGAAAATTCCAGTTTCCAATTTGGCAATACCTAAACCGAAAAGTCAACCGGGAACCCTAAGTCAACAAAACCCTAGTGGAAAATAGTAGTTTAAGTCCGGCAATCCCGCGCTCTTAACCCTAGAAACCGAGATATGGTTTAAGGATGTAGAATAGCTCGTAATAGTATAAGGTCGCTTAAAAATATCATATTGGTAAGTTTTTGGCCTATTTCAAATCCGTTCGGACACAACCTTCGAAAAGCGTGTCCCGAGACTCGGAATACCAAAAATATACCGTTGACACCGTTAGACTCGTAATTTCATAAGATTCCCAAAAATATCAGTTTCATAATTTTTCGGTAACTAAAAATATCAGATATAGTGATTTCATTCGTATTTTAATTACTATCGGTAACTAATTTGTCTTCTACACTATTCAAGGTACACTAGTACACTATTCTACACTGTTCACTCTCTCTAATTTATTTCTAATCACTCTTACAAATGACACAATTCACACTATTCATATTTTCTTTTCCCATAAAAATCTACTCATACCTTTCTTACAAAATATCACTTCTCTTACACAAAAATTAATCATAATTGTACTTTTCTCTCTCCTCCTTCATGTTGCCATCCATCACTCTCTCTCTTCCCTCTCTTTTTATTTTCTTTTTCAATTATTTAAATCACTCTTAATTCCTCTCCTCTTTTCCTATAAATACCACCTCTCCCCTTCTCATTTCTTCACACCTTTCTCAAGTAGAGAATTTATGCAAAATTCTCTCCAAAACACTCCTCTCCATATTCTTACAAGAACTCTCTTCTTCTACCAAAATAAGTTTCTTTTCAAGCCTCATTTCTAAGCACTACAAAAAACCTTCAAGAAAGCAATCCTTCTTTTCTTCTTACCCATTTAGGTAATGAAGAACTCATATTTCATTTTTTTCCCATGTCAAGTAACCTTATATGGTTTTGATGTTGTTTCTTAGGTTGAAAAACTAAAGACAACCACATTAAGATCATGTTTGGTTCTTGTTCATGGAATTACCTTCATGCATATTTATACCTTCTCATTTATTACTTGTTTTATATTTTGATCTTGTTATTTATTTACTTTATGAATGCAATTTATTTACTTGCTTTCTTAGTATTTTAAGACTAGTCTTTTCTAGTCTTAGACTTGTCCTCATCAAGTCAAAATAATTTTCCTTTCTTGCTTTTATTTATATTTTGGGGATGGAATTTATTCTTTGTCCCGGGAGCTTAGATCTCCCAATACTTGATATATATATGTATATTGTTATATGTTCTTGTTCATATCTCTCTTTTATTTTTGCTTATTTACTTATGCTCATAAACTTGAATGATTCATGGTTACAATATTATAATGACCCATGGTAACTAAAATCATGAAACAAATTTTGAATATAAGAAAAATAGTTAGCTACAAGAGTTGATAAAAGAAGTTCTTTGAAAAACTAAAGGAAAGGATTTTTGGTTATCAAAGTCATTAAAGGGTTGGTTTTTACAAAAGAGTTTAAGGATTAATAAACTAGTTTTGACAAGAGCAATAATTTTCTATAAAACCATGGCATTTCAAGAAAGGAGTTTTCAAAAATTAGTTTCGAAATAGATGATTTGATAAAATAAGTATCTTTTCAAAATAAAACCAATGAGGTCTTAAAAAGATATTTTGAAGGAATGAAACTCATATTTTCAATATAATAGAAATAAGAAGGTTTTACCCAAGATTGAAGCAAAATGAAAGTAAGGATTTTGTTTTGGAAACTTGAAAATGAGTAAGTTGATCTTTACAGTCATCCAAGAAAAAGAAGTAAAACAAGTTTTTCAACTTAGAAAACCAACTCAAGAGCCTACTTTCAAACCATAGGCTAAATATAATGGAAGTGATTTTTGGAAATAAAATCTTGAACAAGGAAAAACCATAAGATAGATATAAGGAGTAAAATCTTTCAAATTATATAAAACCTAAGAGGTCATTTCTCAAAAATAAAGACTAACACTACATTTTCCAAAACTTCTAATAATGAGTTATATGATTATATAAAGGATTTTTCAAGGTATATTGATAGCTAAGTATCTATCAAAGTTTTTGGATAAAGTGTGATTTGGATTTGGAACTTGTTTTGCGAAATGGGGAAATTCGTGCAGACGTACTGCACCCCTCTGATCACCACCTTTTCGATCTCGTTTTATGAATATAACCTTAGAAATAGATAGCTCTCATCGAATAGGTAGAAATCGATATATTATATGTGCAATTCCGAGTTATAATGAGCAAGTTATGGCCATTTTGAGTTGGAATTGTTTTCCATCCGTACTTTGACGCAAATAGAAGTTTTAGTTGATCCTTGGTGAAATACTCACCCTGGGCATTCTTTTATGTAGGAACGAGGAGCTCGGGACTTCTCTTCCGAAGGATCAAATGGATAAGGAATGCGCTAAGGACGAGTGAGTTCATTTCCTAAGTAATAATGCTCATTGAGTGTGCTTGTAATTGTAGTAATGTCACGCCCCGTAGGGTATCCTAAACGTAACAGTCCGCCACATACTAAGTAAGACTCTCGAGTTCCCTAACCGGGGCCTTCGGAGTCTTAAGTAGATGTAAAGCGTTCCCTTACGACAATAGAATACTTCAACAAATGGAGTTTAACAGTTTAACAAGGCATTCATTAGCCATAGATAATAAATCAAAACGCATAAATCTTTAAGGTTTACAAAATCTAAGGGGCATTCCCCCGCAAAAGAATAACAGTCTATTACAGTCATCAGAGTCCTTAGTTTCCAATGGAAGTCTATACAAAAGAAATGAAATCAAACTTCTATGGGAAAACTCCTATCTCCGGTACCTGCGCTGTGGCTTGCCTTGGCCTAAGCACCTATAAACTCATGCTGCAAAAGATAAACACTACCTCTCGGGGCCGTAAGCTAACTAGCTTAGTGAGTAATACTTCCATTAACGCAATTAAATACAATCACTCACAAGTAATTATTCAAGCAAGTGCATGCACCATACAAATGAAATCATCAAACATATGACACACCAACGCGAAATCATATGTGGATGGACTTGCGCCCTCATCCCGGGTTAGCAGATTAACGATTCCTGCGGTACGACGCCGTTTAAGCTCACGGTCAACTGATTAAAAGCTCGTTTTATGGATCACGATTAACCTCACATTCGTTTTATGGATCACGATTAACCTCACATTCGTTTTATGGGTCACGAAAAACCAACCAATGCAAATGCTCCAACCCCATCGTGACATGAATGAACTCAGTTATAGTCGGAGTCGAATAGTCATTAATTCGATTCTTTTAGGTGACCAACAAGTATACTCAGACATTCTTCATATGATTCTAAATAAACAATCAATATCTTAACACCCGGTTTCGATATGCTTTAAGTTCCATTTCACATATCAACAATTCACAACACAAATAATTCCCACATACCCCATCATGCTTGTACAATTTCTTTTATCTTTGCCTACATCACTAATGCCACTACATTACATTCACAAGCATTAATTGAGAGTGGAAGTAACTCACTCGGCCATGGGTCACCAAACTCCTTAATAGTAATAATCGGGTGGTAGAGAGTCGTCCTGCTCGGAATCACCTACCAATCAAGAATAATCCCTATGAGATTCTCACCATGTAATTAAATCAAACTATACATCTAGACTAGTTGAATTCGGATTTCTCGCTATATTTGGAAGTTCCGACTTAAAACGGCCATAACTTGGTCATTTTAACTCGGAATTTCGCAAACTTTATATCGATCTTCATCTACTTCGAAAGATCTATCTAATTCAAGTATTAAATCCAAGTTTTGAAAATAATAAGGTCACGGAACAGTGGGATCAGTTCTGTCCCGCAATTGATCCATCTTTGAAAATGTGCTTTGCTTTTGATAAGAAATGTTCCTAGTTAGTGATTCATGCATGAATGATTTAGGAATGAACTACTAATGTGTATGCCATGTAATGAACTCAACTTATGCATGGTCATGATGGTTTTTGTAGTACTAAACTTTTAGGAACTCCTAAGTGTTGGGGAAAGTTTCATAAAGGCTAATTCTAAGAAGTTATTATCCCACATTATACTCCTTAGGGTTTCCTTGGTTTTTAATCTTGTAATCTACTTATTATTTGACTAAAATTAGGTTCTCAAAGTCTATAATAGTCATGGCCTCCATCCATGCACAAAAATTCACATATTTCATTTGGTAAACATGTCTTCAATTAAGCTAGTTATAAAAATCCGAATTTTCCAAATTTTCTTTTCTTACATTTTTCTTAAGGGAAATCTAGTCTAATGCATTAAAAATTGGGGCTTCAATGTATACATTATCTAAGGACTTCATTTAGCTTATAAAACATTCATTTTAGACTTAAATACTAAGTGTTTATGTAGGCATTACACAAAGTTACGAATTTTGACTACACATTTAAAGTCAACATTTTTCATCCTAACTTCACCTCTTGTTTTCCTTATTTTTATCATGCCTAAACTCATCTAAACTTATGAAAATAATTCCTTCAACATATCTATTACACATACCCTTCATTTTTCTTATGAAATATAAGTTTAAAATTGATTTTGGAGGTCTTTAGGATAGGGTTCCCATTTCATCCGAATTTTCAATTCTTCATATCTAACAAAGTCCTTCCTTTTTCAATGTTCTTGCCATCTATATGTGGAGATATACTATCTAGCATCTCTATACATGAACAAGACCTCATTTTTATGATCAATAAAGCACATAAACAAAAATGAACCTATGATCATGCATGTACATGAAGTGGTGGATGTCTAAACCTTAGATCTACTACATATGATGTATATAACATGAATCTCATGGCATGAACATCAATATAAATACAAGGTCATTACTATATATGCATGAGCAACATGAAATCTTAACATAATCATTTAAACACAAGATCCATGTCTTGTGATGGCTTGACATCCTTGTTCATGCATTTCCATATCCCTAGCATGAGCATCATAGGGTTTTGATGAGGAAATACACAAGGTATACCTTTGCATTACAAAATAGGAAGAACAAGGCTTACACAACATACCAATGGAGTCTGAAGTGAAAAAGAAAGGAAGCAAAGTTGGAAAGTGAGGATGGGAGAGAAGAAGCTCACGGCACAAAAGGAAAAAGAAGAGAGTTTTTCTCTTTTTCAAAAGTTCAAATGAGAAGAAAATGAAGAGAGAGAGAGAACATTTAGTATAATACTAAGGAATTAGGGTTTAGTTAATAAAAATGAAGTAAAAATAATACAATTGAGGGGGAAATAAGAGGGAGGGGCGCCGGCCACTTCATGCATGGAGTGTGTGTGTTTAAAATTTGATTTTTTTGTATTTAGTAAATGAAAATGTAATAAATGTAATAATTATTAAAGAGACAAATTTTCTTGGAAAAGAAAATTGAAATGAGTAGTTGTAAGGATGTAAGAATAGGGTATGGGTAGTGTGTAGTGTAGGTTGTACTTGTGAATAGTAGACAAGACATCTACTTTACCGGTTGTTCCGAAAACACGGGAAAAGCTATAACTGTAATCTTTATAGCTCGAAAAATTATGAAATTGATATTTTTGGAATCCTTAAAAAATTACGGTTCTAATGAATATTCCGGAATATTTTTCTGAATCCGTGACCCGGGGCACGCTTTTCCGTAATTGGGCTCGGAAGGCCCGGAATTGAAAAATTCCCGAATTTAAAATTGTCAAAGGTTTGAAATGTACTTAGGAACAACAATTCACTTTCATTTACTCCATAATATTTATTTTACTATGAAACCGAAGGAAAGCCGGATTTAGGGTTCCTAGGCTTCATTTACTAAACTCAATCTGATTGGGTTAGGGTTTTGTTTCCCGCTCCTGGGGTTTTCTAGCTACTGAGAATTTCCGGGGTTTACAACCAATACTAGCATCAACAGGCCCAGGATTGATACTAACAACTTTGAAATCAAACCCAATATCATCCAAATGGTCCAACAGATGGTCCAGTTCGATGGCTTACAGGATGAGGACCCCAGTAGCCAGCTGCAACAGTTTTTGGAGATTTGTGATAAATTCAAGATAAATGGTGTGTCTAAGGATGCCATCAAGTTAAGATTATTCCCATTTTCCCTTAGAGGAAACGCTAAAAATTGGCTGAATGGATCATCAAAGTATTCCATCTCCACTTGGCGACAAATGACTGAGAATTTTATGAGGAAATATCTCCCACCCTCTAGAACAGCCAAGTTGAGAGCTAACATTGCTTCGTTCCACCAAAGTGACTCTAAAACATTGTATGAAGCTTTCGAGAGATGGAAGGAATTGCTGGCAAGATGCCTACACCATGGACTGCCTGAATGGACCCAGGTACAAACCTTTTATAATGGATTGAATTATAGGACTAGACAATTAATAAATGCAACTGCTGGTGGAAGTCTGAATTATAAATCCTCTTAGGAGTGCTTAAATCTATTTGAAGATATGGCTAACAACCATTATTAATGGTCATCTGTGAGAGCCAAGAAGGAGAGATCAAGAAGAGTTTTTGAGATTGATGTTGTGCCAAATTTGACTACTAAGATTGAGGCTCTAGGCAGAAAAGTTGAACATTTGTCTGTTGGGAGAAACCAAGTGAATATAATTGCTAATTTATCTTACCAAAAGTTGAAAGGAATGACCTCTAAGAGTTGTGAGTTTGTGAATAATTTTTCTAGCTAAAAGACTAACCCTCATAGTGACACTTACAAGCCTGGTTGGAGGAACCATCCAAATTTCCAGTAGAATAATAGTAATTTTCAAAATCAACTGAACCCACCGAATTTTCAAAAACCACCAATACAAGGGTCAGGAGCTTATCAAGGAAACAAACAATCTCTTGAATGGTTAGTTTCCTAGTTTATCAAAGTTTCTGAGAATAGGCAGCATGGAATAGATGCTACCTTAACAAATCATACTGCTTATATTCATAACTTAGAGAACCAGCTTGGCCATTCCAAAATTCTTTCAGCGAGACCTTCAGGATCATTACCTTCAAACACTAAGCCCAATCCACGTGATCAAACGAAGCAAAAATGATTTCTAGAATTATTATCCTGCATCTTTTGTTTTTCTTTGTTCTTGTTTGATAGATTGATCTAGTTGTTTTGAGAAAAGATAGGAAGGATGACAAAATGTTTGATAGGATGAAAGTGATCCTAGAACAAAAAAAAAAACCATGTGTAAAACCCTTTTCTGATTAATAAAATGGATTATTTTTGTCATATCATGTGTTTGAATGGAATGGTTGATGAATGTTGTTATATATTATTTTGTGAAAATGTTGTACAGGTATAAGTTTCAACTTCGACAATTTGAGGTGAAAAATAAAAGTCGAGCCTCATCGTCGAGTCCTCCCATTTGAGCCTTGATAATGTTAAATTCTTTCTAATAAGCCACAACTTTGTTTTTAAGTCGAGTGTTGTTTATTCTTTATTTCTTTAGTCTTTAATAAATAAATAAAATAACATGTTTTGTCGTTTTCTGACTTGGCTCTTAAGAACTTCAAAAAAGAAAAAGACTATTCATTTTGCATTCAATACAAACCCTGTTCTTGTACTCCAAAAATTTTAACTAACACTCACGAACATGTCATCAAAAATCCCAAAACTTTCCAATATTTCAAAGTTGCAATCATCTCAAGTATGTTATTTTCTTTCTTCCTTTTCTATTTTTTTTTTCGTTGTTATTATAGAATGTGCTGTTTATTTCAAATTTTTAAGGTTTTTCGAGATTTTTGTATGAACTTGATAAAAAATGATGAAACTTCTATTTTTAAATTAATTTTTTAAGTAATGATGTTCTTAAAACTTTGTGTAAATAGTTACAAACTTCGTTTTCTTCTCGGACTTATTAGTTCTGTCGAAACTCTAGTTTGTCTTTGATTAACTCAAAATGATGATAGCAAAATAGAAATATGTGTTTCAAGTATAGGTAAGTTAGAACTAATGTGTGTCATCTTTTTGCAGGAAAAGAAAAATGGCACTAAAAAGACACCAAACCAATTCCAAATAAGTACTAAAACTCTCAAAAAATTATCTACTGAGGATAAGGATAGGTTTGATATGTTTTTATCCCAGAAAAAGATAGTAGAAAATGTTGTAGTTAGTTGGGAGTTGTTGAGGAATGTTGGGATGGAGGTGGAATTTTTTAGGTATTTTGAAGATACTGTATGGAAAAGAATATTTGAGATTAAGGAAGTAGTTTATGCTGGCACCACCTTAGCCTTTATAGCTAGTTTGAAAATGGAAAGAGAAGTGCTTAACGTAGATAGTGTAGTGAAGTTTTATGCCTTTGGAGAATATAGAGAAGTCCCAATGAGGATGTTCATCTTTGCCATAGGGCTATATGATGGTGAAGGGTATCTAGATACACTAGAATTTCAAGAATTACCCTTAGAGATACTTGAAGGAGATTTGAAAAAGTTTGTAGAAGAGGAGATTGAAGGCGAATTTGCTCCTTCAAGGACCACAAGGTCCGAATTTAGGAGCAAGAGTGTGAGAATGCTCCATTATATACTGATTAAGAGCATATTCTCTAAATTTAAGGGAGGGTCAATAGTCTCTAAAGCGGAGCTGTACCTTATAATCAGCATTGTAAGGGGGATTTGAATAAATGTGGGATTATTGGCAGCCTGTAGGCAGAAGTATCAAGCCACACTAAATTGTAGGGGAATATTCCTTGGTGGCTTGATCACAAGGATTTCGAGAAATCTAGAAATGTGGCCAGAGCATGGGCCAGCTGATTTAGCTTGTACAAATAAAGAGCTTCAAAGAAAAGCTTTTAATGATTAGAGAATAGTGGAAATGGGCACCACAGAAAGGCCAAGATTTGCCCTAAACCCACTAGTTGAGCCCTAGCCTCTTCAAGAGTCAGTTGCACTGGCTGATCATCAAATTGATGAGCCACAACTCCGCCCTTCACAAGAAGAACCCCCAATGGTACAAACTGAAGCTTCTGCATCAGAAGCTACACAAAAACCCTCTATAACAAGCTTCCACAAATTGGAGAATGAATTCACTAAGATGAAGGGAAGACTTGTGGACTTAGAGAGAAGTACAAATGAGGGTATGGACAATCTGAAACAGATGATGTCCAATATTTTAGAAGTAGTCTCTAAGCTACTTCCACAACTTGCGACATCTAAATCACCCTCTCCACAACCTGTCTTGGTAGAGTCACATCCCGCTAATAATGATGACAATGATGCTAAACCAACATCATTATCATACACACATACATAACCCATACCACACACAGAACCATTACACCCAGAAGCCTTTGTTCATATAGAAACCACAGACCAAATACACCCACCCTCTGTACATACAGAACCCTGCACATCACCACTAACAAAAACCCCAAATACAGAATCGTTATAGCATGCGGCTGAGTCACCTGCTCAGGACATTACTGAGGACAATGAAGCCACTGTTCCACCTAAAATGTAACCTATTCTTTCACCTCAACCATCAATAATGGAAGCTGTAGAATAAGCTCCAATTGTACATACATCAATAAAGAAGAAGAAAATAAAGAAACCAGCCTAAAAGAAAAGAAGAATGATCCTTCCTGATGATCCAAAATTGGATGAAGGATCAACACAACCAGTTGTATTAGAGACAATGGTGGAGCCAGTTTTAGTAGATGCTCCAGCTGTTCTTTTAATAGAAGACTCTAATAGTGAGTACAACCTCAAGCTGTTAAGTAGTTTAGTACAAAAAGTTGTACGAAATCCTGGGCTGGAAGAAAGAATGGTAGTAGAGGAAAGGCCTAATGAAGAGTCCAATGAAGTTGCCATGACAAGGCAAGAAGAAGAAGTAATAAAGGAAGTATCATCTCCACAACAATCATTAGCCAAAGAAATAGCAATAGAGCTAGTTTTAGTAGATGCTCTAATTGTTTTAGATGCTATACCTATAAACCCTTGAAATTTTTATAATTTTTAGAAAATAATCATAGAAGACACAAACTAAAAACTGAAACCGTGAAAATCAATCCAAGTTAAAAACAAAATTCGAAATAAAGTCAAACACGAGAATTCTTAATCTTGAGAAAAAAGGAACCCTCAAAACAAAATAGAAAATCCAACTATCGGTTGATTCAACATTCTTACACCAATCAAATCATCTATCCGATTCCTAAAACGATCAAGACGATACATCCAAATAATGCTCAACAACGAAATACTAAGACCTTAAATCCTTAGGTGAATATTAGAATAAAAAGTTTCAATTTTCACCAAAAGTCAAACTGAGTTAACCCATAACCCTAGACTCGGTTAAATGATCTCGAGAATTGAAAAATATTAAATAATTACAAATAAAATGAAATAAACCATAGACGATGAACTAAAAATATAATACAGACAAAACCTAGAAATTTTATAATCATACGAATAAAATCAATAAGCCGGAAGTCAAACCAGAACCCTTAAAGTTAACAAAGCTTACAACAACTCTAGTGTTTAAGATCCAATAATCCCATGCTCTTAAATCCTAAACAACAAAATGGAAATAATTGTTTATCATAGTTCGTAATAATATAGGGAAGCTTAACAATATCATATTCCTAAATTTCTAATGTCTTTCGGATCCGAACAGGTTCAGTTTTCAAAAATCGTGCCCTGATACACTGGACGAAAAAAATATTCCGCTAATACCAATAGACTCGTAAAAATATAAGGTTTTCAAAAATATCAGTTTTAGAATTTTTCGATAGCTAAAAATTACAGATATCACCTTTATACACATATTTCTATTACTACTGTTATTTTAATTGTCTAATCTACTAGTCATAGTAATTTTCTACTGTTCATCTATCTCTACTTTTTCTACTACCTATTCTTACAACCTACATACCTATTTCTTACAATTTTCTTTTCCTATAAAAATTCTACATCACATATTACTAAATTTCTCTTACACTTTTCTTTTAAAATTAATTTTTAATCACTTTTCTCTCTCTTTTCCCCCTCATTGCTGTCTACCCCCCTCTCTCTCGTCACTCTCAATTACTTTTTTTTCAATTAATTTAATTACATATAATTTTCACTCCAAAACTCTATAAATACCCCCTTCTTCCTTCATTCTCTCACACAACTCATTTTAATACCAAAACTCTCTCAAATTCACTACACAAACAATCTCTATAAAAATTTCTCTTTATCAAAACTCTCTTTAACTAAACACTCATAAAAATCCTCCTCTACACACAAACCATCACGCCCCGAAGGGTACCTTAAATGTGGCAGTCCGCCGTACATAATATTAAAGCCTAAGAATGACCACTTCAGTCACGCAAAGGCTTCCATACTATGTGCAAGGTGTCTAACACATAAAGGAGACACATCGGAATGATACATTTTATGTTGATACAATTGAGTAACAATGTAAAGGAAATAAAATCCACTATACTTTCGATACAAACCACTATACTTCAAAATACAAATCATTCAACTTCAATTACATTCATCCACAGACTTCCCTACATAAACTATTACAAGACAAATCATAAAACTAGCTGATAACTTCAACATTCTCATTTCTTGCCGGAATCCCGAAGCCATTCTCGGCTTCAGCCATCTCGGTCCCCACTCTGCATGCTTGAGATAACCTGTTCATTTAAACAACTATTGGGGTATAAGCTACACTAGCTTAGTAAGAATTCCCTTAGTTCCATACCAGAACAAGCAAGCATTAATCAATCATATGCTATGCATGAACAAACACGTGAGCAAGCAATTATGTATGGGTATCCGGAACCCACACACAGAACGGATTTACGCCTTCCATATCTTGAGTTAGGGATGGTATTGAAGTCTACACGACTGCTGCTAGTCCCCAAGCCCTCAGCTCATAGCAGTTGCCTCAGCTAGGCTCACATATGGAATGCATCCCCAATGCACCTTAGTTTCCTATGAATGAGCTCTGATCCCGGGTCTCATTATCCAAACGAGTCCTCGGACCATACCAATCGACCTGCGTAGGAGTAGCACGCTACCAAATGCAATATGTCCGATGCGATGCATGATCAATTTACTTTTTGCTTAGGCCAAAATATTTATACATTTTTTAGAGTGACCAGCCAATATCATACACATAACAGAAATAATATGAACGGTGCAGTTATCCAATCAAATCGTGGTTTCGATATGCTTTAGTATTCTTTGGCATACATTCATCACAGCCTCATCATATATCTCATCCCTATTCGTATCGATTTTATCTTGTTCCTATAATCTAATGCAACTAACTACAAGCACAATCAAGGTAACAAAACAAGGAGAAAACTCATTCGGCCATTGGATCACCGGTCTTCTAGTAATAGTAATTCGGTGGCAGGGAATCATCGATTTTGGGATCACCTAAAGGAAGAAATACTCTAATAAGTATTTCAACTCAAACTAATCTAAACGATCTTATACGAATTATCAAATTCGTAATTCTCGTCCTAAGCGGAATTCCAACTTAAAACAGCCATAACTTGGTCATTTTAACTCGGAATCTCGCAAATTATATATCGATTTCTATCTACTTCGAAAGATCTATCTATTTCTAATATTATTTTCAAGTTTTGAAAACTTTGAAGCTTCGAAAAGTTCGGATCATATTAGGGCAGCAACAATTTCAATTTCCAAAAAATAGTTTTGTAAATGTTTGAAATGTTCCTACTGTATAACTTAACTATACATGCAATATGAGTGATTTCCTAACATGAATGACATGAGATGAGCCTATTGCATGCATGATCTTGATGATTTTGCTAAAAGGAAATTTTATAACTTTTTATTTTGCAAGACCATAATGACAACTTACTTATGAAAAATCTAGTTTTCTAACTTTTATCATTTCCATTTGTTTTGGATTTGTTACTTAAGAAAATATAATTATTTTTGTCAAAATTGAGTCTTCATTATATATACTACTTATGACCTTCATTTCTTCATAAAAATTTCCATTTTACACTTGGTAAACATGTTTTCAAGTGGGGTTGATTCCAAAATCCGAATTTGGTAAAAATTGGTTTTTGAGTGATTCCTTTAAGTAGAAATCATTTGATATTTAGAAAATTAGGCTCAATCATACATAACCACTAAGGACTTCATTCTTACACAAAAATTTGCATTTTACACTTTGCAAATATGTTTTTAAACAAGCTTTTCACAAAAATCCGAATTTTGGAAATTTTCGTTTTTGCATAATTCTTATGAGAAAACTTGTTTAATGCATCAAAATTTGAAGCTTTACTATATCTATTGTCTAAGGACTTCATTTAACACATAAAACTTGCAATTTGAGTTCAAATACTAAGTGATTACATATGCATCATCTCAAATTACGAATTTGACAAATTGATCACTAACTCAAAATTTTCCATTTTAATTTCATTACTTGTTTAACATTACTCATGCCTAAACTCATTTTAACTTGTAAAAATCATTACTTAATGATACCTATTACCTATATACTTTATTTTTCACATGAAACATGAGTTTTGGAGTTGATAAATGGGTTTTAAAAATTGGTCTTGGTTGGGATCCGAATTTACAAAATTTATTTTTGGTCATATCTTGATATAAAATCTATCTAAGCTTATGAAAATCCATTCCTCACATATCTTATCCTAAGAGCCTTTCATTTCTTAAATAAAAACTTCATTTTTGAGTTGGAAAACATGTTTTTAAAATAGGCCTTGGTCAAAATCCGAAAATAGAATTTTTATTTCGAAAATAACTTTTGGAAATCACTTTTGATTCTTGTAAAAAGAAGTCTTGATGATATACATATATTAAGCATTCATTTTCTTAAGTAAAAATTACATTTTGACACTTGGAAAGTGGTTTTTAAATGGGGGTCTTGCCAAAATACGAATTTCACAATTTTGTTTGAGTTCATAACTAAGATCTATACTTAATATGAACACAAACATAAAACAAATGCATGGTAATAAGCTATAAACATCATGGATCTAAACTTTACTTATCAAAATCTTTCATTTATGGTATCTATACTCTAAGCCCTTCATTTTAAATGAAAAATATACATTTTGAAATTGAAAAACCACTTTTCTAAATATGGTTCTATTTTCATCCGAATTTCCAAAAGTTGTTTTTGTTGAAAATAAAATAAATCTTGAGTTTTCTACAACTTTCCTACTATCATCATGGTATTACAAGTCATCCATGAACATAAAACAAGGTTTAATGCATTTTATGAACTCAAAGCTCTTGATCTAGTTTTCTAAACTAGTTATAAGTGCATGAATACATGTGGATGATGGATATATGTATAAATCATAAGAAATAACAAAAATAATAACTTAAATAGCAAGATCTATGGCATAAACAAAAATCAAAGCTACAAAAATTTAGATCTACAAAATATATCAACTCTAAACAAAAAAATAATTGAAATACAAGATAATAAAAGTGGAGAAAAGGAGTGTTTCATTTTTGGCATCATCATCCTAAGCTTTTAAGCTTATAGAAGGTAATTTGATGCATGAAACCTTATTACACTTTACCTATATCACCTATGGAACTTTGGGAAGAAGATGTGCTTAGAAATCTTTAAGAATGGAGTGTGGAAGCTATTTTTAGAAGTGGGGGCAGCTTGTTTTTCATGGAAAAACAAGAGGAAATGAAGAAGAAAGAGAGGAAAAATGAGAGAGAAAAGTTAATGAATGAAAGAGGGAAAGTGAGTAAATGAAGGAAAGAGAGAAAATGTGTTTTAATTGAATAAATGAGAGAAAAAAAAATAAAACAAGGGAAGCAAATGAAGACCTATGCTGCACGTGAAAATGGGGGAGGAGAGAGAGGGGAAATTGTTGAAATTTGACTTGAATTTGAATTGTGTAATAAATGTGTAATGTAACTTTCTTAAGAAGGAGTAGAAAATAATTAATTTAGTCAAAATGGAGTAAATGAAAGGACAATGGCAGCCATAAAGAGGAACAAAATCTGACATGAAGTGTGGGTTAATGTGTAGAAAGATTGAAGTGAAAAGAAAGTGATATGTGTAAGGTGTACTTGAAGGTATGAGTTGTAAAGGTACTTTTTTAATAAAATAAAATAAAATTAGAAATTTTATTTCAAATAATTGTAGCATATTTTCATAATTAAAATTAAATAATTATTTGAATTATTTTAGTATTTTAACAAATATGTTACTTGTACGATCAAAATACGCGAATATGAGCTATAAATAATATTTTTTATAACCCGAAAAATTCTAAAAAATTATTTTATGAAAATAAAAATATTTTTAAATTATTTTCCAATTATTAAATTAATTTATTCTATTTTCAGTATCGGGTCTTAAATAGAATCTGATCTCGTAAAAGCCCGAACTAACTAAATTTTAGAAAAATAAAATTTTCTATAACATATAAAATATTTATCTAAAAATATAAGGCTTTATAAGAATAATAAAATTTTGTAATGAAATAAAAATGAATAGTGCAAAAGACTACTCAATTACCGGTAATAATGGAAATACGATAAAAAAGTTATAACTGTAACTTTTATAACCCGAAAAATTTCATAACTGATATATTTGGAAATCTTATGAAATTACGAGTCTAAAGGTACTATTGGTATATTTTTTATATCTCTAGCCCCGGGACACGCTTTTCGAAGTCTATATCCGAACGGGTTCGAAATAGGTCAAAAATTTACCAATCTGATAATTATAAATGAACTTATATTACTATGAGTTATTTTATATATTTAAACTACATCTCGGCCTCTGGGGTTAGGGGCGCTAGATTGCCGGACTTACACTATTGTATTCCGGTTAGGGTTTCCGGGTGATTTTCCGGTTTAGACCTTTGCCAATTTGGAAACTGATATTTATGTTTATACAACATATTTAATTTGAGAAATTTACTTTAAATTTTATTTTTGTAAGTATTTAATATCTCTTAATGTTTTCGGAATTCTTGAATTGAGTTATATTTTCGAAAGTCAATCATTATTTACTTTTTAATAATTTGTTTTTGGGCTTTATATTACCTGTTTTTATAAGTCGAAGTTAAATATGGAATTTTTCATACGTAGTGGTTTTGAATTTGAAGACTATTGAGTTCTTATTTTATTTTCAAGAATTCTTATTTTCCTCAAGATTGAGAAATTTTTAGATTCGTTTGTGATTTAAGACTATTCGAAATTCGGTTTTAATTTGGAGTGATTTTTTTTTAGGGTTTATTTTCGAAATTCATCTTGAAATTATTTATTGAAATTTTCCGGAGCTTACACAAACCATCTCTTATTTTCTACTACCCACATAATATTCCATTCATCTACCATCTTCATACCACATAAACACTTTAGGTAAAACTTCTTCCAACCATTTAGTTTATCGATTTCATGTAACTTAACATGACTATGGTGGTGTTTTGAAACTCACATGAGTAGTAAAAGCAACAACATGTTCATATTTTATTCTTGCACATGAAATTCCTATTTTATTATCTTGATATTATGCTTTTATATATGTTGTTATTATTCGTTATTATCATTGTTATTATTATGTTAACTTCTTATTCATATCTAACTAAAAATATTTATGTATTTATATATAATCTTTGGAGCATATAAGCTCACTTGCTATTTATTTAATTTCATGCTTTGCAATTTATTTATTTCATACTATTTTAAGACTAGTCTTTCTAGTTTTAGACTTGTCCTTATCTAGTTAAAACAACCTTTTCTTTCTTTTCTTTATTCTTTTTGGGACTAGCCTATTGTTAGTCTCGAGATACCTTGATGAAGCTAAGGTTCCCAATACTTGATATTATTGCATTGCTTATTATTATTATTATTATCTTTCTTTTCAGTTTTTTCTTATATTTTCATCATCTACATACTACATGCTCATAATACATGCATCTACATAATGACATTGTCTCAACTAAATTTAAAAGTAGAAATTTTCTTTAATAAAGGAACTTGAAACTAAATTTTCTATTATGTGATTTGTTATTAAATAATGGAGTTATTATCAACAACATAGAAGTGGAATAATATAAATTTTCTCAAATAACGAATATAGCTTTACCAAGGAAATATAAGAAATAAACACTTTCTTTTCATAATATGGCAACCTAAGTCTTAGTAAAATAATGATTTTCAAGTTTCTAAAGAAGGAACTTATTTTCAAAGAATATAAATATGATAAAATAAAAAACAAAGGATTTTATCAATAAAGAGGATTCTTTTCAAATAAAATTTGTAGAGGAAATAAAAGACCAAGTTTTAGAAAATAAGAACTTATATTTTAAACAAGAAATAAAAGAAGAAAAGACTAATTTTCTAAAGCCATTTTAAATGCAAATTTATAAATAGGTTATCAACAACTTAATAAACTTTTGATAACTTTGATCTTTTATCATTAAAAGTAAAAATTATAAAGGACCAAAGTTAAAGGGAAATTTATTTGTTTTGGAAAAAGGAATGAGGAAAATAAAATAAGAATATACTCATTTATAATAACCTAGGAAAATATAAAGTTTCTTCAAAATGCTTAAAAAGAAATTTGCCAAATTAAGTTTTAACACTTCAAAATGAATTGTTTTATGAAATAAATTGTTGAGACACCACTATTAGAATTTTTGCATATGAAGTAAGTTTATCTATATACTAAAGGGATTTATCAATCATATATATGTGTGTATATATATATACACACTAAAGGATTTTTGAATGAAATTGAGTTGGAAAATTGAAAATTGTTTCACAAAATCTGGAAATATTCGTTTTTGAATCTGTATCCTATGGTTTCGGAACCCAAACGACCTTATATGATAAAAATAACCTTAGAAATGGATAGATCTTTTCGAATAGGTAGAAAACGGTATATTATATGTGAAATTCCAAATTAAAATGAGCAAGTTATGGCCATTTTAAATTGAAATTTCATTCTATGCGATTTTGACGAACATAGTAAAATAGAATTAGAAAGTTTAAGTAGAATTTCTATGAAATACTCATCCCGGTATTTCTTTTGTCTAGGTGATGAAGGATACAAGATTACCGTTCCTGAGGATTGCTACAACTAAGAAGATTGCGAAATTGATGAGTAAATTATTCCTCTTAATTTCATTACTTTGCTTATGCTTGTAAAGTAGTGGCATTAGTATACTAAGAAAAAATAAAAACAGATATGTATAGGGAATTCGAGAATATGTATATATGTGATTCTATGCTTATGTGTGAAATGAGAAATAAGAATATCGCAACTTCAAACTATCTGTTTAAGTGTTTTGTTTACTTACTTGTATAACTGCTTATTATTTACTAAATTGATTGATAGCCTCCTCCCCTTTAATAAACCTTAATAAGGTTTGGCTTAAGAAAAAATAAAACACTCACGCATAGCATCCATCAAGTTACATTTCTTTCGGAAGGCTGCCACTCTTACACATAAAGTTGGATTGGCTATTATCGTGCTGGAACACGGGCCATGTTCCTTCCTAGAGAATCCAAATCGCTCGGGAAATGTGACTCTAGGTACCGAACGCTTTAGGTAGGGACCTGGGGACTAGCAGTAGATGATCGAAGATCTTCATCAACAATTCCTTAACCTTTGATACGGAGGGGTAAATCCGTTCCATATATGATTTTCGGATAACTATATATATTTGTGAAATCACGTGATTGTTATAATGTATGCATAGCATATGCGTGAAAAATTTAAATGAACTTGTTTGAAACCATGGTGTGAATGAAAAGAAATACTTCACTAAGCTGGTTATAAGCTTATACCCCCATAGATTTTGTTGAAACGGGTATACTCGTGGCTTAAATCGAAGATCATGACATTAAGGAAATCATAGAAGTCATGAAAGGATGTTAAACTTTTATGAAGTTACTTTGTAAGGTTCCTTATATGTAATGTATGCTATGTTAGTGTTTTGGAAATTTCTAAGAAGCATATTTATTTTGACTTGAAGACAATAGAGGGATATGCCCCTAAGAATTGTAATTTACCATGTTTATGTTTTATTATAAGTATTCTCCTTAACTTATTACTTAATCATTATCAATGTAAATTATGCTACTCCGATGTGTTCCCTTGGTTGTGATGTATGCCTTGTACATGATATGGAAGCCTTTGCGTTACTGAGGTAGTCATTCTTAGGCTTTAGTATTATGTACGGTGGACTACCACGTTTAGGGTACCCCTTAGGGCGTGACAATACCTCTTTGACAAGCATCACCTAGGTGCGTAATTTTAGATGTTGAAGCAAGAGTGGCTGCAACAAAGGCTAGATAAGAGAAAATGGACAAGTCACGCCAAGAGAGAATGTGTGCACTGGAGTAGTGGCAAAGCGAATATAGAGAGAAAGAAAAACAAAGGCAATTAAAGGATGAAAAATGGTCTAAAGGAATCCCTGAGGAATACAATCCATAGGGGATAGACTTGAAATGTACTATCCTTCATGCCTCTAAATAGAAGCAGCCACAAATCATGAAGAGTGGAGTACTCAAATAAAAACCCTTGTGACTCATGATGCCCCATAGCCATAGCCACAACTACTTCTTGATGCCCCTCAGCAAGACCAAGATGATTTTCTTACAATCAATCAATTACTGGAGGCTACAAGAAGCGAAAGAAAAAGAAAAATAAAGGAGGATATTGAAGAGAGTTAATGAATCTCATCAACGATCAGAGGAGCAAAGGAAAAGAATTCTGTAAATAAAGACTGCTATTACTGGAGTTGAAGTCGAGAGAATAAGAAAAGCCATAGAGGCTGAGAGGAAGAAAAGAGCAGAAGCCCGATTGCAAGCTCAATCACTGCTGATAAATGAGTCATCTTAGCTAGAAATAATTGAGGCTCTTCAAGGATTGGAAGGATTGGCTGAAGATAATGAGGGCTTATATGACGACAACCCTCCTATATAGTGATGAAGAAGAAGAAAGGATTAGAGAGGAAGAAGCCCAGAAGGAGAGATTGGCACAATTGAAAAGTGATGATGCTATGCCCAAAGAATCGAGGAAAAGATGGATACAGAAGAAAAGGTAGCACAACATATTAAAGGAGTCAGTCCCTCTCCATCAGTAGATCAACCCCACCAACCAATACATCCTATCATTGAAGCCCCTCAAAGTCAAGCCATAAAGGTAGAGGTAGAACTAATGAAAGAGGCAGAGGAAGGGTTATTCCTACAAAGGATAGAAGACAAGGAAGAGGAGGAAGGGTAAAGACCCCTATGAAGACCTTCCCAAGCCAAAAAGAGGAAGATGAAATGAATTCAACAAAAGTTTTAGATATTGCTGGGAATGGATCATTGAATTTTTTTATTCTTTATTCTTATTTTTTCTTGTAATATATGTAAAATACTTTATATTCTTTATTCCTTATAATAAATTGTAGATTCTTGCTTTCTCTTTCATTGATTTTTGTCCATAACACTATTGAAGCTCTGATTTAGCTTCGATAATAACATCTGTTGTGTTAAGTTTTGTTTTAACAGACTTAAACAAGTCTCGACAAGATAAGTTTGACCCTCGAACTTACAAAGACAGAAGTTTTATTCACTTCTCAATTTCTTTTAAATTTTGCTTTATATAAAAATTGTCTTGATAATTGAATCTGCTATCCATTTAATATTGTTTAAACATTAAGGACAATGTTTGTCTTAAGAGTGGGGAGGGTTAAGTAAGATGAATGGGTCTAATAAATGAATTAATTGCATGAATTGATCTAATATAGAGTATGCACTGATATAGATCAATTTTCCCATACAAATTCATAAGAACTCAATAAAATGGTTAAAAATTTGATAAAAAAATTTTCTAAAAAAATCACTTAGCTAAATAATTTATGAAGTTGTCTTGAAACTGACCATTTTTTCCTTGTTTAAATCAATTGATAGTATCCATGTGAAGTAGTTTTACTTATTATTTAGTTTAGAATTTTAGAGTTGGAATTAGCTTAATGTCCTTAGTAAGGCTACTCGATCGTCTTATAAAAGCTTAAATGATTTGCATGTTTTCCAAATTAGTCATTTTAAGAACCATTCTAATCTCCGGCGAATGTTCAAATGATGATCATAACTTGATAATTTTCCTTGTGCATTATGATTAAAAACAAAAAAAAATTAATATAAAACATGTGCTTATAGTTGAAATGGGCTTGGGTTGGTCCCTAAGAAGAGCAACTTTCTGTCCCTCTTTCACTTTCAAAAGCCATATATAAAAAAAAAAAAAAAAAAAAAAAAAGCTAAATGATGCGGGCAACACCCCATCCAAAGGTAAAGAAAAGATATAGGCAACGCCCTATCCCTCTGAAGCTTTAAATAATCAGTAAAATTAAAGAATAAAAAGCATAAACAAGGAAAAAGATTCACGGATGAACTAATGTGCATGCATTTACTTTAGATTACTCTGCTTAAAGAAATGATTAAAAGACTGCATATTTTTGTGTATAAGGAGATAAAAGCTAATTGATCTTTTTCTTACTCTGATTGATCTTCTAAATAATTTTTATTTTAGAATTCTTTATTAAACAATGAGGGTAAAAGCTAATTTACATAAATAAGCCAATTGATTTCTACAAAAGTAACTTTATTTAGTCAGTAAAGATAACCAAATTCTTCAAAACACTAAGATGATTTGAACTTAAAATATTTAGGTGAAATAAACCATTCATGATTTGTTTTCTTGATAAAGCCTTGTGAACTTTAAATTGTTTTATTTGCTTGAAGACAAGCAAAAGCTTAAGTGTGGGGGAATTTGATAAGTCATTTTTACTTTATATTTTTCATAGGATTTTGAGCTCATTTTGCTAAGAATTTCAGATAAAAATCCTACAAATTTGATGTTTTTGATGAATAATGTTGTTTTGAAGCTCTTAGAATCCAATGAGGAATAATCAAAGTGTTTTAAATCAGATTTGGAGCAAAAACAACAAGGAAAGTCAAGATTGCAGAAGTCAAGCCTTATAAAGTCACAGCCGAGGCCAAACAAAGGAAGAAAATAGAAAAATTAGTCTATCGAGCCTTAACTGCGAGCCTTCGACATGACCATTGACTTCAATTGAAGTGATTGAGCATCATTCTAGAGAAAATACACCATCTAGCCTCAAATCTCGACCCTCGACAAGTGTTTTGACAGACCAATTCTTCATCAGAGTTACCTCAAGCCTTAGTAATACGAGCCTCAACTTTCAAATTTTACCCTCAATAAAGCAATGAACAAAAACGCACAGTTTATTTTAGAAATTTCTGAAGTCAACCTAATTTTTCTTTATACGAGCCTCACCAACAGATCACATGCGACCCGCGATAAATGTTTTCACAGATCATATGTGCATGTGGAAAGTATCACAAATTATGTCAAAAAAATCTGCCACGTGTCAATAAAGTAGGTCATGCTTTCTGTATCCAGTAGCCTATAAATAAATGGGCAAGCATGCGTGTAATGTATGTACCAACAGTGTAACTTAGCATATTAACGTAGATTAGTTTTCTAAAGGATTCTTGGGTGAAAGAATTTACATTTCTTGTTACTTAAGAATTTCTCCTATTTTCTAGGTAAAATCAATTTAACCTGATGTTTGTAATTTCTATGAAATTTTTGAGCAATTGATGGATTAATCTTTCGAATCTAATTTATTTCTTCTAATTTATGCTTATTTTGATAAATCCATGGAGTAATAAACTCTTACAACTTAGGGATTACGAATCCAATTCCTGATTCAGTTGATTTCAAATATGCTTTCAAGTTAATTTGATTCGGTGTTTGTAATTAGTGACTTGAACTTAAACTTGTGGTTTTTAAAGGAGTAGTGCACTGTTTTAGATACATGATTGATTTCAATTGGATAGATTGAGAAATCATTCAATTGAATAGATCTGTGGTTGCTAATGGATTTGATCCTAACTACTACCTCTTGTTGAGCAACGGGTGAAGACTTTATGTCACTTGTTTTAAAAATTCATTGAGTTGATTTCCGAAACAATGGATTCCTATTCTTTATGTGGGTTTAATTGGAATTTCATATTACTAGTTTCGGCTAGTTCTTGAACTACTAACTTCAAGGGAAGCTTTAATTTAAATTAGAGAATCCGGCGGTATAAACACACATTTTAAATAGCTTTTAAGAAGTTTATTGTCTTTAAGAAATCATTCTGATAAGAAATTAGTGAAGCAATCTTGAGCTGTTGTTTCATAGAAGTTACAAGGTTATTTCTTATTTTACTCATTAAACGCTTGTGAATATTCCTAACTTAGCATAGTTCCTTTTTCTTTATGATATTTCTAAAACCTTTCTTTAGCTAGACAATAGGTGAAGTTGGAAGTACATTAGTTGCCAACTATTTCCTTGGGACCAACCTAATTCACTATCTATGCTATATCTGATGGGTGCGCTTGCCTTGTAAGACCATAGTTATTGAAACTGATTTAGAAAATATTTATAAATTTGAAAAAAAACTCATTCAATGATTAGTACGAACCAAAACTGAATCAATCAAAACAAAACCAAGCACCCCACTTTTGTGTGCCTTGCACATTTATTTATAGGCTACGGCATGGAAACATGACAAAGATTTTATCATTGATTTAGCAGAATATGTATAACGGAAAGAAAATTCTTTAATCATGCATGCGTTTAATTCACTACTCAAACAATCACTCATCGAGGGCTAAGTCGGGTGTTCAAGGTGTCACGCCCCAAAGAGTACCTTAAACGTGGCAGCCCACCACATATAATATCAAGACTCAAGAATGACTACCTTAGTCATGTGAAAGTCTCGGTATTACATGTAAGGTGTCTAACACGTAATAGGAGATGATTTTGGAAAAGTGTGGTCTAAGCAAGAAATAATGAACATACAAGAATACATAAATAAAATGGATCATAATATTGACAATTAAAGGTCTATTACATGATTCTTAGGGGCATACCCCCGCTAAATTCCAAGGATCAAAATAACTAATAGTCTTTACAATAATTTAATACTACATTAAAAGATTTTAAAGGAATTCTAATCTAATCCTTCAAGTAAATTTCCTTCAAAAGCTCCCAAAGAAAACTTACGTGGATAAGAGAGACATCGGGTACAAAAACAGGTGTTCCTATGAATGCAAAATCTATAGGGGCGTAAGCTTAGGGACATGGTGAATAAATCCCAAAATTCATACTTGAAACAAAATATCAACCAAGTTTATTAAACAAGCAAATGGGATGCAACAATCACGTGAGCATACAAGACATATGATTTTTCGGGAATCATATGTTAATGAATTACGCTCTTCATTCGGGCTTAGATATTCCGTCCCATTACAACCACTACTTCTTTAAAAACATTTTTATAGATCTTACTAGCTTTTATATGTCATAAAAAACATATAGTTATTACCAGCTTCCACTAGCTACCAATTTTATGTAGTTTTTACAAGTTCCTACTCGCCACATACATAATATACCGGTTATGCCTACCACCGCTATCATACACTCGTCCCACCAATTCTATAATAGCGAATGCAATGTGACTCAACATATGAAGTGCATGCATAAAATTTTAATTAAAGCCTAGCCATTATTATTTTTATTTCTTACAAGTGATCAACCAATTTCAAACATTTCAACGTGATAATAAGCATACAATTTATTACAAACATTTCATGCTTCGATATACCTAATATTCTTTCAACATATCAAACAACTTCCATTTTATCTTCCCTTAAATCTAATGCAACTAATTTTACAAGCACAAACATAAGCATGAAAAATAAGGGGAGTAGACTTACTCAGCCATGATGATACTTCTCTCTTATGGATGAGTCGATCGGCAATTCCACTAATCGAAATAAACCTTCGAGTACAAACACTCCTCCTCGGGATCACCTAATCAAGAAAATACCCGTAATGAGTATTTCTTGTTGATTCTATGATACTATAAAAAACTATGTCATAAAATCGTCAAAATTCATATTGAGATAATTCCAACTCAAAATGGCAATAACTTAGTCATTTTAACTCGAAATTGCGCATATAATATACCGTTTTCTACCTATTCGAACAGATCTATCCATTATAAAACTATTTCATCAAACTAAGTCATTTGAGCTCGAAAACAGTGGTGATCAGATTCACCACGAATTTTGCAAAACTTGCTTTTTCTTTCTCTTACAAATACTTGTATCAAAGATATAGATATTATAATGGTTGGAAATGCCTTTAAAATGTATATATATATATATATATATTCATTGACTCATATCAAATGTATGAATTTAATGAAGTTTTCTCAACCCTGAATTTTTTTAAAAGCAAATTCTTATAAAAACTTGGAAAAGCAAAAGTTTTGAAAATTTCTACTTAACTTTTTAGAAAGTTTCTTAAGTCATTTTAAATGAGTATTTCCTCTTTCTTAATTCTTTTTCCTTAGTCTTTTAAATCAAAAGAAGGATTTTTGCTTTTCTAAGTTTCTTATAGCTTAATTTCTAGGGTAGTAAATACTTTTTGAAAGTAGTTAAAATCTATCAAACTCTATACTTTCTTAACCTTTCCTAAAGTTTATTTTACTTAAAAGAAGAAAATGATTTCCTAAGTTGTTCATTAATTTTATTCCTTAAGATCATTTTTCTTGGTATTTTGTCAAACTAGTTTATTTCTTTATTTTCCAAAGTATTGATGAAAAAAAGGAATGAAGTTTAGTAAAACTTTTGTTAAATAGGAACTTGAAACTTTAATTTTAAAGAATACTTTTTCCATTTTATGACTTTTAAAAGTGTATGTATGTATGTCTAAAATTCCTATGTTTTTTGGTTACTAAAATTTATGATGAACTCCTCTATATTTTTAGAAAAGATTTGTTAAGATAGATTTTCAAGTTTTTATGAAAAATCATCTCTTTCTTGATAACATTTATTTTAGAAAAGAACTCCTATTTAAGAAAACATTTCCGTCTTTATCTTGTTGAGACAAAAATCAATATGTTCATGCATGATCATAAATATGAAATCATAAAATTATGAAAACTTGATGGAAGAGAGAGGGAGAGGTTTAATTTTTGTAATTTTATTTTAAAAGTAATAATATGTAAGGTAGATATGATATAAAGTTATAGAAAGGTAAAAAATAAAGCTAATAGGTGTATGGAGTTGTAAGAGTAGGTGTTAGAAAAAGTAGAGATAAATGAATAATGTAGAATAATAATGAATAGTGTAATGTAAAGTAGATGTGACTAGTAAAATACCGGTAGTAAGAAAATATATGTATAATTGCGATATCTGTTATTTTTTAGTTACCGAAAAATTACAAAACTGATATTTTTGAAATCCTTGTATTAAATCAGTCCTAATGGTGTCATCAGAATAATTTTACTATTCTGAGCTCCGAGACACACTTTTCGAGAACTGATTCCATTTGAGTCCGAAGGACACTCGAAATTTGCAAATCTGATATTTTTATGTTGCCACATATTATTACGAACTATTATCACTAATTATTTCAACTTCATTTTCTAGGGCTAAAAAATACGAGAATGTCGAATTTAAATTCTAGGGTTTGTACTAGTCTTTTGTTGACCTTTAGGGTTTCCGGTTGACTTTTAATTCTAAGATCAAACTTAAAATTAACCGAAATTTCAGGGGTTTACATGAGGACAAATCAAGGATAAGACACAACTTGAGTAGATAAAACACAGTGTTTCTGTCCAATCTTCCATTAAGGGCCAACATTGAGGCTGTCGAGGGCTCGATTCTCTGATGGGTTGAGGCGCAACATTGAGGCAAAGGTCAATACTTTTCTTCAGCAACTGTCGTTGGTCAAGTTTAGGGCATGACATTAAGGCGCAATAGGAGATTTCTTCAAGTTTAGGCTCGATCTTCTCAAAAAAGTGTCAATGGTCATGTCAAAGGCTAGATTTAAGGCACGATAGACTAATTTTTGCTTGTTTTGCCTTGCCTTTTGGCCTTAATTGATGTTATTTAGGGTATGGCAGATCTGTTCCTTACTTTTACTACTAATTTTGCTCTAAATCTAGTTAAAAACACATTGATTCTTCTTCTTTTGATCCAAGGAGTTAAAAACCAACAGTTTAGCATTAAAAATCACTAAATTCATAAGAGTTTAACTAAAAATGATCAAAAAAGGCTCAAATTCCTATGAAAAGAATATAATAAAATTAACTTATCAAATCCCCCCACACATAAGCCTTTGCTTGTCCTCAAACAAACATTAACTCAATCAAGTAAGGCCTTTTAAAAGAAGAAGATAAATCATAAATTGAAAATTTGACCAGTTTAGTGAGGCTCAAAATCACCTTAGCACTTAATCATTACAGTAACTACACTAAATTTGCTTTTGCTAAAAATCACAGAGTTTATCTAAGTAGATCAGCTTTTACCCTTATTGTTTAATAAAGAATCGTAAAGCAAAAATCATTCAAAAGATCAATTGGAGTAAGAAAGAAACTCAATCAACTTTTATCGCCTTACACAAAATAAGTATATAGTTCCTTAATCAATTCTCTAAGCAAAATAATAAGAGATAAGACATATTCATCATATCATACCCTAAATCTTTTTCCTCATGTATTCTTTTTATTTTTTTCTTTGTTTTTACTTTGATGCTTCAATAGGGAAGGTTTTTGCCTTCTTCTTTTCATTTCCTCTGGACGAGTTTTTGCCCTCTTCTTTTTGCTTTTTTTTTTTTTTTACATGGCTTATTTAAAATTGAAAGAGGGAACAAGAAGCTGCTCTTCTAAGGGACCAACTCATGCCTATTTCAACCCTAAGCGCATTGGTTTTTTCTTCTTCTTTTTTTTCATCATAAAAACCACAAGGAAAAATTATCAAGTTACAATCATCATTTGTTCCTTTATAAAAGATTACACGACTCTCAAAATGACTAAATTTGAAAAACATACATATCATTTAAGCTTTTAAAAGGAGATAGGTAACCTTACTAGTGACCTTAAGCTAATTCCGACTCTAAAATCCCAAATTAAATAATAAGAAAAACTACTCCACATGGATATACACAAAGTGATTAAAACCAAGTAAAGATAACTTAATCTTATGATGATTTTTATAAACTACTCTTTTGAGTTCAATGGTGATTTCATTACAGATTTTCAAAGAATTTTTTGTTAAATTACCATTTTCATTAATTTCCTATTATTAAGTGTGAGAAAAAATGATCATTCAATGAACATATATTCTATTCTATACAGATCTCAGGTTCACAATTAATCATCCCAAATTAAATCTTGCTAAGTCCCTTCCCCTACACTTAAACTAAACATTGTCCTCAATGTTTAAAAAAGGATCATGAAAAATAGGATAGGGGAAATAAACAATTCAAATTAAAGCAAGAATTAGAAGTTTAGAAGTTATCAGAAAAACTTCTCTATTAAGAAGCTCAAGGGGGATTCTTGTCACGTGCTATAATGCCCGTGTTACTCTGTTCTAAAACAGGTCATGAACAAACATTATTAAAAAAAATAAGGCTCTAATGGAATTATGGATAGAAAATAGATGTTATTTTACATAGAATTTTTATCAGCCAAAAAGAATAAAGAATATTTATTTACAAAGAATAAAGAATAAATAAATAAAGAAGATTTCATGGAATGTCCCCTAGCCAATACTGCCAAGGTTTGCTAAATTCATTGCCCTTTCTTCTAGGCATGGGAGCTTCATTTCTATCTCTGCTTCCACTTCTTCTTGGAGGATTGGGTCTTTGAGGAGGTGTTTGCATCTATGTTTGTACCAGCCTGTCTTCTTATTCGTGTACTACCGTTAGGTTTGAAGGACTTCTTTCTTAAAGCTTCGTTTGAGGTGCTGGCTCCCTTATTTATTTTTTTTGTTATAATCCTTCTTATTTGAGGTACTTGTTCAGCTTCTTTTAGTTGTGTATCTAAGGCATAGAGAAAATCATTGTATTGTTGTTCTATCATGCCTGGGCTTTTTGTCAAGTAAGCTCTAATCATTTCTTTCCTTCTTCTCTAGGGTTAATCTTCTTCTTCTAACCCTTTCTTTACCTCCTTTTACTTCAAACTGTTTTCTTTTTTTTTTTTTTTTTTTTTTTGTGGGTGGGTGGGGGGGGTGTGGGTGTGGAAGGGAGGGCTTTAGGTGTTTGTAAAATTTGTTCTTCATCGCTATCTCCAAGAAATTGTCATCATAAAGGGCGTCTCTTCTCTTTTCTTTGTCTTCTCCTCCTCCTTTCTTCTAAGCTCTTCATTCTTCCTCTTGATCTAAGCAAAAGCAAGCTCTGCTTCTCTTCGTTCTTGCTTTTTCTTTTCAACTTCTCAGCTTGTTTTTCTTTGATTGGTACGGCTTGGTTTTCCGTATCTATTGCCCACTTCTTTCTAGAGATTTTATTCTTGGTAGCTTCACTAGGGGGAATTGGTTCTTGAGTTGGAGGAGGAACTAGAGCTTCAAATGTGATGGTTGACTTTGCCATGTATCCCTTTATTCCTCTCTTGGTTGTACTCAACCAATCTTTTATTGTGAGGTTGTCATCCTCATCATCATCTTGTTCTATTTCAAATCAAAGGAGCTTAGTTGATCATCTTGTATTTTCTCCAAAATTTTGGTTTGCTAGCCAATTTATGTGCTAATGTAGCATCCGCAACCCTTCTCCTTCTTTTTCTATCTTCTTCGCAGTTTTATTGTCATGTAGTTATAAGTTTCTAAGCAAGTTGTTCAACAACTTTTTTGCATTTCCTTTAAGGGAAAAGGGAAAAATCTCAACCTAACGGCATCATTTGATGCACCATTTATTTTAAAGGTATTGCAATCTAATTGCTGTAGAAGTTATTTGGGTCCTCATCCTGCATTCCATCGAATTGCACATATTGTTGAACCATCTAGATGATATAAGGCTTAATTTCAAAATTGTTTGCAACAACCCTTGGTCTTGTAAGGCTTGTATTGGCTCCATCAAGGTTAAGTCTACAGAATTCTAACATGGTTCATGGCTGGACATTTCTAGCAGGGTCTAACTCTTCTTATACTTCCCTCTGTTGTCATTATCTTAGTCGGATTTAGAAGCCATGTCGTTTAACAATAGTCCTTGGGTCTCGCTAGTCAATCGTCAGGAAATTCTCCCTATATGTTATGGTTCCAGATTAGACGAAAACAAACTGTAAGAGTGACTCCTAGTCACAATCCTGCATTTTTATCTTTAAAAGGAAAATTAGACAAAATGAAAGGAACAAAATAGCAAATCTTAGATAGAATAAAGAAGGAACAGATAAAAAATTAAGAATAAGGAATATAACAAATTAAAGAATACTATACAAAAGAATAAAGATAGGTATTACAAGAATGTTTAAAAACATATAGAATGCTATATAAAAACAAAACAAAACAAGGTAAAAATATATACATGATGTACAAAAGAAAAGAAAAAGAGGTTAGCTCATATATACAAGATAAGCAAAAAGAGGTTAGCTCATATATATAAGATAAGCAAAAACTATAAACAGACACATATGTATAGAGAACAAAAACAACTATTTACATTATCCACATTTAGCGGGTAGATAATAATGAAATGCTTTCTAATATTGCCCTATTGGGCTTCGAATACATGAATCCAACACATTCCCTAGCAACAGTGCCAGAACTTAGTTGATTATGTTGGTTTTGTTAGATTATGGGTTATGGGTTGTGGGTTGTGGATTCTTTTCTGTTAGATTTAATTGATAAGACACTTTCAAAATCACAACTCAAAGCTGAAGTTTTCAAGATTTATAAAATAATTGGTTCTTTTCAACTTCGGTTTAGCAACTTCCAACATCCATGGCCAAGCACACCTACCGAAGTAATATAGAAAGAATTAGGTCGGATCCTAAAGAAATGATGGCCACTATTATACTCACATTCCATTTATTATTTAGCCAAAAGAAGCTCAGCAAAACATAGAAAAACGTAGCAAAAGAAAAGAAGTTAAGCTAAGCTAGAGATATTCACAAATACTTTAGGGCAGAAATTAAAGATGGGTTTGCAAAAATGTAAGATGATAGCCCAAGGTTTGCTTTAAACCGATTTCTTATCAGGTGATTTCAAATCTAAACTCTAAGGAGTTATTACTGAGTTTATTTGGACCATCGGATCACTGAGTTAAACTAAAGCTTATCTCGAAGTCAGTAGTTCTAGATCTAAAACAGCCACCGAATCTTTTCTCAAGCTATCAACGGTCTGGACCCACATAAAGCTTAAGAATCCTTTATTTAAAAAACCAACTTAATGTATTTTAAAAACAAGAGATAGAAAGCCTCACAACTCCTCTCTTAAAGCGATTATAATAACTCCACTAGCTGCTGAAGATCTATCTAAAAGAACGAACTCTTAGCCTATTCAGTTGAAATCAAATATGGGTCTAATAATAGGTGCACCATAAACAATTAAACCCACAAAAACATATTCAAGCTACTAGTCAAAAATACTCAGTCAATTGACTTGAAAGTGCATTGATTTCACATGAATCAGGAATTAGATTTGTAAATCCTAAGTTGTAGGAGATTATTTCTCTATAATTTAAAAATTAAGAACATGATATGAATAAATAAAATGAGATTAGTCGAAGGATATTACAATTTGGAACAGAGTCTTGCAAAATTACAAACATAAATTAAAATGATTTTTACCTTGAAAACTACGAAATCTCCAAAGCAAGAAGAAGTAAAATTCTTTTCGCTCTAGAAATTCTCTTTCTATACTACATTAGTACTATTCTATCATACGTACACTGTACACCCTCCCCCCAACCCCCCCCCCCCCCCCCCCCCCCCCCCCCCCCCCCCCTCTCCCCCTTTCACTTTTTCGCGTGCCTTTATACGTTTATTTATAGG
This sequence comes from Combretum micranthum, assembly GCA_024138025.1. Lineage (NCBI taxonomy): Eukaryota > Viridiplantae > Streptophyta > Magnoliopsida > Myrtales > Combretaceae > Combretum > Combretum micranthum. The sequence continues at coordinate 445,543 of JAMXBD010001069.1, read as the reverse complement.
CTTAAGGTATGGAAATCATGAAGATTTTATCGCTGACGTAGCAGATTTGCATAACAAAAGCAAATTCTTTATTCACTGTGCGTCTAATTCGTTGCTCAAACAATCACTTGTCAAGGGGTAAGTTGGGTGCTCAAAGGCTACATCAAGGAAAGGCTCGACTTAAGCAGATAAAAAACGCAATGTTTCTATCCATTCTTCCATCGAAGGCTAACATTGAGGCTGTCAAAGGCTCGATTCTCTGATGGGTTGAGGCATCACATTGAGCCAAAGGTCTGTACTTTTCTTCAATAACTATCGAAGGTCAGGTTTAAGGTGTGACAAAAGATTTCTTCAAGTTTGGGCTCGATCTCCTCATATCAAGTGTCGAGAGTCATGTTGAGAGCTAAATTTGAGGTGTGATAGACCAATTTTTGCTTGTTTTGCCTTGCATTTTGGCCTCAATTGATGTTTTAGGGCACAACAATCTGTTCCTTACTTTTGCTTTTGATTTTACTCAAAATATGATTAAAAACACTTTGATTCTTTTTCTTTTGTTTCAAGGAGCTGGAAATCAACAGTTTTAATATTAAAATCACTAATTCATAGAATTAACTAAAAATTGATTAAAAGAAAATAGGCTCGAATTCTATGAAAAATAATAGAATAAAATTAACTTATCAATTAGCATATTTATTTGACTTTCATGCTAATATCCCTTGTTTTTTAGACCCTGGATTTACTCTTCCCCCCCAAATTCTACAACGAGGACTTTTTGTGCTAAAAAGAACCCTTGTGTTTTTGTGTCTTATCTCTTCATTGAAGACTCTCATATTTACTATGCTATTTAGTGGAGAATTTGTGAGTGAAATCTTTAAAGTCTCCTAAAACTAGTAATAGGCTAGAATTAAAAGAGATTACATCAATGTCAAAATTCATGCCCATTTTTGTAGTTGCTCCACGATCCCTTGAAAATCATTTAAATGATCTATCGTCAATGTACTTCTTGATCCTTCATCTAGAGCAACATTGTTAGGTAAAACAATTGTTGCTGATTTTAGAAGTATACAACTCCTCTAGCTTATTCCACAATGTTTATGCATGAGTCTCATTACAAATATGATTATACACATCTTTCACAAAATATTAGATAAAACCATATACTTACTCATGCTCAACTCTTATTTCTCATTTGTCTTGTCATCAACTTTAGAGATACCAAATATTGGCAAATGCATCTTCATTAATAATTAGAGATCTCTTATCTTAATTCCCTATATGTGGTAATTTATGTCATTTAAATTGATCATTTTACTCGTCCCTGCCTCCATGATTTTTTTTTTCTTTGAGTCGATTAACAGTTGCCTAACTTGTTTTCTGATGCAAATGATCTATTATTTAAAAGCAACCATAGATCATATGATAAGTAGACATATCCACTTAAGTGAAAATAGCAAATATGAATAGATTACTAATAAATAAAATACAAACGAAACAAGTAAAAAAATAAAAATGGCTCTAGAAATTTAGCATGGTTCATCCTTTACTTGGGTTATGTTTGTAGGACTAGCTCCAAAAAATCTTTCTACTTAATAAATAACAAGTTTAGAAGAGAGATTTCTCTAGAAGAAATTCTAAAGGCGTAACATAAATATTTGAGGTAAACCCATAATAGTGCCTCTTTAGTCTTCACAAATACCTAAAACAAACTTCATTATTTTATCACTTTCCAGGATTATCTCTCTTTAAACAACATTTCTTCAAAGCAAAATTATTGCTTTCTCTAACATACATATTAAATTTTAATATGTCTCTATGACCGCTTACCATGCCTAATTTTAGGTAAATAAATTTCCTTGCCAAAAGGTTTGTCTTTAAGTTAGTGTAAGCTAACTAAAGTTTTCCTTTTTTATTCCCTTTTTATAAGTCAATGATATTATGTGATGTGGACCCTTATGTAAGGGGGACCACCAACAAGATGTAATAAATTTTGACACACATAAGAAAAAAAAAATTCTAAACAATCGCATGATTTGGACATGATATATATATATATATATAAATTTTATTCGCATTTGCATCCTACCTATACATAATAAACATTGTGTAATATATCCATTGTTACTTGCACATGGATCTAAATAGTAAATAAATAAAAGAGTGGATAAGTTAATAGTTTAGTTTAATTCACTATCCAACTCATTCATATACAAAAGGCTTGTTTATTATTCATTACATAGGCATACCACATTAAGTAGCTTAATTTGGTAGCACAAACACATATGAGCTTAGGATGCTTAACATTAAATTTTAGGGCAAAATCTATTGAGGTAGCTTGTTAAGTTTGCGATACATATACTCCTTAAATTTCTTCTTACTAAATTTTGGGGGATTTTGGTCATCCACCAATTGAGGCAAAGGCCCAACCTCCAATTCTGGTGGTGGCTCTAAGAAAACAGGCCACGACATCCTTGTCTTCTCTTTATTCACAGTAGTCCTATGCATCACGCTCCTGTATTTTCCATTGCTTAGGATCTACAAAAACAAAATTTGTAATATCTAAGACAACCTTAATTATATCGAGTCTCACTACTTAACCACTAAATAGCTGAATTAAGGAGAGGAGAAATCTAAACCCCAAAATTCCCAATTGAATATTTTATATGATAATGCTTCACATTTAGATATATTTAATCCTATTATATATTAATTACATAGATTTGATAGAGAAAAAAGAAGGAAAAGAATATTCAAATCAGATAGCTCCAAACCCTCCTATAATAAATGCAACAATTGCATGATAAATATTATAATAGATATACTATATATTTCAGTAGTATAATCATAGTTAGCTATGAATTTAATTCGTTAAATATAACCAACAAGACTGGTCTTGTTAAAAATATGACAGAATGATAGAATTTTTTCAACCATATGACATGTAATGGATGCAACAATATATGATGAAAAAAAAAAAGATACATGCATATACATACCATGTGCAAAAAAGCTTAATATATAAATATTAGTAAAATTCTAATGTATATATCAATAATATGAGCAACTTAAAAAAAATTAATTAAAAATGATATACATATTATGTATATGTAACATCTAGCATGTAAGATGCAAATGAATCTTATTTCTAATTATGAGTTTTGAAATTTAAAAAAAAAAAAGTTTGTAGAAAAATCCAAAGTGGCGTTTCGTCTAGTGCGAATTTTTTTCTGATATTTAATATGTAAGACCAGAGCCCTAGCAGAAGTGATTGCAATATTACACAAGATAATGAGTAAGAATATGGCTTATATGCTAAAAACAATGCTAAATTGATCGAAAAAAGATAACACATATAGACATTCAATATAATATGAGTGGGAAAACAATTAAAAAGTAAAAATAAAAAATTGATATACTACGCTAATAAAATTTTATTAAGATAAACTACTAATCATTTGTAATATTTGACCATTTTTCATATCTTTTTTCCTAGGGATAATATCACGAATGTACCTGAATTTTAATAAAATATGCAATTAGATGTCTGAATTTTACAACTAATCATTTTAATACCTGAATTTTGAAATTAATTTCCTCATAATTCTAACACAAATTAAGCTAAGACATGATAAGGACAACAACACAAATTGCAACCCCTTTAGCAAGCAAACTCTTAAAACAGTGAAAAAAAAAAAAAAAAAGGTGTTGACAGAGGTGAGTAAATTAGTAAATGAGAAGAACCTCAAGTTGGTCACCAATGTGAATGATTAGGGCATTAGGGATATATGTAGCATCAATCCATCGATCATCTTTAAGAACCTGGAGTCCTGGAACATCATTGGGTACGAGAACGTAAGAGCAGACAAATCAGTGTGAGCAACCACACCAAGGGTTAGATCAGGACGTGGACATGGAGGGTAGTAATTGATCTTTAGATTATATTGAAGATCTTCTCCTCCAACGGCTTCCTTCAGAGCATTCTCATGGAGTCCCAACCCTAGAGATAGATATTCAAAAAGCTTCTCCACAACTCCTCTCATGTAGTTTGCATATTCCCCATTCACCTCCCTAAAATTATAAAATGATCAAACATAAACAGTTGATTTATGTTAACGTTTAGTTGCACAATTTTTTATGGTCCTACAATGAATAAAGATCATTTTACCATATTTGGTTTATAAAATATATCTCAGACTAGACAAAACCCTCTTAAAGAGATTGTATAAAATTTAAAATTTTTATTCCTTATATTTTATAGTATAAAAATATTAAAATCAAACAAAAATAAAATCTTGTAATGAGAATTTTACCAAATATTATTCAATATTATGTATACCAAACATGATATAAAAAAATTATATTGCCTAGTTCCTTTATACCATATTATCTAATTCTCCTTAATTGTCCAGTTTCTTTAGTAAAACACTTCCTTTTTAATGCATCTGACAAAAACCTAGGCGAAACCCAAATTAAGCAACTGAACCAATAAACTGTGGTCCCCTTATTTACCTTTATGAGCCCACCCAAAATGCTTTCTCTCCTTCAGTTAGTTTTTTTTTTTTTTTTTTTTTTTTAATAATGGTTCTATAAATAGTATAAATAAAATCTAAGAGCACTTTTCTAAAAATATTAGGGGAAAAAATAAAGAATCTTTAAAATACCGACTTTGCCGAGTTGATGGTAACTTAGTACATAACATCCACATTCAGAAGGATCTGTAGAAGATGCTACATTAGTTTGTAATGTCTCTCCTTCTAAAAAGCCAATGCTTTATCAGGTTATGTTTACTTTAAAAATCTTCTTTTGTATATATAAAAATAAATAAATGTTCTTAATGAAGTTATTTTTTGGAATTCTTAGCAAATGACCCATAAAATTAAAGAAATCCTTTGCATCCTTAATGATCTCGAAAAGCAAAATCCTCGATCCAAGTTCTTATGTCAAAAATCTTGGATGTAGACTCTTAAGACTTTTTAGGTTTCGTGTGATGGTGTAAGGATTATTTAAAGCCAATAGGATGAGAAATCTAAAAGAACAATGGAAGGAGGACCTGTAAGACGGTGGATTCTTGGGCCAGAACTGATAATTAATGGAAGGAGGAGGCCATATCTTATGAAAAAGATGATCAACCCAAGATCTCTTGCCATTAGGGTCTTTTTGGAGCTTGGTACCATAACCCTCCACAGAATCTGACCCAGGAGGCGTTGCATAAACCTCTTTCTCTTCCTGGGGCAGCTCAAAGAACTCCTTCCCTACACTTTGCAGCTTAGAAATGACATCACTAGGGATTCCATGGTTCACCACCTGGAATATACCCCATTCGCTGCTCGCTTTTGCCATCGCCTCCACCACCTTCTCCTTCTCAGGCACACTCATGTCAATGCAAGGAATGTCCGGAACCTCCCCGTGATATGTGCTTAATGCGGGCTGTTCCTGCTCCGGACGTATGAACTCGGCCGGTATGCTCTCAGTGGCCATGGAAGCTATAGCTTGAACTCTCTCCACCTTCACCATCGTTGCGTGTGATTTTGTTTTCTGTATGATAACACACGTTGTGTTAGTTTCCCGCTATGTAATATCTGTATAAAGTAACGTAAGAACACTTGTGTTTTTTCATATGCAACAAAAGGAAGGTTATGATTTAGATGTTTTTAATGAAATGGACATATTTTTCAACTAATTTTTCTACCTTATATAAGATTTATGATGTCCATGTTGGTGAATGCCGAAAGAGCACACTTTCTAGCTATGAAAGAGGAAATGCAATGTAGGTGCTTTTTTTTTTCCTTAATTGGATTTATATTAAGTTCAGTCCACTTAATATGAATCTTTATCTTTGAAAACTTACTTAAAATTGATTTGGAGCTGCGGCCAACCTAATTTAAAAGATTAAAAATGAAAATTAAGGCCAATGAGATAGGTCAAACCTAATCTCACCACTTGTCTGTGAGCTTTTTTGAAAAAAAAAATAATAATAAGTCTTATAAACAACAACTAGACAAAACATAGGATTGAGCTATTCTATTACACCTAAAGATGTTATAACTTATAGACTGTTAAAAAATAAACGGGCTTTAATTAAAATGATCTTTTTTATATATCTACAATAAAGATAAAAATCAAGAAAACAATAAAAAGATATTAATTACCTGAAATCCAATAAACACCTAAAAACCTGAAATATTTAAAATTAGTTAGACAAAATCAATACATTCTTAAAAAAGCATAACAAATAATTAAAATTAGTAAAGATTAATGGAGAATAATAAAGAATATTGAAAATGTAAATATTCACATCAAACAAAGATAATATATGAAATATATCAAATTGTAACAAATACAATAATTAAAAAATCAGTTTTTCTTGTTTTTTATTTTTTTATAGTTACACTGTAGAGACCTACGCATCCATTGTAGAGAATCAAACGCTCGTACTTCATTTATTTTTGTAAACTTTTGAAAAACACCACGTTAAGGAATTTTATTTATAAGGGGGGGGCGGGGCAAAAATTTCTACATGGCAAATCCTAAACATGCTTCGGTCAAAAAAAAAAATTCCTAAACATGCTTGGTAATATGAATTTTTATGAGATGCCGATGCAATCAGCGAAGGCGATGCCGTGAATATGCCTAATCATTTTGACTTATCGACATATCACGAAGATTAATCAACCAGCACTTGTAATCATAAAGGATTCAACGTCCAAAGGGAACTCATCGGTAACCATTCTTTCAAAATAACGAGGACCGGACGATTCAACAAAGTACAAGTACGGACAGGATTGAATTCCGCGGCCGTGAGTCAGTGGTGGTTAGTGTTGATGGATATGGACTCGGATATGAAGCAGCAGGTTTGACCGTGTGAATGAAAGGTTGAGTCTTGGCTCCGGCGTGGATGTTCGGAAGAGATTAGTCGACGGAGTCAGTGAATCACGGTTTGGCCCTGTTCGCTAGCTCGGTGGGGGGAGAGAGAGAGAGAGAGAGAGAGAAAGGATGAAGCTTTTTTTTGGCCGATAGAGAAGGATGAAGCTTGGATCCTCTTTTTCATGTTACCCTCCCTTTATATTAGGATTGTTTACTATAGATAGATTCGAAACAGATTTAGCTTTTAAACCTAATCCCTTCCCAGGCAGTTTTGAAAAACAGGAAAACTTACACAGCAGCTCAAATGGAACCTTGATGCTTTTATGCAACAGAAGGAGGTTATGTTTTCATACGTTTTTAATGAAATGGGCATATTTTTCAACTTTATATAAGATTTATGATGTCGATGTTGGTGTACCTTCTACCAATGAAAGAGGAAATGCAATGTGGGCTTCTAGCATCTCTTGCGAGACCTATCCCCTTCACTTGTACACGGACGTCAATTACTACATGCCTAGCGCATGGCCGCAATTTATTTATTTAATTTCTATGGTATATAATTAATAATTTAAATTATTAGGATATTATTATATATGTAAGATATAGAATTCTTTATTTTGTTCTTTCAATTTGCTTTAAATTCACTTTTATTAAAAAATAAAAAAGAAGATCAGGTCATACTAATATTAGTAACATTCTTAACTATTAATTTATAAGTAGAGGACAATTAAAAAAAGAAAAATTGAGAACATCTAAATTCATGACGTGGCAATAATATCTATTTCAAAAGTCTAAATAATCTCATATGTAAATAAAGAAATAGTAAGAAAATTTAAATTCATCAAAATTTATCTAGTTTTACTTTTCTTTTTTTTTTATGTTTCCTTTTCTTTTAATAGGAAGAGTGGTGGAGAACTGTTACAAATAATTTTCTATTTCAAATTTGTTCTTATCAATCACATACACACATACACACACATATATATATACTTAATTTAATAGAATAGACTTTTATAATAATATAATAATAATGCCAATGATCTTATGGTCAAGTAGTATCATCCTTAAACTCTAAAGTAAGAAGTACGAGACAATCGTACTACCAAAAAGAAAATTTATATATTAATAATAAACAATTGAGATACCATCAACATACCAAAGTTTGAATGCTAACCGCCAGTGGTAGGTTTATGTTTTCCTACTTTTAATGTATCTATAACCCTTGGATGTTATCAACAATGCTTGAAAATGGTTTCAACTTAGCTTCAATTGTCGATTTACTTTTATGTTATGTTTGATACGCATGAATAATTTCAAATGGAATGAGTTTCGAAATGACGAATCTAAAGCATCCACTAAATGGAATGGCATGGTTATAAAGTGTAAATGTAAAAAATATCCATAGTAATAAATACTATATATAAATATTTAGTAAGATAAAAAAGTAATTAAGTTACATATAATTAATGAAGCCAGAATGGAATCGTAACTTCCTTTAATTCCCTTCAAAGCCGAAATTTTGATTCTAATGAATTACAATTGATCCTTAAAAGTACATCCAAACATTGCGAATTGAATAAAACTTGAAATCACAATTTTATTCCTGGTTCATCCTAGTGTACCAAATAACAATTAGTGTAATGCCTTTATTAAATAAACATATGTGTATTTATCGCAATATCTCTTGTTTATGAAATCTCTATGTAAAACATATATGTGTAATAAATATTGCATGTGTTATTTTATTAGGTATGTATTCTAACAAAAATATTTTCAAAAAAGTTTCTTCTAATACGATAACACGAGGATCATTAGAGCCGAAATATATGAGATTTTTATAATATCTCATATATAATCTTGGGTCTAATTCCATAATTATAACTTTCATGGCAAGATTCTAATAAAAATTTTGGTTTTCTTTCTCGATGGAAAGAAAGTTCTGCAATCTACATATTTTGGGTTCACTAGCTAATTCCTTATAGACACCACTAGTTTGTATAATAAGCAAAATAGAATAAGATAAAAATATAATTATATATTTTAAAAATAATAACTATTAGTTTTTTATACATGTAAGTGACATTAGCATCATATCATGTATATACTCTTATCTCAATTCTTGGCTCAATAGTTGAATTAAGATCTCATGGATAAATCAATGTTGTCAGACCCCAACCCATTCTTAAAATTGATCAAAACATGCAGATGGGTTAAATGGTTGATTAGCATATATAAAAAATTAGTATATTTCATATATTAAGAATTAAAATATGAATGAAACATTTGCTACTTATATCAATGTGCCATTTGTTCTACTTTATAATACCAAAATAATCACATGTTAGTGATAAGACTTGCACAATTAATAAAACAACATGATTCAAATATTTTGAAAAGTAAAAATACTATTTTCTTTCATTGATCCAATCCACACCAACTCTTTTTTTTACTAGGGTTTGTCCTAAGCTGTCTATAAAAGTAAAAACAAAACCATAGTATTATCTTCTTCCAACAAAAGAGTGAGAGAGAGATCATGAAGCTATGCTATGGTAACTAGCTCCTTACTTAGTCAAAGTTCTAGTACTTCTTAAGATTTTTATTATTTATTTATTATTTTAAATAAGGAACTTTAAAAGGTCAAGAAGACAATGCAAGTTCATGCCGTCAATGAGATCTTTGAAGTGGCTATGCCATCTAGCATTCTTTATTTTTAGCTGTAACATTTTTGGGGTTTTTTTATTTGTTTATCTTTTATCATAGTGCACTATCACTAATGAATCTGGTCGAGCTACTTAAGTCACCCCATATTAAGCTAAAGCCATTCTAGCTCCCTGAAAGGACCATTTTATTTTAATAACTAGTTCTAATTGAACTAAGTTGAAACCACAAAACCGGTTTCGGCTTCACTATAATGGGGTATGTAATATAAAGATATAAATTATAATGAAGGGCAAATATTCATTTGAAATAAAAAAAAGGGCTTTATGGTCAACCCTAATATATATATATATATATATATGAATGTTTTGTCACATGGTAGTCATGTGATTAAAGACTAGAAGAAGTAGTGTAAGTCGCCTATAACGCCGCCAACTTTGAGCTTTTACACCATCGGCGTACATGCTGGCCTTCACATCCAAAAATTGTTTCTAAATTAGAAAGGCCGCCAGCCTCCTTATGAAGGCCGCCATCCATATTGTCTCGGGATTTTTTTAGGTTTTCTTTGTCTTTTAAGTGACTAGCCTTATGCCTTTTTCTTCAAAACCTCTCATATGCTTTAGAAAACCCCAAAACATCCTCTAAACCTATAATCTTGCATCAAGGAGGAAGAAGAACCAAGAATAGGTAATTGATCCTTCTATATTCCCTTTTGATGGTCTAAAAGTGCTATCTTTCCTAAAATAATCATTTGGATGAAGAGAATCAAGTTTTTAAGAGAAAAACCCTAAGTCTTGTTGGAGTTTTGTGTTCAGCAATCGAAGAGGATCAAGAATCAAAATCCTAGGTAAGTAAATTTTTTCTATCCTTGTAGAGATATAAAATGACTTCTTTTCTAAAATTTGTTTGAATTCCGTTGAAGGGAATTCTAGGGTTTGGAAGAGTTTTTAGAAGAACTCTATATTTTTTTAGATTTTGTGATTTTTTAATCAAGGAATAGGTAAGTTTATTCTTTTAACCATTTTGATGATCTAAAGTATGATCTTTTGTTAAAATATTTGTATTAGTTGATAACAGTCAAAGTTCTTGGAGAAATTTGGAAGAAACCCTAAATTGTGGTGTTTGATGATTTTATGGCTTTACAATTCATAGAAGAAAGGTTTGTATGAATCTAAGAATTGTAATTCTTGTAGATTTGGGTTAATAATTCTATAAATTTAGGGTTTAGGTGATTAAAGAATTTTGTGTATGTTATGAAATCAAGTTTTGAATTGGATTTTACTTGTGATTAGGTGTTTGGTGAATTAGGGTTTTTGTTTCTAAAGGAGTTCTTAGTGAAATAGAGTTACTGTTCCTAAAGAGCATTTCAAGTATGACCTTCTCTTGCTTGTTGTATATGCTTGTAGGTTTAGAACTAAAAATTAACGGAATTCTATTTGGCTTATAATTAAATTATTTGTTGCTTATGCTTGGTTGTAGTTAGTAAAAACCAGGCAGACTGTGATACTAACGCTGGCACCCTGATGATCTGTGTGTATCGTTATCTCTAGTGGAGTTGCACACAGAGATGATTCCAGTAGTTTAGGAGTAATGCAAGTGCAGCACCTTGGGTAGGTGGATCGCGTCCAACACTAATATATATATATATATATGCATCAAACTATTTTATATAAAACTTGTTTTATGGTGTCATGAATTACTCCAGGTTTATGACTAGTTGAAAATGGTTTTAAACTATGCTATTTGCTAGCTAATCGAAGATAATAAATTGTGCTTGATGCATTAGTTAATAAGGTATATGTGATATTGCATGATGCTTAGTCATGTGCATGTGTTTGTGGTTTGGCGTACTGTGCCTTTGTACTCACCTTTTTGTCTTTTTCAGGAATAGGTGAAGATCCGATATTGTTCGACCTTTCTAGTTTGATGTGTACATAGATTAAGGGGATGACGATAGTGGTGCTGATTTCCTAGCTAAATATTAAAAGATCTGAAGTTATAATAGAAGGAATTGAAGACTTTGAAATATTTTAATTAGTTATGAATATCTTTTGGAGTTGGATTCTAATTTTTATAATTTTTTGATGTTTTAGGATTTTCTTATAAACTTATTAAATTGATTTATGATGATGTAAGTTTATGCCAATAAGATTGTTCAAGATTTTTATTAATGACTAAAATATTTTGGAAGCTTCCTTCTTATGAGAGTATTTAGAGTTGTATTGTATTATCATTGTGGAATAGTGTTTCATAGCCTTAGGTTATCCATTTATGTTAAGGACAAGTGGCGGGTTATAATTGTAAACCCCGGTTTTCCCAGTAGTCAAGTAAACTTCGGGAATCGGAAAGCGAAACCCTAAATAGGATTAATTTAAGCCTTATGAGAGAAACTTAGTAACCCTATATCCGGCTTTCCTTCTGTTTCATATTAAAAGAAATCTTAAAAAATAATTTAATGTGAAATGTTGTTTTAAAGTATATTTCAAACCATAGAAAGTTTTAATTTCAGAAAATTTTCTATTCTAGGCCTTCCCAAGCCCCATTACGGAAAAGCGAGCCCCAGGACTAGAAACTCAGAAAAATATTCTGGAATACTCTTTAGAATCGAAATTTTATATGGATTTCAAAAATATAAGTTTTATAATTTTTCGGGTTATAAAAATTACAATTATAGCATTTTTCCCGTATTTTCTTTACTACCGGTAAAGTAGATGTATTGTCTACTATTTACCACTATTCACAAGTACAACCTACAATACACACTACCCATGCCCTAGTCTTACATCCTTACAACTACTCATTATATTTTCTTTTCCAAGAAATTTTTGTTTCTTACTAAATTATTACATTTAATACATTTTATTACATAAATTACAATTTCAAATAAAATTAAATCACTCCCTCTCTGTCTCACTTGATGGCCGCCGCAACTCCCCATTTCCCCCTCAAATTGTTTTATTTTCTTCTTTTTATAATATAACAAACTCTAATTTACTTAATATATATACTCATTTATACTCTCTCTCCTCATTTCTACTCTTTCAAAATTTTTAACAAAGCAAAATCCTCTCTTTTTCCTTCCTCTTTGCCGTGAACTCCAACACCCCCCCCCCCCCACCCCACATACACACACTTCAAGTTCATTTCTTCTTCATTTCTTCATCAAATCCTTCTTTAGGTGATGATTCTTGAGCCTTATTTCTACTTAATCTTGTAATGGCAAGATTATTCATGTGTGTTTTCACTTTAAATCCCCATGAGCAAGTGCTAGGGATAAGAAAATGCTAATACATGAATATCAAACCATCACAAGAGTAGATCTTGTGTTTGATGAGCTTTTGTTGAAATATTATCATGTTCATGCATATAAAAGTAGAGATCTTGCATGACAAATATATGTTCATACTCTTAAACTCCTTTTCATGCACTATAAGTAGTAGATCTAGCACTTAGACACGCATATTATACTTGACATTCATGTTCATATAGATATTTTGTGTTTTCATGCATTAATGCTTATAAAGATTTAGTCTTGTATATATAAATGTGATAGTTGGTAGATCTTTATGTGGATAAGACAAGGAACTTGAAAAGAAAAGGTTTTTGTTATAAATGTTCAAAAGAAAATTCGTATGACTTTCAAACCCTATTTTAAAAACCCTTGTAAAAACTTTGAAACTCATGTTTCATATGAAAAATGGAGGGTATAAGTAATAGATATCATTAAGTAATGATTGTTATGAGTTGAAATGAGTTTGGATGAGAGTAATGTGTAAAACAAGGAGTAGATACAAGATGGAAAATTTTGAGTTAGTAGTCAACTTGTAAAATTCGTAACTTTGGATGATGCCTATGTAAACACCTATTATTCAAACTCAAAATGAATGTTTTATGTGTTAAATGAATTCCTTAGGTAGTGAATATATTAAAGTCTTGAATTTCAATGAATTACACAAGTTTTCCCAAAGGAATCATTCAAAAAATGAATTTTCAAAAATTCGGATTTTTGAGTAAAGCCTATTTAAAAACATATTTGCAAAGTGTGAAATGTAAATTTTTATGTATAAATAAAGGTCTTGGGTAGTATAGGTGATGAAGACTCATTTTTAATTAAGATAGCTAGAAATTCCTAAGAATAAAATCCAAAACACTAGGGTGGTGCAAAATTAGAAAAGTGGACTTTCAAGAAGTAGTTATTGTTGGAGTCTTGCAAAATTAAGGAGTTGAAAGTTTCTTTTACCAAAAATCATCAAGATCATGCATACATTGAACTCATCACATGTCATTCATGATAGGAAATCATTCATACTTCATATATACTTGAATCATCAACTAGATACATTTCAAACAAGTGCAAAAACTACTTTTCGGAAATAGGAATGGTTACTGATCAGATCTGATCCCTCTGTTCCATGACCTAAATGTTTTCAAAACTTGGAAATAATATTATAATTAGGTAGATCTTTCGAAGTAGATAGAAATCGATATAAAATTTGCAAAATTCCGAGTTAAAATGATCAAGTTATGACCGTTTTAAGTTGAAACTTCCGCAAATAGCGAGAATCACAATTTTTATTAGTTTTGACACATAGTTTGGATTAGTTAAGTGATGAAGTACTCATTAGGATATTCTTCTTTGGTAGGTGATCCCGAGACTGATGAATCCCTACCACCCAATTACTACTATTAAAAGACCGGCGTACCATGGCCGAGTGAGTATCACTTCCAATTTCAATTATTGCTTGTGATTGTAATGATAGTTGCACTAGTTACTTAGCAAAGACAAAATGAATACGCATGATGGGGTTGAATGGGAGTTACATATGTCTGTTGTTGTTATGTGAAGTTGAATTTAAGAAATATCGAAGCCGGGTGGTAAATCATTTCTTGTATAGATGAGCTAGGATTGATTGTCTGTGAATATTGATTGATCACCTATAAGAATTGGTATAATTGATTATTCGGAATGGAAAATGAAATTGAACACATTCATAACACGTTAGGGATGGAGCATTACCATTTGTTGGTTTTTCGTGATCCATAAAACGAATATGAGTTGGTTTTTTGTGATCCATAAAACGAATATAAGTTGGCTTTTCGTGATCCATAAAACGAATATGAGTTGGTTAATCATTATCCATAAAACGAATATAAGTTGGTTAATCGTGATTCATAAAACAAATATATGAGTTTGTTGACCGTAAGCCTAAACGGCGTCATACCGTAGGATTCATTAATCTGCTAACCCGGGATATAGGGCGCAAGTCCATCCACATATGATTTACAACTGGTCATATGTTTGCTGAATTCACATGTTTGGTGCATCATTTGTCTGATTAATCACTTGCTTGAATGATATGTTTTAATTGCAATATGGAAGTTTTTACTCACTAAGCTAGTGTAGCTTACGCCCCTATAGTTTTTATTTGTTACAGCATGAGTTTATTTGGCTTAGGCCAAGGCAGGCTACAGCTCAGGTACTGGAGCTAGGCGTTTCCTATAGAAGTTGTATCCAATTTTGTTTAGACTTCCACAGGAAACCAAAATACTCTAGATGACTGTAATGGACCTTTAACATTCTTTTGCGGGGGAATGCCCCTTAAACTTTGTAATTTTTATATATGCATTTTGATTTATTATCTAATGCTATTGAATGCCGCATTAAACTCCTTAACTCCATTGAATAGAGTATTCTATTGTCGTAAAGGGACGCCTTACATCTATACAAGACTCCCGAAAGACTTGGATAGTAATTCGAGGGTCTTATATGGCATGTGGCGGATTGTTACATTTAGGATACCCCTATGGGGCATGACAATAATATCTCCAGGTTAGGGCATTACAAGATACATATGGAAATATATAAAAAAAAAGACTACCAAGTAGCTTTTCCTTTAGTCTTATTTGTTCCTTTAGTACAATGAAAGAATTACAATTATTAAATGAACAGTTATTTCTTATTTCACAACATATAGGAACTCTATTGAGTCATTATTCTGCGAATTGAATAAAGTAATAGCAAATTTCTATTCCAATTCAGTTTCTTATCTTATCATGGATTTTGATGTTATTGGAACAATTTTTGGATGCCAATTTCATGTTTCAATGAAACTTTCCCTTTCATGTTGCATAATTGAAAGTGTGAATGAATGATCTAAAGTGAATGTATTGTATTCGATGAAAAGATATTTAAATTGGAGGCATGTTACTTATTGGGGCATTACATGTGTAAGCCCTTAGATTTTTTGATAGTTCTACTAAATTTTCCAAGATCAAAAACCGAATAAAAACCTTAAAAAGCCATCTAAGTTAAAATAATGTGTTATAGAGGATTTAATTCCAACAATCCCCACTTGAAATCCTAAAATAATGAAATTGAGATAATTATAAATTATAGTTTGTAATAACATAGCAAAACCTGAAAAGATCATATTTGTTGAAATTTAATATGTTTCGGACCAAACGAGATAAGTTTTTGAAATCAATGTCCGTACATGTAAAACGGTAAAAATATTTCAATAACACTGTTAGACTCGTAATAATATAAGGATTCATAAAATATCAATTTTAGATTTTTTTTTAGCTTTAAAAATATCTGATATAGCCTTTTTAAGCATATTTTTCTTACTGTGGGTAATTTATTTGTCTTGTTTACTATTCATTACTCTTCACTATTATTCACTACTATTCATTTATCTATACTTTTCTTTACTACCTATTTTTACAACCTATACACTTATTTCTTACAATTTTCATTTCCGATACAACTTCATATCTTTTATATCTTATATTTCACTAACAAATATACAAAAAGAAAAAAAATCTCTCTCCACTACCCTTATTCACGCCGACTAACCCCTCTTCCTCTTTAATTTTTTTTATTTTCAATTTATTTTAATTACAACTAATTACCCTCCACTTTTTCCCATAAATACCACATCTCCTTTTTTCACGCCCTAGAGGGTATCCTAAACATGGCAGTTCGCCACATATAATATTAAAGCTAATGAATGATAATCTTAGTCACACAAGAGCTTTGATATCATGTGCAAGGCGTGCTTCCAAGATAGTAGGAGACTCAAAGGGGTATTACGTTTAAGCAGATAATAAAAGCATACAATGACTTATAAAGGTAAACATCTAATAATCATTAAGATATATAACTTCTTAGGGGCATTCCCCTGTACTTAAAGTCTTGCTAGTCTAAGCTATCTTAAAAACATACATGAATATAATAAAGTCTACTATAGAGATTTCTCTTAGAAGTCTACACTCAAAACTAAAGTATGTAAACTTCTTCCAAAAACTCCTAATAACTTTGGCTCATACCTGACAAAGGGGGCTCCTTGGTGCCAATCGTAGGTAATCAAACTATAACAAAAAGCTATATCAAAACTAGCTTAGTGAGATAACTTCTTCTTCAAAGAACTTCCATAAAACATACGAGTATTTTAGACAATCATATGAGAATGCATCAATCACATGAGCAAACAAAATACATACGATTAACCAGAAACCATGTATAGCATGGATTTTATGCCTCCATGTCGGGGGTTGGGTGGTTACTAGCCCATACGACCATCAATAATTGCAGACTTAGCAGGTTCCCGCATGCCCATGTAAACTTTCCGGCTCCTATTAGCTCATGTAGACTTTCCGGCTCCTACTAGCCATCAGTACAACTCCTCGTTTCCCCACACGAAGAATAGTAGTGAAAAAAATAAATGTGACTCACAATATGTTATGCATGAATTGTTCTTAATTTTGATTTATTCAATTATTGTCGATTTCAAGTTAAAGGTGACCAAAATAATATTCATCATACCATTGCAAGAAAACATAAGTTATTCATCAATTCCTCTTTTGAAATACTTAGCTTTTATTCAATAACCACATCATTCAATCATGAATCCAAATCACACAACATTTATTCATTTATATTTTTTCTTACTCTCTAGTGCTACTACTTACAAGCACAATCAAGGAAATGTAATTAGTAAGGGATTGACTCACTCAATGGCAATCGCTTCTAGTTGAAATAATCTTCCAGGAAGGCGATATCGGATCTTCTTCACCTAAACAAGATGATATACCCAAAATGAGTCTTTCATCAAATTTCCACTTTAAAGATTCTAAATCTATCTCTAAATTGTGGTAAAATCGGATTTAAAGGAAGTTCAAACTTAAAATGGCCATAACTTGCTCATTTTAACTCGGAATTTAGCATATTATATGTCATTTTCTACTACTCGAAAGATCTATCCATTTCTAAGGTTACTTTTACTGTAAAATATCATTTGGATCTCCATTTAGAAGGGTACAGATCTAACATGAAAATTCTTTTCTTGGAAAACAACATTTTCTAATCCTTCCTTTACTAAGGCTTGTTTAAGTAAAACTCAAATATTTATATACTTAAAAAGAATTCCTTTGGTATATAAATAGACTCATAATTTATGCATGATGCTATAGATGTTATCTTATTTAATTTCCATAAAACAACCTTTTTTAAGATTTGGAAAAATTGGATTTGTTAAACTTCACTTTATGTGGTTGAAGTAACTTATAAATTTTTGGATGATCAAATTCTAATATTATATATTTTGATTCTTTAGCTTATCAAAAGTGACTTGAAAATAAAGTTTGGTCTTTTAAGGTTATCTATCAATTTAATTTCTAGGAATTGAAAAAAAAAAAATAGAGTTTCCAAAAGTTTTCTTTAGTAAACTTGATGAGTTTATTCTTTGATAATTTATTTTCATTTTCTTTGTAAGCTGATTTTCTTGAAAACTTATTTAGCTCTTGGTTTAGAAAGTTGGTAAAATAGTATCAAGTTATTATCTATATATTAAGATTACTTATGTTGTTATTTGAAAAGGAAGTATCTTTAGACTTTTGAAGAAACTTCTTTTATTAATAGTTTGAAATTTCATGATGAGTTTATATAAACCTTTTGAAAGAAATTTATTGAAAACAATATTTTTCTAAGTCTTTGGGAAAAATATTTATCTAGTGATCAAATTCTATTCTTTCATCAAAAAGATTCATTTTTATTTGGACAATAATTTATTAGCCATGCATGAATATGATTATGTAGTTTATAAAAGCTAAAAATATCACAAGATAAGATAATAAAGAATATAAGAAATAGATAGCATATTAATAATAATTGTCAAGTATTGGGAGCCTTAGTTCTTCAAAGCTTCTCGGGACTAAGAATAGACTAGTCCCAAAAGAAAAAGAAAATTGTTTTAACTTGATGAGGACAAGTCTGAGACTAGAAAGACTAATCTTAATACAACTTGAAAGTAAATAGATTGCAAGATAAATAAATAAATTGCAATAACAAATGAGCTTATATGCTTTAAAAGATATATAGATATTTAGTTTGGCATAGATATGAAAAACATAAGGAAAATAGATTTATGAACAAGAACAAAGTATGAACATATTGTTGCTTTCCTAACCTCCATAGGTTTAGAAAACACACACTATGTTCATACTAAGCAAATGAACATAAGGAAAACTTAAAGAAGCATTACCTATGAAAGACAAATTAGAGAGAACTTTTGGAGAGACTTTGAGAGAGTAATGGTAGTGTATTAAAAGTGTGAAGGAAATGGAAGAGAGGGGTGGTATTTATAGGGAAAAGTGAAGGGTAATTTATGTTAATTAATTAAATAAAAATTGAAATAAATTTAGTGTAAGATGGGGTAGAGCCGGCGCAATTTGATGAGGAAGAGAGAGAGAATTTTTTTTTTTTTATTAATGAAAAGTAAGATGTGAGAGATGGGAGGTTGTATCAGAAATGAATATTATAAGAAAATAGGTATATAGGTTGTAAGAGTAGGTTGTAAGGAAAAATAGAGATAGATGAATAGTGTAGAATGGTAATAAATAGTGTAATGTAAAGTAGATATGACAAATAAAGCACCGGTAGTAAGAAAATATGCGTATAATTGCGATATTTGATTTTTTTAGTTACCGAAAAATTATAAAACTGATATTTTTGAAAACCTTATATCTTTATGAGTCTAACGGTATGTCCGAAATATTTTTACTATTCCGAGCCCCATGACATGCTTTTCGAAAACTATATCCAATCGGGCTCAAAACGAATCACGGTTTAACTAATATGATATTTTTAAGCTTTCTCATGTTATTTCGAACTATTCTACATATTAATTTCTCATTTACTCACTTAAGGTTAAAAACACGGGATTGCTCAACTTAAACGGTTGCGTCTGACTAGGATTTTGTTGACTTTAGGATTTTCAATTGACCTTTTTATTACAGTTTAAGCTTAACCGATCGTAAAACTTTGGGGGTTTACACCTCTACTTCTTTTACACCTCTCAATCACAACTAAAACTCTCTTAAAATCTCTCTAAAATTCTCTCTACAAAGTTCTCTTCACCACTTTCTTTCCAACATTCTTTTCTTTCTTCCATAGATAATAGGTAAAAATTCCAAGATATTTTCTTTATATTCATGTAACTTAACATGACCATAATGTATGTTTTCTAAATCCATGGGAGTTAAGAAAATAATAATATGTTCATGCTTTATTCTTGTTCATACATAAATTCTATTTATACTCTTGTTGTTGTTGTTGTTGTTGTTGTTTTTGTTGTTGTTAGTATTATTTTATTATTATTATTATTATTATTATTATTATTTTTATTATTATTATTATGCTTCTTTTGCTTTCTTTCTTTCTTTTTCTTTTTAAAACTTGTCCATTCTAAGTTCCAAAGCTTTGATACAAACTAAGGCTCTCAATACTTGATCTTATATATATATATACTTACTTGCTTCTTATATCTCTTTCTTTCCTTATATGAGTTTTCTTTCTTTAATATAGCTACATAATCATATTCATGCATGATCATAATGATGTTGTCTCAATAAAACTTTTCCAAGAAATAAAAAGGAGTTCTTTCTTTAAAAAAAATAAAACTAAATTATTTTAAAATAACTTTTTCACTTAGGAAATAAAAGAGGATATGTTTCAACGAAAATTCTCTTTAAAATTTACACAAGTTCATTAAGGATTTTAGTAAGTGGTATCATGATAGATATAACTTAGTAATTTCATCATGCACTCTCTTTTCAAACTACTAAAATAGAATTTATTAATTCAACCTCAATATTATGCAAAACTTCTTCAAGGCTTAGTTATATGGCATTATTATTTTTGAAAATCTAAAATAAAAATTTTTACTAAGTTCTAAGGAAGATAATTCTCCATTATGCAAAGTTTTCTTAAACACTCATTTAAGTGATTATGCCAATATGTGATAAACATTAAGAATTAATCCAAGTTTTCAAGTCAAGGTAAAAATCAACTCACTAGTTTAGAAACCAATGTAGAGAAATAAAATTGCCAACAGCTTAAGAAATCAAGTTTTTAAAATGACAAACTTATTTTCTAAAAAGTAGAAATATATAAATATGGAGAGAGAACATAAATTTAACATAACTCAAACACTAGTTGCTTCCAACAACTTAAGAAAAGTTTGAAAACTTCATTTTTCAATCAATAGAAATAACTTATTTTATGGAAAATCATTATTGAGACAACACCACTAAAAATCATGCATATAATATGAGTTTATATATATATATATATATATATATATTCAAAGGATTTTTCAACCACATAAATACCTATGTGTTTCAGTGTTTGCTATAGGTTTTTGGATGAAATAAATTTAAGAAAAATTATTTTCAATGGCTAGAATTTTCATGACCAAGCTACAACAAGTCCATTTCTAAACCCAAATGTCTTTAAATGTCAAAAATAACCTTAGAAATAGATAGATCTTTTTCTAGTAGGTAGAAAAAGAATATTCATATGCGAAATTATGACTTAAAATGAGCAAGTTATACCCATTTTAAGTTAGAATTTCTCTTACCGGGAAAAAGACGTGAATTTCAAGTTATAGTAATTTAAGCACAACCTTTATGAAATGCTCATTTCGGGTATTTTTTCTTGTTTAGGTGAAGGAGGACCCGATGCCACTTTTTCGGAAGACTACTTTGATTAGGATTGATCAACACGGAGTGAGTTATTCACTTATTATTTATATTTACTTGTATGTGCTTGTAAGTAGTGACACTAGAAGTTACGAAAAGATATAATGAAAAGTTTTATGTGATAAATGCATGTGCTATGTGGTGCTTGATGAATAAAAGATAGGCATATCGAAATAGAAAATTGATGGGTAAATTATATGTTCCCTTATGATTGTTTGATGTATATTGTTTGGTTACCCTTAACTTGAAAAACTAATATTATTCAGAAAAATTATTATTAAAAATAAATCATGCATGACATGAATTGAGTCACATTACATTTTTTCGCTACCATTCTTCACGTGGGGAAACGAAGAGTCATAGTGGTAGCCAATAGTAGCAAGGAAGTCAGCACTGGCAAGTAGAAGCTGGAAAGTTTGCAAAATATGATGGTCGTATGAGCCGGCAACCACCCAACCCTCGACATGGAGGGCGTAAATCCATGCTACACATGGTTTTCGGTTAATCATGTGTATTTTTTTGTTCATTTGATTGTTGCATATTCATATATTTGCTTAATTACTTATATGTTTCATGGAAACATTTTAAAGAAGGGAATTATCTCACTAAGTTGGATTTGCTTATACCCTTATAACCTTCTATTTCAGTTTGAATATCTATGATTAGCCTCAAGGAGCCCTATTTGTTAGGTACGAGCCAAAGCTACTAGGACCTTTTGGGAGAAGTTTACATGATTTAGTTTTTGGTATAAACTTCTAAGGAAAATCTCTATAGTAGGCTTTTGTTACAGATGTATATATGTTATTTTCTTGGCTTAAGATTAGTAAGACTTTAAGTGCAGGAGAATGCCCCTAAGAGTTGCAACAACTTGATCTTGATGAATATTACATGTTTACCTTTGTAAATTCTTGCATGCTTTTATTATCTGCTTAAACGTAATACCCATTTGGAGCATCCGATTATCCTGGAAGCACACCTTGCACATAATATCAAAGCTATCGTGTGACGAAGGTAGTCACTCTCTAACTTTAATATTATGTATGGCGAATTGCCACATTTAGAGTACCTTTCGGGGCGTGATAACTTAAGTTAGTATCATAGCACAAGAAATAGGAAAAAGGATAGTTGAAATAGGCGTTAAGATAGGATAATTAGCATTTGGAACCAAACCTAAGATCTGATATGATTTTGTTCTCTTGGACAGTTGACCCTCCCTGAAGTGAAGGCAAAGACCCGAGATTTCTAAATAGAGCAAGATGAAACCTTTGTAGACTACCGCTTTAGGCTAAGTGTGTTATGTGAGTAGTTTGCACTTGTAGGAAGACCTCAATCCTCTAAGGAAATGTTTAAGTTGTGGAAAAGAGGTTTGGGATATACCATGTGGAGAGATCTAGTCGAAGAATTAAGATTTGATGCCCTTAAGAGGCAAAGATGGAGTGATATGGAAATGATTTATGTGATTGAGAGGATAATGGTCTTCGTATATAATAAGCCTATGTTTCAAGAGATGACTTTTGTGTTGACGAATGAAGGAACCTGGAAGTTCCCAGATTCCAGAACGTAGAATAAGATAGGCCCCCTCTATGTATATGCTCATGACGAACTCACAGATTATAGTGATTGGCTGAGAGCAGATGCGGAGGATTGTTTTTACTAGTATGCCACATACAAGTGCATTATACCAATGCCACAGGAGTGTAACACCCAACCACTAAACACAACTAGAATGCAACTGGATGTATTCCTAGATGGAGATGTCAATATGGAGGATGCTAATGAGTACAATGAAGAAGAAGGGGAAAATGAAGAAGACAAGGACCCGGAGGAAGAACCGGAGGAGACTCCATCTGCATCCCTTTGGGAGGACTGTCCCTTGAACCCTAGTTCGAGACCCCCTCATAGGCTGAGTCAAGACATCCCTAAGGAAGCACTTGCTAGGAAAAACCCCGTAATGATCTCCGACTCTAATGAAGAAAGACGAAGGAGTAATCAGTATTGGAGAAACATTTATGAGCCAAGTGAGTTTTTGAGGAGCAGATCTTGAAACCCTACCCTGATAATGGCCTTGAGAGAAGAAAATCAGGAGGAACAAGAGATGACTAATCAAGGAAATGAGAACCTTCAGTGAGAAGATGGATGGCTCACTCAACTTGAGCTACCAGTAAGAAATAGGGGGAAAAGGATATCCGTCAGCCAATATCTGCAACAATTTGTCAAAAAGCACAGATGATCCACCAGCCTTAGCATAAATCCCACCCCATCCCCATAAGTCAAAAAGCAAAGGAAAGGATTGGTGAAGGAAGAACGAGGAAGTAGAGCACATCTTGATAAGTCCAAAAAATAGCCTTTTCCTAAGTCAAATCCAAAGATTAGGATAGGCATATCTTTTAAGTTTAATTATGTTACATATGCTTCTATTTAATGTGTGCCCTTTTTATGTAATCGTTGTTATCTATTTCAATGTATTTTTCTTTTGATGAGAATAGGTATAACCTTCTTGAGTTATGTAAGGGTTATCACCCTCTTTTGCTAGGATTAATGAAAATTTTCCTATGTTTGACTTTAATTTAACTTTATTCTTATACTTTTGAGAATTTCTTTTAAAGTAATCTTTTCCGATAATTTCCGATATATTTAGTCAAAATTTGAGAAAATTTTAAAAGCTTTCATCAACAAAATTAAATAGATGAAATAGAAGGGGCAGAAATCGTGAGCATCGTGCATTTAACAACCCACCAGTTGAGCTAAGGAATCAGTAAGCAATACCTCCGAATCAACAAGCCGCTCCCCTACCCAATCAACAAGGTGATGTTTGGGCCGCTATTCACTAACTAGCGAGACTAGTCAACAATTTCATGAAACACGCACAAAATGCACCTCTACCAGTTGCAAATGCACCTGCAACAACAATAGAAGCTTCAACATCGCCTAAAGCTCAATCCCAGATGGCTCCCTTACCTATAGCATCACCACCTTGACCTTACCATAGCTCCTTACCTGACTTCATCAAAAGAAACTAATACTTTGATGGGAGTTTTGGAAAGCCGAATGAAGAGAAAGATTAGCTAACATAAGTAGAAAGATCCTTCGTTGCTTTTGAGGTGCCTCACCATCTCTACCTTAGCTATGGCACTTACCTGTTATGATATAACATAAGAGTATGGTGGGAGTCGAAGAGTAGAGAGTTGCTACCACCAGTGACATAGGCAACCTTCAAAAGGGAATTCTTGGAGAATTATTTTTTGAGAAGTTTGAGAGTACAGTATAGTGGAGATTTCTTGCACATATCTCAGAATGGGAGAACGGTCGAATAATATGAGACTAAATTCAGCCGCTTGCTCTAATACACACCAGATTCCTTTAAGCTTAGTGAGGAATTGAAGAGATTGGTCTTCCTAAATGCCCTAGATGAGGACTTGAGAATACGATTGGAGGAGCTTGACTTAAAGAGTGGTCGATAGAGCCCACACTATTGAAGGAGATAAAAAGAAGCTAAAGTAAAGTGTTAGAAAAGAGAACCTTTGTGTTTGGCAAGGGAATTACGACAGCTTTAGTTTTAGCTTTCAGAACAAGAACTTTAAGTCTTTCAACAATTATAAGGGAAGTACAAGTGGCAACAAGTAAATATCTAAGGTTAAGGCATCTTGCTAGAAATATAAGGAAGAACATTACCCGAAGAGGTGCCCCCTACTCCAGCATAAATATTATTTTTGTGGAGACCCTAACCACAAATTTAACAATTGTCCTAAGAAGGCCTCCACCGTCTACTTTGTGAACAAACAAAATGGGCACTTTGCCAATGAATGCCCATAGAGGAGGAATGCACTAGCAAAGACTACTTGGTACAACTGGAGGGTCTACTTCAATAAAAAGCAGGAATAGAGGAAGTAATACAAGTTGTTCTAGAGCCACTATACATGGAATGAGGATTTACAACTTGGAAGGACAGTGGATATGTGAAGAAACAGACGATGAAGGAGCCAAGATGGCAGCCCTGGATGAAGATAGTGACCCCAAATTTGGGTTGTGATAGGTTAATACCAAAACCCCTTTGCTTATGTGTTGCAAAGTTTTAAAGAATGTACGTATAAAATGTTAAACCTAAATAACATAGACCCTATGTAGGTGGATAGTATAGATGTACGAGTTTTATGACTAGTACAATTCGAATGCAGGTAGCATATACATAGCTAATCAATCTACCTTTGCCTTGCTGGACACGGGAGCTACACACTCCTTTATTACCCCTAGTTTGGCTAGAAGAACCAAGTTACCTATAGACACCATCGCTACGATTTTTGAGTAAAGACCCCAACAGGAAGCGTTGTATCAACTAAAGAGATGCTAAAGGATTGTCCCATGGAAATACAAGTATGTTATACTAAGTGCAATATGGTAATATTGGAGATGAGCAAATATGAAGTAATTTTAGGAATGAGTTGGCTAACGTCCATTAAAGCTATGGTGGACTGCCGATGAAAGGAGGTGAATTTTAAGGATCAAGAAGGAAGGGAGATAGTGTTCAAAGGTGAATCCATGGTAAAATTGAACTCCTTTGAATTGCTAACTGATGAAGAGGTAATGAATCTGAGCAGCATCGACACAGAGGAAAAAAAAGGGGAGAAACATGAATGGGGAACCATGCGTAAGGTTAATGAGTTTCTAGATGTATTTCCTAATGAATTACCTGGATTGCCCCCTGATAGGGAGATCGATTTCAAGATTGATCTAATGATGAGTACCAAGTCGATATCAAAAGCACCTCACAAAATGGCACCAATAGAGCTAAAGGAGCTAAAAACGCAGTTGCAGGACTTACCAAACCAAGGTTTCATCCGACTGAGTGTGTTACCTTAGGGAGCACTGGTATTGTTTGTGAAAAAGAAGGATGGTTCTCTACACCTATGCATTAATTATCGAGAACTTAATAAAGTTACTATCAAGAATAAGTACCCACTCCCAAGGATAGATGGCCTTTTTGACCAACTTCAAGGAGCCAGTGTTTTCTCATGACTTGACTTGTGATCAGGTTACCACCACTTAAGGATCAAGCCAGAGGATGTACCCAAGACTACCTTTCAAACAGGCTATGGACACTGGCTTTTATGGATTTTGGTTTTTGGAAACGCCTTTTGGTTTAACAAATGTGCTAGCAACTTTTATGGATTTAATAAACTTAGTGTACAAACCCTTGTTGGATAAATGCATGACAATCTTTATCAATGATATTCTGATATATTCCAAGACGCGAGAACAACATGAGGAACATTTGAGGATGGCACTATAAACTTTGCGTGAACATAAGTTGTATGCCAAACTGTCTAAGTGCAACTTCTAGTTAGACAGGATATCTTTTCTAAGACATGTTATATCTGAGAAAGCTATATTAGTGGACCACGAGAAAATTAAAGCAGTAATGGAATGGAGATAACCTAAGACCATCACACAAGTGAAGAGTTTCCTTGGATTGGTTGGTTGCTATAGAAAGTTTGTGAAGAATTATCCTACCGTTGCCAAACCCCTAACAAAGCTAACTTAAAAGAACAAGAAGTTCATTTGGACAGATAAAAGAGACCAAAGTTTTCAGGAACTTAAGCAACCACTGGTCTCCACCTGGTGTTGCCAGACCCGAGAAGCCTTACACAATACATAGTGATGCTTTAAGAAATGGTCTCGAGTATGTGTTGATGCAAGAAGGAAAGGTAATTACGTATGCCTTGCAACAACGTAGGCCTCATGAGCAAAATTACCCAACACATGATCTGAAACTAACTATTGTCATTCTTGCACTTAAGCTATGGAGATATTAACTGTATGGACAGAGGTACGAAGTCTACACCATTTAGAAAATTCTTAAGTATTTGTTTACACAGAAGGAATTGAACATGACATAAAGGAGATGATTAGAGCTGATAACAGATTACGATCTTGGAATAAATTACTGCCTAGGAAGGGTGAATGTTGTAGCAGATGCTCTAAGTAGAAAGAATCATGTGGAGGTTGCTACCTTGCTTACTGACAAGAAAGAGTTAATAAGAGAGTTTGAGAAGTTGAATATTGAATTTATAGGATAGAGTGTGGAAGTGGAAATCGCTAGCTTAGTCATGGAGCCAACTTTAGTAGAAAGAATCAAGGAGGCTCAACAATATGATAACGTGATTTAAAAAGTTAAAGGAGAAGTACAGGAGGGAAAGTATACTGATTTCACAATAGATGATAAGGATGTTGTAAGGATGAAAGGGAGATTATGTGTTCCAGATGACGATGAGATGAAGAGAGAAATCATGAGAGAAGCACATCATTCAGGATATACCGTACATCCAGGAGGGACTAAGATGTACCAAGATCTAAAAAGTCAATATTGGTGGAATGGCATGAAGAGAGACGTTGCCAATCTCGTGATGAAGTGCCCAACATGCCATAAAGTAAAAGTGCATCACCAGCAACCAAGAGGACTCCTAAAACCCCTGTCGATACCCGAATGGAAATGGCACTAAATTACGACGAATTTCATATGTGGACTACCAAGAACGTCTGTTGAATATAATTGTAAGCTCCGGAAAATTTCAATAAATAATTTCAAGATGAACTTCGAAAATAAACCCTAAAAATCACTCCAAATTAAAACCGAATTTCAACTAGTCCAAAAACACGAGCGAATCCAGAAATTTCCAATCTTGAGAAAAATAAGAATCCTTAAAAATAAAATAAGAACTCAACATACTTCAATTCCAAAACCATACGTACGAAAATCTATACGTAACCCGACTTATAAAACGGGTAATATAGATCCCAAAAACAAATTATTAAAAAGCAAATAACGATTAACTTCGGAAATGAAACCAATTCAAGAATTCCAAAACGTTAAAAGATATTAAATACTTACAAAAATAAAATTAAAATAAATTTCTCAAATTAAATATGTTGTATAAACATAAAATCAGTTTCCAAATTGGCAAAGACTAAACCGGAAAATCACCCGGAAACCCTAACGGAATACAATAGCTAAGTCCGGCAACTAGTGCCCCTAACCCTAGAGGCCGAGGTAGTTAAATATGTAGAATAGCTCATAGTAATATGAGTTTGTTTAAAAATATCAGATTGGTAAATTTTTACCTATTTCGAACCCGTTCGGATACAGACTTCGAAAAGCGTGTCCCGGGGCTCGAGATATCAAAAATATACCAATAGTACCGTTAGACTCGTAATTTCATAAGATTTCTAAATATATCAGTTATATAATTTTTCGGGTTATAAAAGTTACAGTTATAACCTTTTTATCGTATTTCCATTATTACCGGTAATTGATTAGTCTTTTGCACTATTCATTTTTATTTCATTACAAAATTTTATTATTCTTATAAAGCCTTATATTTTTAGATAAATATTTTATATGTTATAGAAAATTTTGTTTTTCTAAAATTTAGTTCGTTTCGGGTCTTTACGGGATCAGATTCTGTTTAAGACCCGATACTAAAAATAAAATAAATTAATTTAATAATTGAAAAATATTTATATTTTCATAAAATAATTTTTTAGAATTTTTCGGGTTATAAAAATATTATTTATAGCCCATATTCGCGTATTTTGATCATACCGGTAACATATTTGTTAAAATACTAAAATAATTCAAATAATTATTTAATTTTAATATGAAAAATCTGCTACAATATTTGGAATAAATTTTCTAATTTTATTTTATTTTATTAATAAAGTACTTTTACAACCCATACCTTCAAGTACACCTTACACATATCACTTCATTTTCACTTCAATCTTTCTACACATTATCCCACAATTGATGGCAGATTTTTGACCCTTTATGGCTGCCATTGTCCTTTATTTACTCCTATTTTGACTAAAATTAATTATATTTCAATCCTTCTTCAAAAAGTTACATTACACATTAATTATACAATTCAATTTTGAGTCAAATTTCAACAAAACCCTCTCTCTCCTCTCTATTTCACGTGCAGCATGTTATTGGCTGCCTTGTTTTATTTTTTTCTCTTCTTTCATTCAATTAAAACACTCATTTTCTCTCACTCCTTCATTTACTCACTTTCCCTCTTTCATTCTTTAGCTTTTCTCTCTCATTTTCCTCTCTTTTTTCTTCTATTTGTTCTTGTTTCCTCAAGAACACATGCTGCCCCCACATCTTCCATTAGCTTCCACCCATATTTCTTGAAGATTTCTAAGCAAATCTTCATCTCAAAGCCTCCATAGGTGATATAGGTAAAGTGTAATGAAGGTTTCATGCATCAAATGACCTTCCATAAGCTTAAAAGCTTAGGATGATGATGCCAAAAATGAAACTCTCTTTTCTCTACTTTTATTATCTTGTATTTCAATTATTTTCTTGTTTAAAGTTGATATATATTGTAGATCTAACTTTTTAGCTTTGATTTTTGTTTATGCCATAGATCTTGTATTTAAGTTGTTATTTTTGTTATTCCTTATGATTTATGCATAGATCTAGCATCCACATGTCTATCTTAGTGATTCATGCATGTAAAACTAGTTTAGAAAACTAGATCTAAAGTTTTGAGTTCATAGATGCATTAGATCTTTGTTTATGTTCATGAACAACTTGCTATAGCTTGATGATGGTAGGAAAGTTGTAGGAAACCAAGATCTATTTTGTTTTCAACAAAAATCAATTTTGAAAATTCGGATGAAAATGGAACCATATTAGAAAAGTGGTTTTTCAACTTCAAAATTGTATTTTTCATTTAAAATGAAGGGCTTAGGGTATAGATACCATAAATGAAAGATTTTGATAAGTGAAGTTTAGATCCATGATGTTTATAGCTTATTACCATGCATTTGTTTTATGTTTATGTTCATATTAAGTATAGATCTTAGTTATGAACTCAAACAAAATTGTGAAATTCGTATTTTGGCAAGACCCCATTTAAAAACCACTTTCCAAGTGTCAAAATGTAATTTTTACTTAAGAAAATGAAGGCTTAATATATGTATATCATCAAGACTTCTTTTTACAAGAATCAAAAGTGATTTCCAAAAGTTATTTTCAAAATAAAAATTCTATTTTCGGATTTTGGCCAAGGCCTATTTTAAAAACATGTTTTCCAACTCAAAAATGAAGTTTTTATTTAAGAAATGAAAGGCTCTTAGGATAGGATATGTAAGGAATGGATTTTCATGAGCTTAGATAGATTTTATCAAAAGATATAACCAAAAATGAATTTTGTAAATTCGGATCCCAACCAAGACCAATTTTTAGAACCCATGTATCAACTCCAAAACTCATGTTTTATGTGAAAAATGAAGTATATAGGTAATAGGTATCATTAAGTAATGATTTTTACAAGTTAAAATGAGTTTAGGCATGAGTAATGTGTAAAACAAGTAATGGAATTAAAATGGAAAAATTTGAGTTAGTGATCAAATTGTCAAATTCGTAATTTAAGATGATGCCTATGTAATCACTTAGTATTTGAGCTCAAATTGCAAGTTTTATGTGTTAAATGAATTCCTTAGGTAATTGATATAGTAGAGCCTTAAATTCTAATGTTCTAAACAAGTTTTCCCCAAATGAATCATTCAAAAAGTGGATTTTCTAAAATTCGGATTTTTGAGTAAATCATATTGGGAAACATATTTACAAAGTGTAAAATGGAAATTTTTATGTAGAAATGAAGGTCATAAGTAATATATATAATGAAGACTCAATTTTAACAAAAATAATTATATTTTCTTAAGTAATAAATCCAAAACAATGGAAATGATCAAAGTTAGAAAATTAGATTTTCAAAAAGTAGTTATAGTTGAAGTCTTGCAAAATAAGGAGTTCCAAATTTTCTTTTACCAAAAATCATCAAGATCAGGCATACATGAAACTCATTTCATACCATTCATGTTAGGAAATCACTCATATTGCATGTATAGCTAATTTATATAGTATGAACATTACAAACATTTACAAAACTATTTTTTGGACTTGGAAATTGTTGCTGCCCTAATCTGATCCGAACTTTTCGAAGCTTAAAAGTTTTCAAAACTTCAAAATAATATTAGAATTAGATAGATCTTTCGAAGTAGATAGAAATCGATATATAATTTGTGAGATTCCGAGTTAAAATGACCAAGTTAGGGCCGTTTTAAGTTGGAATTCCTGCTTAGGACGAGAATTACGAATTTGATAATTCGTATAAGATCGTTTAGATTAGTTTGAGTTGAAATACTTATTAGAGTATTTCTTCCTTTTTAGGTGATCCCAAAAATTCGACGATTCCCTACCACCGGATTACTATTACTAGAAGACCGGTGATCCAATGGCCGAGTGAGTTTTCTCCTTGTTTTGTTACCTTGATTGTGCTTGTAGTTAGTTGCATTAGAATTATAGGAACAAGATAAAAATCGATATGAATGGGGATGGGAGATATGATGAGACTGTGATGAATGTATGCCAAAGAATACTAAAGCATATCGAAACCACGATTTGATTGGATAACTGCACCGTTCATATTATTTCTGTTATATGCGTGTTATTGGTTGGTCACTCTAAAGAATGTATAAATATTTTTTACCTAAGCAAAAATTAAATTGGTCATGCATCGCATCGGACATATTGCATTTGATAGCATGCTACTCCTACGCAGGTCGATCGGTATGGTCCGTTGTTGCCTCGTTTGGATAACGAGCCCGGTACCAAAGTTCATTCAGGGGTACTAAGGTGCATGTGGATGCATTCTTGGATGAGCCTAGCCGAGTCGAGTGCTAAGAGCCGAGGGCTTGGGGACTAGATGCGGTCGTGTAGACTCAATACCATTCCTAACCCAAGATACGGAAGGCGTAAATCCGTTTTGTGTGTGGGTTCCGGATACCCATACATAATTGCTTGCTCACGTGTTTGCTCATGCATAGCATATGATTGATTAATGCTTGCTTGTTCTGGTACGGAACTAAGGGAATTCTCACTAAGCTAGTGTAGCTTATACCCCAATAGTTGTTTAAATGAACAGGTTATCTCAAGAATGCAAAGTGGGGACCGAGATGGTTGAAGCCGAGAATGGCTTCGGGATTCCGGCAAGAAATAAGAATGTTGAAATTATCAGCTAGTTTTATGATTTGCCTTGTAATAGTTTTACGTAGTAGAATCTTTTGATGAAGTGTAATTGAAGTTTAATGATTTGTATTATGAAGTATAGGGATTTGTATTTGAAGTATAGTAAATTTGTATTTCCTTTACATTGTTACTCAAGCTATATCAACGTAAAATGTATTACTCCGATGAGTCTCCTCCATGTGTTAGACGCCTTGTACATAGTATGGAAGCCTTTGCGTGACTGAGGTGGTCATTCTTAGGCTTTAATATTGTGTACGGCGGACTGCCACGTTTAGGGTATCTTTCAGGGCGTGACAATAATGCCATATGGGTTGTGGTAGATCGATTGACCAAGTTGTCTCATTTTCTTCCAATTAACATGACATACTCGATGGATAAGTTGGCCAAGGTATATATAAGGGAGATAGTGCGCTTACATGGAGTACCCGCAGGAATTGTCTCTGATTGGGATCCAAGGTTCGTGTCTAAGTTTTGGATGAGCTTGCAAAAATGTTTGGGAATTAAGCTACATTTTAGCACTGCCTATCACCTCCAATGGATGGCTAATTGATTACATACCTATGTCATGGAGTTTAAGGGAAGTTGGGATGCACACCCACCATTGGTAAAGTTTGCCTACATAAAACAAATACCACTCCACAATCCAAATGCCACCATATGAAGCCATGTATGGATGAAGGTGTAGGTTACCATTGTTTTGGGATGATGTAGTGAAGCCAAGCATCGGGCCTGACCTAGTACAGGATGCAGCGGACAAGGTAAGAATCATTCAGTAAAGAATGAAGGAAGCACAAAACCGATAAAAAAATTGGGCCGATATGAAGTGATGTACTCTCGAGTCTAATGTTGGGGATCGTGTATATCTGAAGGTAAATCCCATCAAGAGCATCTATCGAGTCCGAGCACAAGGGAAGTTAAGCCTGCTGTATATTGGACCATTTGAAGTGCTTGAACAAGTCGGATATCTTACTTATCATCTGGCCTTACCACCTAATTTATCTGGAATCCACAACGTATTCCTTGTTTTCATCTTATAAAAGCATGTGCCGGATCCTAGCAAAATCATAGAGTTAGAACTGGTGCAGTTAAAGGAAAATCTCACCTATGACAAACACTCGATTCAGGTCTTGGATCATAAATTCCAAAAGCTCTTAAACAAGGAAATCAAGTATTTGAAAGTCTTGTGGAGAAATCATATGCATGGAGAGGCAACATGGGAAGCTGAGGAGGAAATGCGTCGAAAGTATTCGAACTTGTTTGAAGAATCAGGTATGTACTTCAAGTTTTGATGGCAAAACTTTCTTTAGGAGGATACCCCTAGATTTTTCGATAGTTTTATTAAATTTTCTAAGATAAAAAAAAAAAAACCGAATAAAAGGTCTGTTTGTTTGTTGGCAGATTACAGATACAAGCACTTTTTTCAACCTTCTTTTAACAAATTATTTATAAAGAATTAGATACAGATAAAGAAAAAGTTAGTAGTTCTCATTAAAAGATTAAATATAAATAAAATATATATGTAAATCAAACATATTTACACATATCATTTTGAAAAAGATACAGATACAGATGAAAATAGACCATCCAAACAGACCCAAAAACCCTAAAAAGCCATCTAAGTTAAAACAATGTTATAGAGGATTTAAGTCTGATAATCCTATGCTTGAAATCCTAAAACAATAAAATTGAGATAATTATAGATTATAGTCTATAATAATATAGTGAAATCTAAAAAGATCAGATTTGTCAAAATTTAGTTCGTTGTAGACCCGAATGGGATTAATTTTCAAAATTAGGGTCCAGACATGCAAAGGGTAAAAATATTCCGATAACACTATTAAACTCATAATAATATAATGATTTATAAAATATCAGTTTAGAATTTTTTAAGCTTTAGAAATATTAGATATTGCCTTTTTACCCGTATTTTTCTTACTACCAGTAATTTAATTATCTTTTTTATTATTAATTACTGTTCACTACTATTCACTATTATTTATCTATCTTTATTTTTGCTTACTACCTATTCTTACAACTTATACACCTATTTCTTACAATTTTTATTTCCAATACAACTTCACATCTTTTATCTCTTACTTTTCATTAATAAAAATAAATATATATACCACTCTCTCCCCTTACTCTTATTCATGCCAGCCACCCCTTTTCCCTTCTTATTTTTTTATTTTCAATTTATTTTAATTACTACTAATTACCCTCCATTTTTCCTTATAAATACTATATCTCCCTCCACTTTTTTCATACCTCTCATTCACTACTAAAACTCTCCCAAAATCTCTTCAAAATTCTCTCTACAAAGTTCTCATTACCACTTTCTTTCCAGCTTTCTTTTCCTACTTCGATAGCTAATAGATAAAAATTCTAAGATATTTTATTTATGTTTATGTAACTTAACATTACTATAGTGTATGTTTTCTAAATCCATGAGAGTTAAGAAAGCAACAATATGTTCATGTTTTGTTCTTATTCATACATAAATTCTATTTATGCTCTTGTTATTATTATGCTCTTATTGTTGTTGTTGTTGTTGTTGTTGTTATGCTCTTGTTTTTATTATTATTATGCTTATTTTCCTTTCTTTCTTTCTTTTTCTTTTTAAAACTTGTCCACTCTAAGTTCCAAGAAGCCTTGATACAAGCTAAGGCTCCCAATACTTGATCTTACATATATATATGCTTATTTGCTTCTTATATCTCTTTCTTTCATTATATGAGTTTTTCTTTTCTTTAATATAGCTATATAATCATATTCATGCATGATCATAATGATGTTGTCTCACTAAAAATTTTCCAAGAAATAAAAAGGAGTTCTTTCTTTAAAGAAAATAAAACTAAACTCTTTTAAAATAACTTTTTCACTTAGGAAAAACTTTAATAAAAGAGGATATGTTTCAACAAAAATTCTCTTTAAAATTTACACAAGTTCATTAAGGATTTTAGTAAGTGGTATCATGATAGATATAACTTAGTAATTTCATCACACACTCTCTTTTCAAACTACTAAAATAGAATTTATTAATTCAACCTCAATATTATGCAAAACTTCTTCAAAGCTTAGTTATATGGTGTTATTATTTTTGAAAATCTAAAATAAAAATTTTTGCTAAGTTCTAAGGAAGATAATTCTCCATTATGCAAAGTTTTCTTAAACACTCATTTAAGTGATTATGCCAATATGTGATAAACATTAAGAATTAATCCAAGTTTTCAAGTCAAGGCAAAAATCAACTCACTAGTTTAGAAACCAATGTAGAGAAATAAAATTGCCAATAGCTTAAGAAATCAAGTTTTTAAAATGATAAACTTATTTTCTAAAAAGTAGAAATATATAAATATGAAGAGAGAACATAAATTTAACACAACTCAAACATTAGTTGCTTCCAACAACTTAAGAAAAATTTGAAAACTTCATTATCAATCACTAGAAATAAATTGCTTTTTGAAAAATCATTGTTAAGACAACACCAATGAAAATCATGCATATAATATGAGTTTATATATATATTCAAAGAATTTTTCAACCACACAAATATCTATATGTTTGCTATGGGTTTTTGGATGAAATAAAAATTTAAGAAAAACTGTTTTTAAAGGTTAGAATTTTCATGACCAAGTTGCAACCAGCCCATTTCCAAACCCAAACATATTTAATTGTAAAAAATAACGTAAGATATATATTGATATTTTCGATTAGGTAGAAAATGACAACTCATATGTGAAATTCTGACTTAAAATGAGCAAGCTATAGCCGTTTTAAGTTAAAATTTATCTAACCAAGAAAAAGATGTGAATATCAAGTTATAGAATTAGAATTTAAGTACAACCTTTATTAAAATCTCATTTTGGGCATTTCTTCTTGTTAAGGTAAAGGAGGACCCAACATCACTTTTCTAGAAGACTGCTTTGATTAGGATCTATCAACATGGAGTGAGCTATTCCCATACTATTTATATTTCCTTGTATGTACTTATAAGTAATGGCACTAGAAGTTAAGGAAAAATAAAATGAAAAGTTGTATGTGATAAATGCATATGGTATTTGGTGCTTGATGAATAAAAGATATGCATATCAAAATGGATAATTGATGAGTAAATTATATGTTCCCTTATGATTGTTTGATATATATTATTTGGTCACCCTTAACTTGAAAACTAATATTATTTGGAAAAATCATTATTAAAAATAAACCATGCATGACATGAAGTGAGTCACATTACGTTTTTTGCTACCTTCTTCGTGTGAGGAAACAAGGAGTCGTAGTAGTGGCCAGTAATAGTCAGGAAGTCGGTATTAGCAAGTAGGAGCCAGAAAGTCTGTGAAATATAATGGTCGTATGGGCCGATAACCATCCAACCCCGACATGGAGGGCGTAAATCCATATTGCACATGGTTTCCAATCAATTGTGTGTATTTGTTTGTTCATTTGATTGTTGCATATTCATATGTTTGCCTAATTACTTGTATGTTTCATGGAAACAATTTAAATAAGGGAATTATCTCACTAAGCTCGAATTGCTTATACCCTTATAGCTTTTTGTTTCAGTTTGAATACCTATGGTTTACCTGAGTAGCCCTATTTGCCAGGTACAAGCCAAAGCTACTGGGAGCTTTTGGGAGAAGTTTACATGATTTAGTTTTTTGTGTAGACTTCTAAGGAAAATCTCTATAGTAGGCTTTTAATACAGATATATATGTTATTTTATTGGCTTAAGATTAGTAAGACTTTAAATACGGGAAATGCCCCTAAGAGTTGTAACAAGTTGATCTTAATGAATATCACATGTTTACCTTTATAAATTCTTACATGCTTTTATTATTTGCTTAAATATAATACCCCTCTGGAGTCTCTGACTATCCTAGAAGCACGCCTTGCACATGATATCGAAGGTATTGCATGACTAAGTTAGTCACTCTCTAGCTTTAATATTATGTGCGATAGACTATCACGTTTAGATTACCCTCCCAGGCAAGACAACATGCTATTCAATATTACCAAGTCATACGAGGGTAAACTAAAAAATGAATGTGCAAATGGCTTCATACTTTTCTCACTGAAAAAATGTATCTCATTATTGTGATTGTGTAGAGGGTCATTTAGGTAATTGGATTTTAGCCCAATTTAATGATATGGTCTAATCTTCTATGCTAGTGATAGGGCTTAGAATTCTAAATCCAATAAGGAATGTTGTAGGGAGATTTGGCTTGGTAGGCTCGGAGTAAAGATTGTCGAATCGGTTCATTATGCTCTCGGCTTAATTCGGTTTTCTTTTGCACAAAAAGTAGACTCCAAAAATATTTTCCTAGGTTAATTTGGGCTTTATTTAATTATCATAAGGCTTATATGGACTAAAATAAGCCTTAGTCTAAAAATGAGCTTCTTTTATGTAATAAAAGCCATCAAACCCATTTCCAGCCCAACCCACTATTAAAGAAAAGAAGACTTCAATCTTAGCCATTGGATTCTTAGGAACGATCCAAAAGCTAGCATCAGTTTCCAACATCTATAAATAGGAAGCTACTTTTCTCATTCAGGTCAAATTCTGTGTATTGCTAAAATCGAGAGCAACGTGGAAACTCTATTGAAATATTTCAAGAAAGATTAAAACATCTATTCTATGAAGAATGAGTCAAGAACGATCGAATCTATTCGATTTGATCTTTGTCACACTCGCACATTGGAGAAACCAGCTTTACATGTTCCTCCTCCTACGCCTCTTTTTACAACATCCTACACATATCATCAATTCAAGACTTCTCTCAAGTTGATCACCACGCCTAACGCACGTGATCAACCAACTACAGTAACCGCACCATATAGATTGTTTATAATGAAAAAAAGCAAACTAAATCCCCAACATTGACCCTAAACATACAAGAGAATTGAGAGATGCTCATTATGAGTCTCCTTGTTCCTTAAAAGAGGTCAATCTTGTTTGTGATACATAGATTGAAGTGACAATAGATAGTCCTTTCATTTACCCTAAACACTTGATTATCCTTTGCTGGGTCCTTTGAACCTTCTAAAAAAAGTGTTTCTAAATTTAAGTCCTATCAAGAACTACCCTATAATGAGGCAATTGAGAGGTTAGGATGATCAATGTAGAGAAAAGGATAAAACTGGTGCTTCTCCTTGCTGTATCAATTCATGAGTAATCATATAGATAGCTTATTAACTTTGAGATGATGAAGAGTCCCCATTTTGTTTATAAATTACGTGAGCTTTGAATTATAAGCTATTGAGAGCAACCACCTCCATTGTGTTAAGAGCTCAAAAAATGAAAATGCGAAGAGAGAGAGAGAGAGAGAGAAGGGAGAGGAAAAAAAGAAGAGAAAGGAAAAGAAAACTAAAGTGAGCCAAAGCAAGTTGATATCCAAACAAGTGAGGAAATTGTGCAAAAACATAATGAAGTCATAAGAGGATTAGCCACCTAATAATTCTCAAATTAAAGAATACTCCTTTAATGCTATTTTTTGTAAATTAGTGTTATTTGATTTGTATTTATTTGTATATAATACTTAAGTTATTTGTAAATAGTTTTACTGACCTTTTTCTTTAGTGGCAAGTGACATTAGTATCATATCATTTATATACTCTTTATCTTAGTTCTTAGCTTAACAGTTGAATCAAGAATTGATGCATAAATTAGCATTGTCCGACCTCAATCCACTCTTAAAGATTGATCGAAAGATGTAGAGGGATTAAGTGGTTGAATTGGTTTCAATACACAATGGCATATTTCATATTTGAAGAAGTACAAATTACATTTAATTACAAGTTAAAAGGAAAATAAATCTAAAATATTTATTTATTAAAATTGAATGAAATTATTGCTAGTGATGTCCATGACAATTAGTTGCGAATGTGCCATTTGATCTGCTTTAGAATACCCAAGTAATCACGTGTTAGTAATATGGATTGCGCAGTTAATAAAACAACATGATTTAAATATTATGAAAAGAAAAAAAAAATGTTGTTTTCTTTCATTGATCCAACCTACACCAATTCTTTTTCTTTTATTAGGGTTTGTCTTGAGCCATCTATAAAAGTAATAATGAAACCTTAGTAGTAACTTCTTCTAGTAAAAGAGTGAAAGAGAGAGATCATGAAGCTATGTTACAACAACTAGGTCCTTACTTAGTCCAAGTTCTTGTATTTCTTAAGGTTTTTATTTATTAAATTTATATTGGGGCTAATAAGAAATTTTGAAAAGGTCAAAAAGAGTATAACCAAGGCCATGCCATCAATGAGATCTTTGAAACGGCTTTACTACCGAACATTCTTTATTTTAACTCCACAACATTGATTAAATTCCAACATGACATTTTTTGGCTTTGTTTTGATTTGTATATCTTTTATCATAGTGTACCACCACTTCATGAATTTGGTCATGTTGCTTGTGTTTCTCGAGTCACATTGGGCCGAAGCCAATGTAGCTCCCATTGAAGGACCAGTCTTTCCAATAGCCTGTTCTAATTGAATTAGGTTAAATCCACTAGATCGGTCCTAGAATCACTACAATGGAATACATATAGGGATATGTATTAAAAGACTATGAAGTAGCTTTTGCTTTAGTCTTATTTGTTCCTTTAGTCGTGTGAAAGAATTACGATTATTAAATGAATAGTTATTCCTTATTTCACAACAATAGAACTCTATGGAGTCATTATTCCATGAAGTAAATAAAATAATAGCTTATAAGGCTAAAATGAAACATTCTCAACTATTGATTTATAAGTGGAGGAAAATTAAAAAAAGAAAATTGAAAATATCCAAATTCATGATATCGCTCTAATATCTATTTCTAAAATCTAAATAATCTCATACGTAAAGTAAGGAATATTTGAAGAATTTAAGTTCTTTAAAATTTGTCTAGCTTTACATTTTTTTTTCTTTTCTTTTAATAGGAAGATGGAAGATAACTGTTATAAATAATATTCTATTTCAATTCTGTTCTTATCAATCACATACATAGATATATACATACTTAGTTTAATAGAATAAGCTTTCCTAATAATATATTAATAATACTAATGGTTTTTTATGGTCTAGTGACATTATCCCTGAATTCTCAAGTAAGAAATATGAGGTTCAAATCTCTCATCCCAATCGTAATACCAAAAAGAAAATGATATAGTAATAATGAATGTTAACTTGATTGTCAAGGGTAGGTTTACGTTTTTTAGTTGCTAATGTATCTCTAACCCTTGGATGTATTGGCAATGCTCAAAAATGGTTTCTACTTAATCTTATTTATCGATTCACTCTTAATGCAATGCCCTTATTAAATAAACATTGTGTGTATTTGTCACACCTCAAAAGGTATCATAAACATGACAGTCCGCGCACACGATATTTAAGCTTAGAAAGACTTTCCTTAGTCACAAAAACTTTAGCACCATATGCAAAGCATGCTTTCACAACAATAGGAGACATTAATGGGATGTGTAGTTCAAGATAGTAAATAAACAACATACAAGAAAATACTTAATCATACATTTTAATAACTTAAAGATTAATAGTCATACATTTCCTTAAGAGCATTCTCCCGATAAAAGTCTCTAAAATCATAGTCTTATCCTTATCTTACTTAAATAGATAACTATAAACTAACAGATCTTAAAGGAAATCTAGTCTAGAGTCTTTGAGTAGAATTCCCCCAAATGCTTCCTAAAAGGCATGTGTAAAGGGTGATCTCGAGTACAAAAACAAATGAACTTGTGATATCAGAAATCTATTACAGTGTCACCACGACTAGCTTAGTGAGAATATTCTCAAAATAATGTACTCGTACAAAATAAGTCAAACAAGTTATTGTTAAGCAAGCATATGAAATATAACATCCAAATCAGCAAACAATACATATGGTCAACCGAAAACCATATGTTTGAATGGATTTACGCACTCCATTCGAGGTTAGGGGTTTCAGGCTCATACAACTATAGTTTAAAAAAAAAATGTTTTTATTGACTTTCGAGCTACTATGTGCCATAAAAACTTGTAAATTTTTGGGCTACTATTGACCACCACTACTATTCTCTTATCCTACTAATGGTATGGCAGCGAATGTAATATGACTTACTTCGTCATATGCATGATCCAATTATTAGCTTGTCCTCAACATATATATTAAAATATCTTTAGGGTGATCAGAGAGATATACACAGACATTTCAACATGGCATAAAAAGGCAATAATTAATTTATCAACAATTTAAGCTCCGCTATACTTAACTTATTTTTAGCAAGCACCATGATCAAAGTCATTCCCCATACAAATCTCCACATACATATTTTTATATTCTTCCTATTTCTAGTGCTTCTAAACTATAAGCACAAACATTAGTATGTAAAATAAGGAGATATACTCACTCGGCCATGGTGTGCCTTAGTAAAAATAATCCTCTAGGTACGAAACTTCAAACTTCTTATCACCTAGACAAAAGAAATACCCATAATGAGTATTTCATAGAGATCCTCTTTAAATTTCTAATTTTATTTCAATATTAGCATCACTTTTCCTAGCTACAAAAATTCCAACTTAAAATAGTCGTATCTTACAGATTTTAATTCAAAATTTTGCATATGAGTAGTCATATTCTATCTACTTTGAATACTCTATCCATTTTTAAGGTTATTTTAATTATTTGAAGTCATTTAGATCTCGGAATAGCACTGTACATAATGCATACAATGGGTTTCAGGCCTTGTTGTTTTTAATTTTTAAAATTTTTACTTCATTTGAACTCTATAAATCAAGTATAAAGTTTTCCCCTCTTTAAAAATCATAACGTAGTGATAATGGATACTTCATACATGATCCTAGTGATGTTATTCTAAAATAAAATTTTGTAAAATAATCTTTTATAGAAAGTAGCAATATTGAGTCTTATGAAAAATCACGCTTAGACTTGTAATAAAATTCTTTACTTTAAATTTTCTAAACATGAGACTTAAAAAAATCATGGTTCAATATGTGCCTTGAAACCTTGAAAGTCTTACATTTATTTCAAAAATTTCATTTAACAATTTATTTTACAAGCTATGGATTTTATTCATTTGTGATTTAATATTCTAAGTTGTATTTCCTTTGAGAATGTTTTTAGTTTTGGTACTTAAGAAGAATCAAGTGGGAGGCTTGTTCTAAACTTTTGGTTTTAATTAAAGGGTTTATGTATGTATTATAAGTAAGTTGACAAAGAAAAATTCACATAATAAAGAATTCTCAACATTTGTAATTTAAAAAAAACTCATTTTGATATTTTGAAAATTTTAGTTGAGTACCTATTTTATTTCTCATGACAATATTTCCTAAGTGTTGAAAATGAAGTCTTTGAAAGTCATTTTATTAAATAAGGAATTATCAATGTTCACATCTTTGAAAATTTTCCAATGATAACATCACTTGTGACTATGTATGTATATGAGTAAAAATATAACAATTACGCTGAGAATGAAATCATTAGTATAGACTTATCAAAACATAAAAATTTAAGATAAATAATCAACAATACAAAAATATCAAAATAAGGGCTTGGGAGTCGTCGCTTGTTATCATGACTCCATGGGACT
Source organism: Combretum micranthum (assembly GCA_024138025.1). Taxonomy (NCBI): domain Eukaryota; kingdom Viridiplantae; phylum Streptophyta; class Magnoliopsida; order Myrtales; family Combretaceae; genus Combretum; species Combretum micranthum. The sequence goes on along the minus strand of JAMXBD010001069.1, from coordinate 402,325 downwards.
TGAAATATTTCCAATCACCATATAAATAAGAAAAGTATAGAAAAATAAAACATGGAAGTCTTAGATATTTTCAAGGCTTCTCGAGACTTGAAATATTTCCAATCTCATAACTAAAACATGATAAATAATAGGAAAACATGGGATTCTTAATTTGTATTTCAAGGCTTCCCAAGACTTGAATTTTTCTAGTCTCCTTCAAACGTGAAATTGGACAAGTCCAAGACTAGAAAATGACAAATCTTATTTAATAGCATGAAATAAATAATGTGCATGAAATAAAATCATTAAATAAAAAAGTTAAATTAGTAAGCATTTAGGCTCTAAAAACTATACATATTACATATACATATTGTTGTATAGAAGTTAGATTAGAAATATGAACTATATGAATACATTGTAACATGATCAACAACATTGTAGCATGAGTAGTATGTAGTCTTGTATTTTTATTCCCTAGCTTAATGCATCATAGGGATTTTCTTTCATGAAAAAACACATATGACATACATACTCCACAATCTCATAATAAAATCCATGAAGGTGGTTTAGTATTTACCTAAATTGTTTGATGATTGAAGAAAGTGAGAGGCTAGAGAGGGGGAAGGAGGTCGTGGCAACAAGTGGAGAGGGGAAAAAGGAAAAAATTTGAAAGAGTTTTGGCATGGTTTGTGAAATATGTGAAAGAAATGGAGGTATGTGTAGGTTTATAGGGAAGTGGGAATTAATTTTTTATATATTAAAATCAATTAAAAAAGAAAAGAAAATTAGAGGGATAAGAGAGAGAAGGGTGCTGGTTGTGTAGGGAAGGAGTGAGAGAGAGATTAAATATTAATTTTAGAAGAGAAAAGTAAGAGTGTAGGAGAAGTTTAGTGTAAAGTAGTATTGGAAAAGAAAATGTAAGATATATGTGTGTAAGTTGTAAGAGATAGGTTGTAATAAAAAGTAGAGATAGATAAATAGTATTTAATAGTGATGAATAGTAAGTGAGACAATTTAATTACTAGTAGTAATAAAAATACATGTAAATAAGTCATATTTGACGTTTTTAAGGGCTATAAAATTTGGATATGATATTTTTACAAATTCTTATTACACTACAAGTTTAGATTGTTTATTGGGATATTTTTGTCTCGTTTTGCATGTTGATGCTCTGATTTTGGAAACTGATTTCGTTCAGGTTCGAAATAATTGAGTTTTTGCCAAATCTGATATTTTTAGGGCATATGACATATTTTTGAATAGTAAACCAAGGTTATTAAATTTTTATCATCTTAAGGTTTCAAGGGCGGTCCTGTCGAATCTAGACTTGCTAGATCTTAATGCTGGCCTAAGTTGGTTTTAAGGTTCTGGTTTGAATTCTAGTTCTATGACTTACTTATAAAACTATCGAGAAATCTAGGGGTTTACGATATTTATTATAATACCCTCCCACTCTTGGTTTATGAAATCTCTCTGTAAAACGTATATGTGCAATAAATATTGTATGAGTTATTTTATCTGCTACGTATTTTAAAAAAATCTTTTGAAAAGGTTTCTTTCAATATGATAACACAAAGAGCATTAGAGCCTGGACATGCGACATTTTTATAATATCTCATATATAATCCTGGGTAATTTCACCATTATAACTTCGATGGAAAGATCTCCATTAAAATTTTTGTTTTTCTTTCTCAATGGAAAGAAAGTTCTATGATCTGCATATTTTTGGTTTACTAGCTAATTCCATAAAAACACTAATATTTTGTTTAATAAGTAAAATAGAAAAATATAAAAATATAATTATAGTTTAAAAAAAAGAACTATTAGTTTTTTTGTACATGTAAGTGACATTAGTATCATATCATGTATATATCTAAAAATATACCAATATAATCTTATCTGAGTTCTTGACCTAATAGTTGAATTAGGACCCCATCGATAAATCAACATTGTTGAACCCCAAACCATTCTTAGAAATAGACTCGGACATGTAAAAGAGTAAAGAGGTTCAACCGGCATCAATACAAAGTAGCATATTTCATATTTTAAGATGTATAAATTTCACTAAATTACAAGTTAAAAGGAAAGTAAATCTAAAATATTTATTAAAATATGAATGAAACATTCGCTACTTATATCCATGACAATTAGTTGTGAAGGTGGCATTTGTTCTTCTTTACAATACCTAGATAATCACTAACAATGGATTACTAATAGGAATTGTACAACTAATAAAACAACATGATTCAAATATTTTAAAAAGCAAATAGTACTACTTTCTTTCATTGATCCGACCCACACCGACCCTTTTCATTTATTAAGGTTTGTCTTAAGCCTTCTATAAAAGTAAAAACAAAACCTTAGTACCATCTTCTTCTGGAAAAGAGTGAGAGTGAGATCATTAAGCTATGCTATGGCAACTAGTTCCTTACATAGTTCGAGTTCTACTATTTCTTAATATTTTTATTTTATTAATTTATAAGTTGAGGAAAATTGAAAAAAAAAGAAAGAAAATTGAGACTACCTAAATTCATGACACCCTAATAGTATCTATTTCAAAAATCTAAATAATCTCACGTGTAAATTAACGAATATTAAGAGAATTTAAATCCCTCAAAATTTGTCTAGCTTTACATTTTTCCCTTTTCCTTGTCGTTACGAGGAAGAATGGTAGAAAAGTAGTATAAATAATTTTCTATTTCAAATTTATTCTTATCAATCACATACATAGATATATACATACTTAATTGAATAGAATAAACTTTCATAATAATATTAATGGTCTCATGGTCTAGTGGCATCAATCCTAATCTCTAGAGGAAGAAGCATGAAGTGCAGGTCTCTCATCTCAACCATAATACCAAAGAGAAAAATAACATATTAATAATAAATAGTAGGGATACCATCAACATAGAACGGTTAGAATTTTAACTCAACTACTAGAGGTACGTTTATGTTTTCCTACTTTTAATGTATCTCTAACCTAAGATATTATTGACAATGCTCCAAAATGGTTTCCACTTAGCTTTAATTATTGATTTACCCTTAACCTAATGCCCTTATTAAATAAACATTCTATGTATTTATTGCAATGACCTACTCGTTTATGAAATCTCTACTTAAAACATATATATGCAATAAATATTATATGAGTTATTTTATTAGATAGGTATTCTAAAAAAGTACTTTGAAAAAGTTTCTTTCAATATGATAATGGGAGGATCATTAGAGTCAAAATATGCGAGATTTTTCTAATATCTCATATATAATCTTTGGTCTAATTCCATCACTATAACTTTGGTGGAAGGATCTCCAATAAAAATTTTGGTTTATCTTCTTAATGGAAAGAAAGTCCTATGATCTTTCATTTTTATAGTTCACTAGCTAATTCCTTATAAACACTAACAGTTTGTTTAATAAGTAAAACAGAATAACGTAAAAATATAATTATATTTTTTTTTTCTAAAAAGTAATAACTATTAGTTTTTTTATACATTTAAGTGACATTAGAATCATATCATGAATATATCTAGAAATATATCAATATAATCTTATCTCAATGCTTGGCTCAATAGTTAAATTAGGATCTTGTGGATAAATCAACATTGTTGGATCCCAACCCATTCATAGAAATTGACCTGGACAGGTAGAAGGGTTAAGAGGTCGAACTGTTACCAGTACAAAATAGAATATTTCATATTTTAAGAAGTGTGAATCTCATTAAATGACATGTTAAATTATCAAAATATGAGTGAAACAATCCCTACTTATATACATGGCTACTAGTTGCGAATGTGCCATTTGTTCTACTTTAGAATATCCAAATAGTCACTAACAATGGATTAGGATTAGGGTGATCAAACTAAAAGAATGGTATAAAAATAATGATGATGATAATAATAAAATACTAAACTATTGAATACAAATTCTATAATTATTCGATAAAAATAAAATTTAAGTTTAATAAATATTTGATATATATTTAAAATCTAGAAAACTATGAATATGTTAGAAAAATAATTAAAGAACTAAATACTACATGTAATTATATAAATAATACAAATTTCAATTAACATGCGACAGATAATGTTGATAAATGAGAAATAATAAAATTTCACTATCAATATGGACACTAACGGAAGAGAAACTTAAATAAATTTAGAATAAGAAAATGTCCTAAATAAAAATATAAATATTACTTAAAATCAAGACAGGCAAAATGAAAATAAAATAATATATAGTAAATATCAACCGTCTTAGGATAGACTTATTAAAAGGATTACATAAATAATAAAAGCTTACCAATAAAATTATTAAACAAAATAGGACTCAAAATATTCTATAAGTCAAATATAGATCAGAAATGAGAAAATATGATTAAAAATAATACAAATCGATTTTTGGACCTATTACAAAGCTATAAATAAAATAATAAGCAATTATTATTTCATTTCATAGGAGATATTGAGCCCACGTTCTCAAATCCCGAATACTTTCAAAGGATGTATCAAATAAACAAGAATGCTCAGGTGAGGGATTTCTGATAATTTGCTATTTGCTACTGCTTGTTGTTATGATTGATGGTATTGTTTATCTGATGAATGAATGATTGTTGTGAATACTATCATCCGCATGATCGTTCGAATAAATGGATAAGTAATTATACTCGACTAAACTAATTGAATATACTTGTCGCATGTGCTTGAAACCCCGATAGATAATGTCCTGGAATTGCGATCAAATATATTTTTGAAATGTATTTTCAAAGACTACGATTTAGAGAATCTCAGGTCACCCTTTTTATCTCTTAAACGATTTTTACCAAAAGAGTTTATGAAATAAATGTGGGACATTTCTGGGTATTGTTTTGATAGTGGACGTTACTTGAGTTGGGTGTACTTGTCAAATGGTGGTAGATGTTGCTTGACTCGGGGTTTACCTTCCCAATTCACCATTGATTGGTGATGGTCAGTTTTGTCAATAGATGTTCTACTTGCCTGATTCACCATTAATTGGTGATGGTCAGTTTTGGCAGTAGATGTTCTACTTGCCTGATTCGCCATTAATTTGATGGTCAGTTTAATTCGCCATTATTAGGTGATAATCAAATTTAAATATTAATCAATATTAACCAGCGTAAATCATGTGAACACATTGGGGAATATTACCTTTTATCAATTACACGTAAGTATTAGGGAAGTATGGATGGACGCCCACCCCAAACCATCATGGTTATGTTAAGATGAGGTGTCCCATATACTTAAGTATAGGAGACAACTAATATGTAGACTGTGTAAATTTATATTATTTATGGCTCCGGACACCCATAAATGTGTTGCTTGCATTCATTATGTATGCATTCATATCGCATATGGATAGATTTGCATGGGTGATTAATTAATGCTTGATAATTTGCATGACCGGTAGTAGGGAGGAATGAAATCATTGAATTATGGTTTTGCTCACCCTCAACAAATTGTGTGCAGGAATAATGCTAACTAGGATTGGGTTAAAAATATGTGAAGAGTTTTTTTTATCAGATCTTCATGAAGATAGAAAGCTAGTTGTAAAGAAATTAGAATATAATTATGAATAATATGTACAAATAACTAAGACTCTACATTTTGTAGGATTGGAACCTAATTTTTACTATTTAGTGGGGGATACCTGTCATGCCTCGAAAGGTATCCTAAACGTGGCAGTCCGCCACATAAAATATCAAGACTTAAGAATGAGCTACGCAAAAGTCTTGGTTTACATGTAAGGCATACGACAGTAATATGAGATGCTTTTGGGAAGTGTGGTTTAAGCAAGTAATATTGAACATACAAGAATCTATAAATAATGATAGTTTATAATAATAATAATTAAGAGTCTATTACATGAATCTTAGGGGCATACCCCAGCTAAATCCCAAGGATCAAATTAAACTAATAGTTTTTACAATAACTTAATTCTTCCAAAGATTTTAAAGAAATTTTAATATAATCTTTCAAGTAGATTTCCTCCAAAAGCTCCCAAAAGAAAACTGACGCGAATATGAGGAAACCTTGGGTATAAGAACAAGTGTTCCTGTGAATACAAATATCTATAGGGGTATAAGCTTTACGAGCTTAGTGAGCATAATCCCAATAATCATACTTAAAACAAATAATCAACCAAGTTATTAACAAGCAATGTAATGCAACAAACAAGTGAGCATACAAGCCATATGATTTTCCAAGAATCATATGTCGAATAAATTTACGTCTTTCATTCAGGGTTAGGTATTTTAGCTCATTACAACCAACAATTCTTTAAAAACCATTTATATATTTTATCGGCACCTATTCGCCATAAAAAATATGTAGTTATTACTGGCTCCTACTAACCATCAATTTATAGATTTTACCGGCTCCTACTCGTCACATATAGATACTACCGGTTATGTCAACCACTACTATCATAGTCATGCCTCACCAATTGTATAATAGTAAATGTGATGTGACTCAACGAATGAAATGCATGTTTCCATTTTATTTAAAGTCTAACCATTTGAGTTACAATTTCTTTCAAGTGATCATTCAATTTCAAACACTTAACATGCTAATATATCATACAACTCATTATAAGCAATTCATGGCTCGATATGCTTAGAGTTCTTTCATCAAAATTATAAACGCATGCATTTTCAATTTTGTCTGTTCTTAACTCTAGTGAACTAAATTACAAGCACAAACATAAGTATGAAAATAAGGGAAGTACACTCACTCGGCCATGACGATACTCCCTTAATCGATATAGTCATTAGGGTAGTACACGTCCTCATCCTCAGTTTCTAAACAAAGGAAATACCCAAAATGAGTATTCCATGGAATTTCTAATCAAAACTTCTAATTCTATTTTTTAATTGCAGTAAAATTCGTATAGGTGGAAATTCCAACTTAAGTGGCTATAATTTCTAATTCTACCTACTCAAAAAGATCTATAGAAATTTTTGTCACAAAAATTCATTTGGGTCCCGAAACTGTTGGGTACAGATTCATCATGAAAATTTCAGTTTTCAAAACTTAAATTTATAAACTTTTTTTTATCCAAAAATACTTGTACCAAAATGTAGATATTATTATAGTTGGAAAAGCCCTTTGAGAATATATATATATATATATATATACATATAACTCATATCATATGCATGATAGAATTTAGTAAAGTTATCTCAACAATGATTTTTGTAAAACAATGTGTTCTAGAAATTGGAAAAATAAAACTTTAAAAGTCTTTACTTAGTTTGTTGGAAAATTTTCTTGAATCATTTTAAGTGAATATTTCCTCCTTTTAATTCTATTCCTTAATCTTTGGAAATAATCAAATTTCTCCAAAAATAATTTTTGTCTTTTTACAATTCCTATAACTTAATTTATAGAGGTTGAAAAGATAGTTCCTAAGTATTACTTGATAGTGGTTAAGATTTATTAAAGTTTACATATTCTTAGCCTTTACTAAAGTTTATTTTACTTTAATAAATAGCAAGGATTTTCTAAGTTGTTTACCAATTTTATTTTTAAGAAAATTTCTTTTCTAGAAAAGAATTTTCTTGATGGTTTGACAAAACTTAATCCTTAGTATTCTAGAATATTAATGATACTCTCATAATGAAGCTTAGTGAAACTTTTGCTAATCAAGAATTTGAAATCTTAAGTTTTTAAAGAAAACTTTCCCATTTTATTGTTTTGGAAAGAGTATAAGTGATATATCTACTTTATACATCATTTGCTCGAATTTTTGTGTTCTACTATTACTAAAAACTTGTGATGAGTTTTTCTAGATTTTGGAAAAGATTTACTAAATTAAATTTCTAAGTTTTTAATGGAAAAATCATTCCTTACATGACAAAAATTTATTTTGAAAAGAACTCTCATCTTCTTTTTATTTAATAAAATTTTTTCCTCTTTATTTTGTTGAGACAATATCAATATACTCATGCATGAACATGAATGTGTAGTATGAAAATATGAAAATATAAGAAGGATATAATAAGCAAGTTAATATATCTAGTATTGGGAACCTTAGCTTCATCAAGGTATCCCGGTTAAGTATTGGGAGCCTTAGCTTCATCAAGGCAACCCGAGACTAAGAATAGACTAATCCCAAAAAAAAGAAAAAAAGAAAGAAAAGAGAAAGCAATAATAATAGCAAGTTAGAGAAAGTTAGTGAGCAGCAGGCTCTAAAAATATATAGACATACATATACTTAATAATATATATAGAGTTAGATTAGAGCATAATAACAACAATAATATCATTAATAATCAACATATTTAAAAGCATAAAACAAATAGTAAAATTGGAATTTCATGTACAAGGAAAAAACATGAACCTATTGTTGCTTTTACTACCCATATGAGTTTCAAAACAACACCATAGTCATGCTAAGTTATATAACATGGGTAAATAAAAAGGAATAAAAGTTTTACCTAAAGTGTTTGTGTGGTATGAAAATGGTAGATGAATGGGGTATTATGTGGATAGTAAGAAATGGTAGATGGTTTGTGTGTAGAGGAGGATTTTTATGAGTATCTGGTGGAAGAGAGTTTTGTTAGAGAAGAAATTTGTGGAGAGTGTTTATGAAGTGAATTTGTAAGAGTTTTGTTATGTGTAAGATGGTGTGAAAGAAGTGGAGGGAGGGGGGTATTTATTGTTGAAGATGAAGGGAAATTAGATGTGATAATATAAATTGAAAAAGAAAAAAATTAGATAGAGAAAAGAGAGAGGGGCATCGGCCATTAGAGAGAGGAGAGAGGGAGTGATTTATTTTTGTTGTTTTGTAATAAAAAGTAATTAAGATGTGAAGTATGGTCGATTTGAAGGTATTGGAAATGAAAAAAAATAGAAAAATAGGTATATAAATAGTAAGAATAGGTTGTAAGGTAAAATAGAGATAGATGAATAATAATGAATAGTAGTATATGACAATGAATAGTAAACAAGACTAATAATATCCCAGTAGTAAAGAAAATACGCGTGTAAATGCAATATCTGTTATTTTTAGTTACTGAAAAATTATAAAACTGATATTTTTGAAATCCTTGTATTATTTTGGATCTAACGATGTTATAGGAATATTTTTACTATTTCAAGCCCCGATACACGCTTTTCGAGAGCTGATCCCCTTTAGATCCGAAAGATACTCAAAATTCACGAATATAATATTTTTAAGGTTTCTTATATTATTTCAGACTATTATCCATTATTATTTCAATTTTGTTATCTAGGGCTAAAGAATATGAGATTGCCGAATATAAATTCTAGAGTTTGTTCTAGCCTTGTGTTGACTTTTAGGGTTTCTAGTTAACCTTTAATTTTAAAATTAAGCTTAAAATTAATCAAAATTTCAAGGGTTTACAACCTACCCCCTCTTAAAGAAAGTTTTATCCTCAAAACTTGAAGTTCGTACCTGATTCTTCGAAAATATTTGAATATTTCTTTCGGATCTCCTATTCGGCTTCCCAAATAACCTCCTAGTGTGAATGATTTTTCCATAATACTTTGATGTATCGAATCTCCTTGTTTCTTAGCTTTTGTACCTTCCAATCTAGAATTTGAAGCGGTTGTTCCTCGTAGGTCAAGTTCTCCTTTAATATCATCGGTTCGAGCTCTACAACCCGATTGGGGTCGACTACATGCTTTCTTAACACCGAAACATGGAAGACATTATGTACTCCCAACAAATTTGGCAATAGCACCAAGTGATAGGCTAGATCTCCTACTCATTCAAGAATCTCAAGCAGTCCAATATATCTTGGGCTTAATTTTCCTTGAGCCGTACATAATGAATGCTCTTTATAGGATTTTTCTTTAGGTACATATGGTCACTAACATCGAATTCAAGAACTTGACGCTTTTAATTTGCCTAACTTTTCTGTCTATCCTGAGCCTCTTTCATCCTTTGTTGAATGACTATAACTTTGGTTGCAGCATCTTAGATGAGATCTAGTCCAATAGCTAACTTCTCCACATCGTCCCAAAATAGAGGCGTTCTGCACCTTCTTCCATATAAAGCTTCATATGATGGCATTTTAATCGTCGAATAGTAGCTATTGTTGTAAGCAAATTCTACCAAAGGTATATGTGCTTCCCAACTTCCCTTGATTTCCATGACATAGGCTCGCAACATATCTTCCAAGGTCTAAATAGTCCTCTCTGACTGTCCATCAGTTTGTGGATGATAAGCTATAGTGAAATGTAATTTAGCTCCCATACACTTTTGAAGACTTGTCCAGAACTTTGACACAAATCAAGGGTCTCGATTTGATACGATTCCCGCTGGAACCCATATAGCCTTACAATCTCTTTCACATATAGCCGGGCCAACTTCTTCATCGAGTAGGTCATGTTGATAGGAATAAAGTGTGCCGACTTGGTAAGTCAATCCACTATGACTCATATGGCATCACATCCAGCTAATGTTGGAGGTAAACCACACACGAAGTCTATCGCAATTTGATCCCATTTCCATTCCGGTATAGTCAATGGCTTCAAGAGTCCTCCCGGTCTCTAATTTTCAATCTTTACTTGCTGACACATAGGGCACTTCATCATAAATTCAACTACATCTCTTTTCATGCCATTCCATCAAAAGCGGCTTTTAAGATCTTGGTACATCTTAGTACCACCAAGATGCATTGTATATCCCAAGTTATGTACCTCACTCATAATCTCCTTTTTCATCTCCTCGTCATCTGGCACACATAACCTTCCTTGCATTCTCACTACATCCTCCTCATCTACCTCAAAATCATCATATTTTCCTTCTTGCATTTCATGCCTCACCTTTTGCATCACTTCATCGTATCGTTGAGATTCCTTGATTCTATCTATCAAAGTCGGCTCCACCACCAAATTGGAAATTTCCGCTTCTACACTTTGCACCACAAATTCAATTCTCAACTTTTAGAATTCCTTTATTAGCTCCTTTTAGGTTATGAGTATAGTGGCAACTTCTCCATGGTTTTTCCAACTTGAGGCATCTGCTACAGCGTTCACTTTTCCAAGACAATAGTTTATCCTAAGATCATAATCATTTATCAACTCCAACCATCTCCTTTGCCTTATATTTAGCTCTTTTTGTGTAAAAAAATACTTAAGGCTCTTATGGTTCGTATATATCTCATATCTCTGTCCATACAGGTAATGTCTCCAGAGCTTGAGGCCAAAGACAGCAACGGCTAACTCAAGATTATGCGTTGGATAGTTTTGTTCGTGTGGCCTTAACTGTCGCAAAGCATACACAATTATCTTCCCTTCTTGCATAAGTACACATCATAAGCCATTCCTTGTTGCATCACTATGAATTGTATGTGGCTTCTCAAGATCTGGGGCGGATACCAACCGTCGCTTCAACTCCTGAAAACTTTGTTCTTGCTTTTCATTCTAAACAAACTTCTCATTCTTCTGGGTCAACTAAGTTAGTGGCTTGGCTATTTTCAAGAAATCTTGCACAAACTTCTTATAATAGCCAACTAACCCAAGGAAACTTCTAATCTCGGTTACTGTCTTTGGTTGCTTCCATTCCATTACGGCCTTAATCTTTTCAGGATCTATTGCTATTTCATTCCCCGAGACAAAATGTCCTAAAAAGGATATATGATCCAACCAAAAGTCACACTTGGATAATTTGGCATATAACTTATGCTCCCTTAATGTTTGTAATGCAATCCTCAGATGTCCTTCATGTTGCGATCATGTTTTGGAATAGACTAAAATATCGTCGATGAAAACAATCACGCACTTATCCAAGAGCGGCTTATAGACTCGATTCATCAAGTCCATAAAAGCTGTTGGTGCGTTGGTAAGTCCAAATGGCATATGTAAGCCCTGGAAAATTTCAGTAAATAATTCCAAAATGAACTTCGAAAATAAACTCTAAAAATGACTCCGAATTAAAATCGAACTTTGACTAGTCCTAAATCACGAACAAATCTAGAAATTTCTTAATCTTGAGAAAATGAGATTCCTTGAAAATAAAATAAAAACTCAACAGTCTTCAAATTCAAAACCACTACGTACGACAAATTCCATACTTAACTCTTAATTGTAAAATCGGGTAATATAAAATTCAAAAACAAATTATTAACAAGTAAATAACGATAAACCTTCGGAAATAAAACTCAATTCAAGAATTCCGAAACGTTGAGAGATATTAAATACTTACAAAAATAAAAAAAATTCTCAAATTAGAAATGTTGTATAAACATAAAACATCAGTTCCAAATTTGTAAAGATCTAAACTGGAAAATCACCCGGGAACCATAAGTAGAATACAGTAGTCAAAGTTCGGCAATCCGCACTCTTAGCCCAAGAGGTCGAGGTGTGGTTTAAGTGTGTAGTGTAGCTCGTAATAATATAAGGTCGCTTAAAAGTATCAGATTGGTAAATTTTTGACCTATTTCGAACCCATTCAAAACAGACTTCGAAAAGCGTGTCATGGGGCTCGAGATATAAAAAATATACCTTAGTACCGATAGACTCGTATTTTCATAAGGATTTCTAAAATATCAATTTTATAATTTTTTGATAACTAGAATTATCTGATTTTGCAATTTTATTCGTATTTCATTACGACCGGTAATTAATTAGTATTTTGGTACTATTCACTACTATTCATTATAAAATTTTATTATTCTTATGAACCCTTATATTTTCAGATAAATATTTTATGTATCATAGAAAATTTTGTTTTTCCAAAATTTAGTTCATTTCGAGTTTTTACAAGATCAGTTTCTATTTAAGACCCGATACTAAAAATAAAATAAATTAATTTAATAATTGAAAAATATTTGAAAAATATTTTTATTTTTATAAAATAAATTTTTAGAATTTTTCGAGTTATAAAAATATCATTTATAGCTCATATTCGCGTATTTTGATCATATCGGTAACTTATTTGATAATTCACTAAACTAAATTAATTAATTATATTATTTTATTATGCAAAATATGCTACAAATATTTGGAATATATTTTCTATATTTTTCTTATTTTTATTTTATTTATTAAGAAAGTACTCTTACAAACCCATACCTTTGAGTACACCTTTCACACATCACTTCTTTTTCGCTTCAATCTTTCTACACTTCATTATACTACTTCATGAAAGATTTTGACTCCTTTTTGCTACCCTTTTTTCTCTTGAAATACCACAAAATTAATTAAAATAACCCTTTTTCAAATCCTTCTTCAAGAAGCTACACATATCATTAATTACATTACAATTCTAAGTCAAAAGCCCCCAACTAAAAAAATCACTTCCACACTCCATTCTTGAAGATTCTCTAAGTATACCTTTTTCTTAAGCTTCCATAGATAATATAGGTAAGGTATAGTGAGAGTTTCATGCGTCAAATGAGCTTCCATAAGCTTAAAAAGCTAAGGACGATGATGCCAAAATGAATGCTCCTCTTTTCCATGATTATTTTCTTGTATCATTATTATTTTCTTGCTAGAAGTAGTTATATTTTGTAGATCTAGCTTTTTATATAGGTTTGATTATGTTTATGTTTAGATCTATGAGTTTATAGTTCACTACCATGCATTTCTTTTATATTCATGTTCATATTATGTGTAGATTTTAGATTTGAACTTGAATAAAAATAGTAAAATTCGTATTTTGACAAAACCTATATTTAAAAACCTCTTCCAAGTTTCAAAATGGGAGTTTTAGTTGAGAAATGAAGGTTTAGTGGATGTATATCATCAAGCCTTCTTTTTACAAGAATCAAAGGTGATTTTTAAAAGTTATTTTCAAAATAAAAATATCATTTTCTGATTTTGGCCAAGGCATAGTTTAAAAACATGTTTTACAACTCAAAAATGAAGATTTTATTCAAGAAATGGAAGGCTCTAAAGATAGGATATGTAAAGGATGATTTTTCCTAAGTTTAGATGGATTTTATCAAAAGATATGTCCAAAAATGAATTTGGTAAATTCGGATATCAACCAAGACCAATTTTGAAAACCCAGTTATCAACTCCAAAACTCATGTTTTATGTGAAGAATGAAGGGTACAGGTCATAGGTATCATTAAGTAGTGATTTTTACTAGTTGGAATGAGTTTTGATGAGATTAATGTGTAAAACAAGAAGTAGAATCAAGATGGAAAATTTTGAGTTAGTAATCAACTTGTAAAATTCGTAACTTTGGATGATGCCCATGAAAACACATATTGTCCAAGTTCAAAATAAAATTTTTATGTATTAAATGAAGTCCTTAAGTAGTAGGTATAGTAAAGTCTTAAATTTTAATGCATTAAACAAGTTTTTCCCAAAGGAATCATTCAAAAAATGGATTTCTAAAAATTCAGATTTTTGAGTAAATCCTACTTGAAAACATATTTGCAAAGTGTAAAATATAAATTTTTATGTAAAAATGAAGGTCTTAGGTAGCATATGTTATGAAGACTCAATTTTAACTAAGATAACTAGAAATTCATAAGAATGTATTCCAAAACACTAGTGTGATGTCAAAGTTAGAAAACTAGATTTTTCATAAGTAGTTGTTATTGTGGTCTTGCAAAATAAAAAGTTATAAAATTTTCTTTTAGCAAACACCATCAAGATCATGCATACATTAAACACATCACATGTCATTCATGTTAGGAAACCATTCATATTTCATGTATTCTTGAATTATCAAATAGGAACATTTCAAGCAATTACAAAACTATTTTTTCGGAAATGGAGATCGTTACTGATCAGATCTGATCCATCTGTTTCGTGACCTAAATATTTTCAAAACTTGAAAATAATATTAGAATTAGATAGATCTTTCGAAGTACATAGAAATCGATATATAATTTGCGAAATTCCAAGTTAAAATGACCAAGTTATAGATGTTTTAAGTTGGAATTCCCGCTTAGGACGAGAATTACGAATTTGATATTTTGTATACGATAGTTTGGATTAGTTAAGTGATGAAATACTTATTATGGTTTTTCCTCCTTTTTAGGTGACCCGAAATCAATAATTTCCTACCACCGGATTACTTTTACTAAGAGATCGGTGATCCAATGGCCGAGTGAGTCTTCTTCTTATTTTGTTACCTTGTTTGTGCTTGTAGCTAGTTGCATTAGAATTATAGGAATAAGATAAAAATCGATATGAATGGGGATGGGATAGATGATGAGACTGTGATGAATGTATACCAAAGAATACTAAAGCATATCGAAACCACGATTCGATTGGATAACTGCACTGTTCATATTATTTCTGTTATGTGTATGATATTGGTTGGTCACTCTAAAGAATGTATGAATATTTTGACCTAAAAAAAATTTAAATTGGTCATGCATCGCATCGGACATGTTGCATTTGGTAGCATGCTACTCCTACGCAGGTCGATCGGTATGGTCCGAGAACTCGTTTGGATAATGAGACCTGATACCAGAGCTCATTCATAAGGAACTAAGGCGCATCAGGGATGCATTCCATAGGTAAGCCTAGCCAAGTTGAGTGCTATGAGCCAAGGGTTCGGGGACTAGCAGCGGTCGTGTAGACTTTCAATACCATCCCTAACCCAAGATACAGAGGGCATACATCCGTTCTATGTATGGGTTTCGGATACCCATACATAATTATCTGCTCATGTGTTTTTTCATTCATAGCATATGGTTGATTTATAACTTGCTTGTTATGGTACGGAATTAAGGGAATTCTCACTAAGCTAGTGTAGCTTATACCCCAATAGATATTTGAATGAACAGGTTATCTCAAGAATGCTAAGTGGGGACCAAAATGGTTGGAGCCGAATATGACTTCGGGATTCCGGCAGGGAATAAGAATACTCGAAGATATTAGCTAGGTTTTATGATTTGCTTTGTAATAGTTTTATGTAGTGAAATCTTTTGATGAATTGTAATTGAAGTATGATGATTTGTATTTGAAGTATAGTGAAGTGTATTTCCTTTACATTGTTACTCAAGTTATATCAATATAAAATGTACTAATCCGATGTGTCTCCTCCATGTGTAAGACGCCTTGTACACAGTATGGAAGCCTTCGAATGACTGAAGTGGTCATTCTTAGACTTTAATATTGTGTACAGCGGACTGCCATATTTAGGGTACCCTTCGGGGCATAACAGCATAACCATGAACTCATAATGTCCATATTAAGTTCTAAAAGAGGTATTTGACACATCTTCAGGTTTTATCCTTAGCTGGTGGTATCCCAACCACAAGTCAATATGCGAGAACACACTTTGCTCCTTGTAATTGGTCAAAGAGATCGTCAATCCTTGGAAATGGGTACTTATTCTTTATGGTAGCTTTATTGAGTTCATGATAGTCAATGCATAATCTCATCGATCCATCCTTTTTCTTCACAAATAACACCGGAGCTCCCCAAGGAAAGACACTTGGTCTAATGATTCCTTGGTCAAGCAACTCTTGTAATTGCTTTTTAAGTTCCTTGAGCTCAACAGGTGTCATTCGATATGGTGCCTTAGATATGGGTTCCATCTTAGGCATCAGATTAATCTCGAAGTCGATCTCTCATTTTGGAGGTAACCCAGGCAATTCTTCCAGAAAAACATCGGAGAACTCATTAACGATGGGGATATCATCAATGTTAGGCCTTTCTTTTTCCTCTTACGTAGTCCCCACATAGCTTTTAACTCCTTCCTTAACTTCCTTGATCAACTCGAATGAGCTTAATTTCAATCTTCAAGGAGTTGCGGATTTTCCCAAAAACATAGCTTTCTCCCTACCTTATCTTACGAATCCCACTTTCTTGTTTCTACAATCTATCATAGCTTCCACCATGGACAACCAACTCATTCCAAGAATTATTTCGTACTTGCTGATTTCCACAACTATAAGGTTGGTGGTAGCTTCATGGCCTTGTATCTTCATGGGACAATTCTTTAATACTTCTTTGGTAGTCACCACACTACCCATGGGGATTTTTATGCGAAAACTGGTTATGGTTATGGTGATGGGTAAACCGATATTCAAGGCTATACTATCAGCGACAAAGGAATGTGTTACTCCGGTGTTGAATAGGGTATAAGTGGCCTGGTCTCCTATTTGTATGGTTCCTGCGTTCAAGATGCATGTGTTACTAATCTTATCGTCTTTATCGGGTTTCCTATGCATCTATCATTTTTAATTACACTTCATGTCTCAATACATTATACTTCAATAGATAAAAAATAAATAGATATTATGGAGCAAGGCTAACCTATACTAGGCCACAATCGTACTCTGTCCATTGTTTAGGGCAGCTAATTCCACTCCTTCCTCCTCAACCTCTTCACAGAGCCATTGCCCTTCAAGGTTGTAGATTCTTAACCTGTGCATGGATGATGATGGACAATTTCCACTTCCATTTCCACTTCCTGTCAGAGTAGGTCCTCCCGATGATCCAATAGGTCAAACCATTATGGATTTCCTTTGGGGACACTCATTGGCAAATATGTCCAGTCTGTTTGCATACAAAACAAGTCATAGAAGCCTTCTTTGGGTAGTCCAGAATCTTATGAAATGGGTCACCATAGAAATAGCACTTGTTTTGGAGGAGGGGGTATCACTTCGGATAGTGCACTTCTTTGCACTTCCAACAAGTTACTATTGCCTTGGGAACATCTTTTTATCCACTGACATTTCCCTTGAAGTGGCTGATAGGCTTAAACCTCTTAGAAGGGAAATGGGAGTTTGTCTTCGGTTGAAATTTCTTTTCAAACACATTCAATTTCTTCTCAGAAGTCCCAGCTTTTCGTTTCTTGGCTCTTTCGACAACCCTTGCTCTTTCTACCAATTCCCTAAAGGTGCAAATGTCAAACTCTTCTAACCTCATCCTCAAATCTTCATCCAGCTCATTTGGGAATACTTGACGTTTCAGCTCTTCACTATACTTATAGGAGTCAGGAGCATACTGTAGGAGTCGGTTGAATTCCGTCTCGTACTGTTCTATGGATCTTCCCTTTTAAGATATGTGCAAGAAATCTGCACTATACCTCACTTTTAGGCTTCCCGGGAAATAGTTCTCTAAAAAAACATTTGAATCAAATCATAGGTGATGGGTAGGGGCAACTCTTGACTCTTTGATTCTCACTAGATTCTGGCATTAAACCTTAACATGTAGGTGCCATAGCTTAATCAAAGGTGATGGGGAACTTCATAGGCGGCAAAAGATCGCTCTATCTGTGCAAGCCAATCCTCGGCTTCATCTAATTTTCCGAAAGCTTCATCAAAGTAACGGTTACTTTTGATGAAATCCGAAAGTGAAGTCCTGTATGGTCAAGGTAGTGGCGGAGGCGATAAGGTGTGGTATGCGATTGAGCATCATGGGGTACTGGTCCATGTATGAATGCTTGGGGTGCTTGTTGGGATGGTGCTTGAGCTAGTGCCGGTAGTGGTATATTCATTTGTTTCTATTGAACCAACACATTTAGAAGCTGTGTTAATTGACCAAGCGTAGCTTGTAGATCGCCTTGCAGGTTCAAGGGCAGATTCACAGGAGGTACTTCTAGTTAATTTACTTCCTCAGGTAGATTATTCAATGTATGCCTTTCCCTTGTTCGTCCTTTTCTAGGTCGGATGTTTTAAATTTTAGTTACGTAAGTTTCAAATTATTAAGTCTTTTACATGTTAAGCTATGGAAATTGCGGAAATTTCGATAATTCTATCATATAAAGAAATACATCATATAAAAGAAATTTAAGTAACTAAATCAATAAATAAAATTGTTAAAACAAAAATACTTCATTAAATCAAAAGCATTCAAGGGCATGAAACCTGTACATAGAAGAAATCAAAGCTTACAATTGAAATTCAAAACACAACAACATCAAACACCTTTCCAAAAACATAAAACAAACTTCTAATCGATCCTACATCCCAGGTCGATTTGGTTACAAAATTTTATTTGGACACATGGGATTGGTTCAGGTGGATCCTTCCTTCTTTCCTTCTTCGGTCATCTTTCATGGTGAGAGGGTCATGTCGCGGTGATTGGGACTAGGAGTCATCCTTGGCCTCTTAGCTATGAATTGTCTGAGGTAACTCCTAACAGTCATCCTTTTTCCTTTATTATGGGGTCAAGTCCTTTACGTGCTAGGTCCTCCTTACTTGTAAGCTATTTGCAATGCATGCCCTCCATCAGATTCTTCCATCATTACATCCTCGGTTTGATCTCTTAGCAGGGGAATGTGAGATCAGCATCTATTTGGGATGTTTGCATCCAGGGTTGGCTCGATAGGCCGTCTGAAATTATGGTTAACTTCATGGTGGTTGGAAACATCATCACGCCATCCGTGATTTGCTTGTGGCACTACGGGTTCCGTTCCTTGGTTCACTTCTTCTCTTCCCATTCCTTCTTCAGCTACTTTTGTATCTTCTTCCCACTCGACTTGTTCACCTCTTTCTTCTTCTGGTGATGGTGGTGGAGGCCGGTCTCGGTGTGGTAGCAAATTTCGATAAACTCCGTACCAAAAGAAGTAAGACTCTTCATCAGCTAGGCCCCAATCTATGTGGTCAACTAGTTCGTCGTGGTCATAGATGTACACTGAGCCTGTGGAATTCCAAGTCCAAAAGTCAGGGAAAACTGGATATCCGTCGTTCCGAATAATGAATGTGGCTTCTTGGAGCATAAGAGTGTTGTTGTAATAACACATGAGCTGTTCCATTCCGTATATAACTTCCATATTGGTCCCGTTGGTGTGTCTTATGGCATCATATCTTAGGCCATCAATCACATAATCCCATTGTATCACGAAGTCCTCTTCTCCACATATAATACATTTCTCTAGCGCACTAGGTTGTCCTACGAGAGCAAACTCCTCACATAAGCTTCTTGCTTTCAATCAATAGTTTACAAGAGTCTCGTCGCTCCTCATGTTCAGACGTTGGGCCTTAGCTTTAATTTCACCAAGTGTAAGCTATAAAAGACAAGGGAGGTCATTAGTTCTTTTTAGAAAATTCTAAGCTTTTCTAACTTATTTAGATCTTAGCCTTTGTCTACTTTATTTTTAACTTATCTACGCTTTTCTTTTCTAGATTCATTCCTATTACCTTTATTCCTTTAAACTTGTTTGCTCTGATGCCAACTTAAACTGTCACGTCCCGAAGGATACCCTAAACGTGACAGTCCATCACATATAATATCAAGATTTAAGAATGACTACCTTAGTCACATGAAAGTCTAAGTATTCTGTAAGGCGTACGACACGATAATAGGAGATACTTTTGGGAAGTATGGTTTAAGTAAGTAATATTGAACATGCAAGAATTTAGAAATAAAGATAGTATATAATAATAATAATTAAGAGTTTATTACATGAATCTTAGGGGCATACCCCAGCTAAATCCCAAGGATCAAATTAAACTAATAGTCTTTACCATAACTTAAAAATTCTTCAAAGATTTTAAAGAAATTCTAATCTAATCCTCCAAGTAGATTTCTTCCAAAACTCCCAAAAGAAAACTTACGCGGATATGAGGAGTCCTTGGGTATAAGAAGGTGTTCCTGTGAATACGAATATCTATATGGGCGAAAGCTTTACGAGCTTAGTGAACACAATCCTAATAATCATTCTTTAAAAAAAATCAGCCAAGTTATTAACAAGCAAGTGCAATGCAACAAACAAATGAGCATACAAGACATATGATTTTTCGGGGATCATATGTTGAATGAATTTACGCCTTTCATTCGGGGTTAGGTATTTCGGCCCATTACGGCCAACAATTCTTTAAAATCCATTTTTATAGATTTTACCGGCTCCTATTCGCCATAAAAAATATGTAGTTATTACCAGCTCCTACTGGCCATTAATTTGTAGATTTTATCGGCTCCTACTCGCCATATGCAGATACTACCAGTTATGTCAACCACTACTATCATATTCATGTCTCACCAATTGTATAATAGTAAATGTGATGTGACTCAACGAATGAAATGCATGTTTCCATTTTATTTAAAGTCTAACCATCTGAGTTACAATTTCTTTCAAGTGATTATTCAATTTCAAATACTCAATATGCTAATATATCATACAACTCATTATAAGCAATTCATGGCTTGATATGCTTAGAGTTCTTTCATCAAAATTATAAACGCATGCATCTTCAGTTTTGTCTGTTCTTAAATCTAGTGCAACTAAATTACAAGCATAAACATAAGTAGGAAAATAAGGGAAGTACACTCACTCGGCCATGACGATACTTCCTTAATCGAAATAGTCCTTAGGATAGTACACGTCCTCTTCCTTAGTTCCTAAACAAAGGGAATACCCAAAATGAGTATTCCATGGAATTTCTAGTCAAAACTTCTAATTCTATTTTTTAATTGAGGTAAAATTCATATAGGTAAAAATTCCAACTTAAGTGGCTATAACTTGCTTATTTTAATTCGCATATTATATACCATTTTCTACCTACTCGCAAAGATTTATCTATTTCTAAGGTTATTTTTGTCATGAAAAAGTCGTTTAGGTCCTGAAACCATTGGGTACATATTCATCACAAAAATTCTAGCTTTCAAAACTTAAATTTACAAACTTTTCTTTATCCAAAAATAGTTGTACCAAAATATAGATATTATTATAGTTGGAAAAGCCCTTTGAATATATATATATATATATATAACTCATATCATGTGCATGAATTTAGTGAAATTGTCTCAACAATGATTTTTGTAAAATAATGTGCTCTAGAAATTGGAAAAAAAAAAAAACTTTGAAAGTCTTTACTTAGTTTTGTTGGAAAAATTTCTTAAATCATTTTAAGTCAGTATTTTCTCCTTTTAATTCTATTCCTTAATCTTTAGAAATAATCAAATTTCTCCAAAAATAATTTTTATCTTTGTATGATTCCCATAACTTAATTTCTAAAGGTTGAAAAGATAGTTCCTATGTATTACTTGATAGTGGTTAAGATTTATTAAAGTTTACATATTCTTAGCCTTTCCTAAAGTTTATTTTACTTTAATAAATAGCAAGGATTTCCTAAGTTGTTTACTAATTTTATTCTTAAGAAAATTTCATTTCTAGAAAAGAATTTTCTTGATGGTTTGACAAAACTTTGCTTAATCCTTAGTATTCTAGAATATTAATGATACTCTCATAATGAAGTTTAGTGAAACTTTTGCCAATCAAGAATTTGAAAGCTTAAGCTTTTAAAGAAAACTTTTCCCATTTTATTGTTTTGGAAAGAGTATAAGTGATATATCTACTTTATACATCATTTGTTGGAATTCTTATGTTCTATTGTTACTGAAAACTTGTGATGAGTTTTCTAGATTTTGGAAAAGATTTACTAAATTAAATTTCTAAGTTTTTATGGAAAAATCATTCCTTTCATGACAAAAATTTATTTTGAAAAGAAATCTCATCTTCTTTTTATTTAATAAAAAATTTTCCTCTTTATTTTGTTGAGACAATATCAATATGCTCATGCATGAACATGAATATGTAGTATGGAAATATGAAAATGTAAGAAGGATATAATAAGCAAGTTAATATATCAAGTATTGAGAATCTAGCTTCATTAAGATATCCCGGTTAAGTATTGGGAGCCTTAACTTCATCATAGCAACCCAGGACTAAGAGTAGACTAGTCTCCAAAAAAAAAAAAAAGAAAAGAAAAAGTAATAATAATAGCAAGTTAGAGAAAGTTAGTGATCATAAAAAATATGAGTACCTTTCTTGGTTTTAAAGATCAATTCACAACAATGCCTTTAGCTTTGATCCACCCTAACCCTTACTTCTTATGATAGCATTAACTAATGACTGGTTAAGTCTTGAACTGCAAAATTTCTTAATTAAATCAATTACCCTATTCAAGTTAATTGATTCCTGATTTTATATGAGAAAGTGGGAATCTTTTCCTTCACTAATTATAATGCAAAATTGCATAAAACTCATAAACCGTATTTAAAGATTGAATATCTATTGTAGAAATTTGGAGTCTTCTTATGTCTAGATGAAACATGCAAATTCTTCATTCATGGATGATCTATCCTATTAGTTGAAATCTCTTTCTAACCAACAAGAATTAGGCATGCAATAATAATGGTTAGAAATTATCTCAAGTGCAATTTAAATCACATGAACAAATTCAGGACATAAACTTTTCATTAATTAACAAAGATTTAGAACATGGGTTAGGGTTTCACAAAACCTAGGGCATACAAATAAACTCTTCCATAGAATAAATAGTGAAAAAATTAAATCTAGAAGAGTTTAGAGATAGCATGATTGATAAAACTCTTTGAAGCAATTGTTGTGAATCCCTGGATGTTTGTGCGGCAATTTTCCCTTCAAAAGCTCTCAAAGATGTTTACTTTAAGATTAGGATTGAAACAATAATGGTTTAGCCTCTCAAAAACTAAAACAAAGTGCATTTATATAGACTGTCAAATATACACGACTCCCCTACACGACTTGTGTATGTATGTCTTATACACCTGGAACAACACACAAAAATGTTCGCTTAATTCATACACAACCCCGACATACACTACCCATGTACATGAGTCGTGTATACTGGAAATCTACCTTTTCTTTGTGTTGTTTTGTTTTCAATCCTCTAAAAAGCTCAATTGTTTCTCATGTATCCCTGAATGAATAATTCATTCAATAAGTATTATTTTCTTTAGTAAATCAACAAAATATAATCAATAAAGCACAATTATTAAGGTCCTGGGACACTTATCACCTTCCCAATCTTAGACTACTATTATTCATTACCCTTCAAAAGAATAACTTTTGTTTAAAACTCTTGAATAATTTCCATTCTTAAGGAGTAGCAAATTCTTACTAACGCTAACCGTTACCGTTTATGTTCAATTGTAATACTTTACCTTAATTTATCAGAGTTCCTCAATGAAGGTTTGATAATATTTAGGGAAATCGAGAGAATGACAATTAATTTGACAATCAATTGACGTTTCCTTGATGAAGAGAGCGAATACCTAGAAAAAATGAGGAGAAAGAAAACATACTTCTCCCTCCTCGTCAATACCTCTCACTCCTTCTCTTAGGGATAGATACGGATCGGTTTGGTTTTTTTCCCTCTCAAACCAAATCATTAAATAACAGTTTGGTTTAGATTAAAAAATTTTCAAACAATTAAATAGTGCTTTAGTTCAATTTGAATTATGGATTGGAAATTTTCCGAACCATTAATTTATGCTATCTTTAGAAAACGTACTTGTTGCATGTAAAATTGATAATGTATCAATTTCATGCAAGCATATGTATATTCCCCTTTTAAACAATTAATTTCTAGTCTAATGAATCCTTTCCTCATCATTCTTGCACTCATAAAATGAAGATAGAATTCATCTTATTTATATTAAAACGTTCATAGACACCATGATCCTTGAGAATTTACGTTAAGGGAAAATATAGCAACTATAAAATAGAACAATACTATTGTAACTTTTCTACAATTGACAAAATAACTTCAACTCATAAAAAGTAATTTATAGAATTCATAGTCAAATAAAAGGGACCTTGGCTACAATAAGCTTGCTAGCCACATCTCCAAAACTAGTCAAATGACTCTAGTAATAATAGAATCATAACATAACCATTAATCAAGTCTTATAGGCAAATATCTTTAAATTTACTCCAACACAAGATGAAAAAATTCCTAGAGACCAGAATGATGGATTCATGTCTGTTTTGTATTAGAACGCTTTTGACTAGTTCTATATTTGATGTAGTTTCGAATTAGATAAAAGAAATGACTATGTTGGACAACAAAATTTCTCACAAATGTAACCATTGACGACTAATATAACAAGTTGACAATAAATAGGATTAACACAAACCTAATTTCCATTTTTATTACATTAGATGTTTCTTGACCTTTTTGAAAATCCTGTAGAGTAAGAAAAGTAATCAACATTCGAAGAAAACATATAAAAGCATTGCTTTAGAAATTTCAAGCAAAGTTTGTCATTGCAATATTGAAAACACTTACATTATTGTCTAATTATGAACCATCATTAATCACATTCATGATTATCATAATTTATGTTAGAATACAAGTTAAGCTTACAAAATAGTAGCAATGAAGTACTTTATCATGAAATCTTCATTACTTTAGTAAATCTTTTTAAGTAATATAAAGGAATAAAATGAATAAATAAGTAGTGTAAAGAAAAAAAAATGAAAAATAAAAGATGTGAACTACTTATATGCTTCTATTATCTAAAGTTCATTCATTAGAAAGATTCAGATACGATAGGATGAACCTCGCTAACCTGTGACAAAACTCGCTATCGGAATATGAGATTTAATCTCTTGGATCGTTTTAAGAAATCTGGTGGAAAACTATGACCCGTTGTTTATAGAGGCAAGAACCTTAGTATAGTCGTAGACACCCGGTGATGGAAAACTGACTTATAAGTCAAAAGAATTGAGCACCACAGAAAATTTCCGATAAGTTCATAAATGAATTTACTCAGGATTTCAAAGGGAAAATTCTCTAATTTTCATTGATCAAAAGATATATATCTACTACAAATTGTAGGCTTATATAGGCTTTAATTAGCCTCAAAACTAAGCAATAATAAATAAGGAAAACAACATATTAATGACTCTTAGGGATATGTAAAGACAAAATTGACAATTAAACAACTATTAATGATTCCAAGGAATATGTAAAGACAACTTTGACAAGAAGCTAGAAATTAATACAGTCAAAATATAATAAATAATCCTAAGTCCAAAGATGTTGGTGTTGAAAATCTTTCCCAAGGTCGGCAATGAAGAGAATCCAAGGTCGGCGGCATTGGGCCAATGTACAGGATGAAGGCCAGCAACCTTTAGCAGGCATACAAGCAAATTCTTGAAGCTCTAACAATTTTTTTTTTCTATGAAAGGCTTTAATCGATGTCATCCGATCCTCATTAGATTCCACAAAGTGCTTAACCACCAAAATGTAGAACCGTTGATATGCTTCTATTATCTAAAGCTTATTCATTAGAAAAATAATAGTAATACAACCACTATTGTGCTAAAAAAACTAGTCTTAAACTCCCTCTCTCTTATCTCCCTCAATCATCTTCCTTCTCTTTCCCTCTCTCTCTCTAAACTGCTACCTCATTCCCTCTCCTTCTAACTCTCATTTTCTCTCTAAAGAATGAACACAACCACTTAAACCACAAACTTAGCAACACCACAAACACAAAATAGCGCTCCATCAACAACGACCAACACATCTCCCATTGTTGTTGCCTACAACCTAAGCTCACACTCACTCATGACCAGTCCACTGATGATAGCCCAAATCCACCACCACCATTCACCAAACAAACCTCAATAAACACCAACAATCATCGAGATAACCAAATGGAAACTATAGAAGCTTAACTTTACACACATACATCTAACTTTTGGTAACCACAAATGACATAAACCTAAATCGATAATCAACCTTCATCGCTCTGATAACTTATGACCACACTATAGCAACTCCTAACATATCCAAAAACAAAAATTAAATTCACTACACATGAACTACTCCATAATCGAAACTCATACATGGTACACCACTATTTGATTTCAAATGAGATAAAAATCAACCCTAATTAATTTCAAGGAAAAAAAAAAAGGTATAGATTAGAGATCACTTACAGAGACCGAGTTACTGTGAAACCAAGCAGAGAGAGAGAGAGAGAGAGAGAAGAGCGTGTGAGCATGAGATACAGATGAGAGACGGAGAAAGCAATTCAGTTTGAAAGACTAAGATAGTGAGAATATAGACAGAGATAAGAGTGGCAGCACTTTTACTTCTTCATTAGGTATAGAATTTTTTTTAATGCATTTGAAACAGTTCAGTTTGGATTTCCTTCGAACCAAGTCATAATCCACTTGGAGGGACTCAATCCAAACTCTTTATAAAGAAATCATAAATTCAATTTGGATTGGTTCGATCAGTTTTTTGGCTTGTTCCTACCTTTTTTTTATGGTAATAGCTTGTGGGATTTTTAATTAAAATTTGGTTGGACGTGTCTCGTTCTGTTGCTGAATTCGCTTTTGAAATAAATGAAAGAGCTTATTAATTTAACTAAGGAAACTAAGAGTTTCTGAGGCCACTCGATGGATGAGCATGGATCTTCAAATCAATCGTAAAGAAGAATAAAAAAAGAAAATAAAGGTTTATGATAGTAGTTTATGCACACTACTGGTCGGCCTATACTAAAATGAGAAAATGTTGGTTGGTAAAGGGACTGGGTTTAGATTTATTTAAATCTTATTCTTGATACTAAATTGATACGAGATTTTTAACCAACCAGTCATTTGGAATACGAGTTGATCTTCTGACAATTCAAAACAAATAAATAATTTGAACTGGAGGTTCGTGCATCGATATTTCTAGGGGTGTACGTAAGCAAAATTTATACACAAGTACCTAAGTAAATACGTGTTAAGTGGCGTTTAATTTTAAAATATTTGAATGGTTTATCATATTAAATTTTAATTTTATAATATTTAATCTGATTAGTTTAAGAATATCACTAAGCTTGACTTTAAATTTAAATGTTAGTACAACTCATATATTAAAATTATTATTATTAAAATAAAATATATATTCAATAAATCTAACTAAGTTAAACAGGCTAAATAATTAAGTGTCCTTTTCAATGAATCAAATTGGATCTCTAAAATTAAATTAAAATTTAAACTTGAGTGGAGTTTCGTACGGTGACTCGATTTGCTTAGGGACAAAATATTACCTGATAACACTAGTACGCTTTCATGTCATGATTGCCACTTCAAGAAGAGAAATACAAAAGCAGACCCCACAAATGTCCGTACCGGCCCGGACGATATGGTAGTAGAAAGATGAATGACCCCTTTTATTATTTATTTATTTTTCCCGTATTATAAATCCTCACGACTCCTTTCCTTTCTAAATCTTCAATTTTTATCCTGATTTCTTAGAAAAATCATTTCCATAGCTAGCTCTTGGCTCTCTAGCAAACACATGGTAGAGGAATCATTAAGATCCTTGGGGGCTAGTAGTACTAAAGAAGGTGAGAATGGAAGGTCCAGATTTTTCACCATCCCACGATGGAGGAGCATCTCGGCCGTCCTTGGGGTTCCCCCTCGGCACAGCCCTTCTGTTGATAGTCATCTTCTGCATGAGTGGCTTCTTCTCTTGTTGCTACCACTGGGAGAAGCTTAGATCACTTCAACAACCTCAGGACCACCAAGACATAAGCGACGGCGATGGTGGTGATGACGATATTGAACGACCACCTTTGAAATCAAAACCTCCGTGTATGGTATGTCTAAATATAATATAATCCTATAAAAAGGCTGCATGCATCACTAGGTTTCACTGTATTTCGGAGTATTATTATTATTATTTTTTTGCCCCAATGAAATCCTAATTAAACATTTAATTTTACTAGCTATATGATGTTTGGAGACGGGACATGAGGTGTATTGTGCCTGCCAAAGGATAATATAAACAAAAAAATTATATTATGAAATGTTGATTTAGGGAAAAAAAAAAAAGGGTACATCCTAGTTTTCATGTTTCTTTATTTCATATTTATTTATTTTTCTTTCAATTAAATATCATGGGTTTTCTAGTTTTTTTTTTTCCCCCTTCCTTTAATAACGCCGAATACCTGTTTTGTTGTTTTATTCAATAATTAGAGCTCTATTAGGTCAATTATATTTTCATGGTTGTTTAAGACTTTTTCCCCCCTCTTTCCTTTTGTAATTTTAACTGTTCATGGAAGTGTGTGGATTTATGTTGTGTAAGTTGATATGGGGCTGGTTTATATTGATTGGAGATAATTTTCTGTTTAAAATGTCTAATTCAATTTAGACATGTTATCCTAAATAGACAAGACCAGTGTATTTAACATTTTCCAAGGGAAACTGTCCTGCGTGACCCAAAACTCTCACAGCATCTGAAGATAATCAAATAAAATTGAATCCTTCTCCCGACGCTGAGCGCAATCAGCTAACCCGTCCGCCAGAGCATTCAATTTTGTGGGTATAGATTGGATTGAGGCCCGGAAGATGTCAGATTGGCAAAGCTGAAAACACGAAAACTTAGGTTATGTCAATGGAAAAGTAAAACGAAAAGGGAATGCCGAGTGAAAAAGGGCGAATTCGGACATTTCTTTGTAACTAATAATCCCAATTAAAAATGAAAAGATTACACTTAAACATTTTATTGGGAAAATACGTGATTGTTGTCTAGCTCAAAAAAAAAAAAAAGAAAAAAAAAGGTATCATTTTAGTCTTGTTATAATATATAGTGCCAAAGTTATAACTCTGCCCCGAATTAGATGGCATCCTCTCGCACTATTGCCACTGTTGTACGATAATTTCTAGAAACCCCAAAAGCCATGTTTCATTTGGGACCGATGACATGTTGAAAACAATTGCTAGGAATACTCCAAAAATACGTGGGTACTGCCAGGCGCATGACATCTCACTTACAGCAAAGGATTTCTTTTTTTCTTTTAGAGTTTTTATTTACAAGGTCACATATATTTTCTGCATTTGTTTGTATTAGAGGTTAAAATTACAAATTTTATTAAATAAATTATTTCTAATGATTTTATAGTTTGATTGTATTATTATTGATCACTCTTCCTAGAGTTAGGTTTGGACTTCTTTTCTTTCCTTTCCTTATAATGGCAAAAAGAAAAAAACAAAGAAAATTAATTGAACTTTTTTTTATCTAATTTGCAAAATAATAGAATAATAAATCTGATAAATAAATATATATTAAATATTATATATCACAAGTTTAAATTTTAAATATGAAATCTAGTGAGTAAATGTTCTAATTGGTACGATCTTTAAAAATTTTAATTTAAGATCTAAAATTGAAAAATATCTAAAGTCTGTTATATATACATATATATATTTTAATCCGACT
This sequence comes from Combretum micranthum, assembly GCA_024138025.1. Classification (NCBI taxonomy): domain Eukaryota; kingdom Viridiplantae; phylum Streptophyta; class Magnoliopsida; order Myrtales; family Combretaceae; genus Combretum; species Combretum micranthum. The sequence goes on along the minus strand of JAMXBD010001069.1, from coordinate 372,450 downwards.
GATAAATTCATAATTCTAATTTGGAAGATAATTCTAATTTGGAAGAAAAGGAAATGGAACGTAATCCTTCCTCTAATAGACAGCTCATGCAAAAGTTGAAGTACGACCCTTTTTCTTTTACTTTTATGTTTTACCAGGTTTTTGTTTTTTTTTCCCCTTTTTCCATGTACTTCAGGATTTGGAGCAACAAGGAACGTAAGCTTGCCGTGGTGATGCCAGGGGACCATGTCCCAAGGTTCCTAGCTTTGCCGTGTCCTCGTCAACCTCCCAGTGAGGAACACGCTACTGTGGAAATTCTCAAGCTACCCAAAACGGCCCGTGAGGTCGACTAAGCTTACGGACTATTCAGAATGGATAACCTAAATTTGGATGGTTAAAATAGCTGATCAACTGGAGCTATATTGAGAATATGATTTTTCACTTTTACTGGATTTGTCCAGCAATACCCTAGATTTGAACTTATCGTAAAGTTTAACATCCATTTTATTGAATAAAATATCGGTTTTTTTTTCTTTTTTCCCTCCATTTATATTATCAGTTTTCCAAAAATGTTTACTAGTATTGAGTATTTTGCTCACGTTATACTTTTTTATGAGATTATATTATTCTTAAAATATATATATATATATATCATTGTTAAAAGTTCTATTAATATTTGCCCAAAAGAAAATTTATTAATAGACACAATAAATATATCGTTAAAGATCAAATTAATTTATCTGCTTCCACGCACAGACCGATGTGGAGGACCGTATTTGTTGGGAAAAAAAAAAAATTGTTGTTATTACGGATTATTCTTTATATGTTAATTTTGAGATATATCATATTTGAAGGATGGTAGTTGTTAGAAAAATTGTGACTTTTTGCATATCTCCATTCAAAATGATATCACTTTTGTACTTTCATAACTTAGAAAGAGTTTATTGTGAATTCTATACCGAAACCATAGTAGTTATGTAATATTTAAAATATGAATATAAAAATTACACAAATATGTTGTTAATGATTGATTAGCGTAAATATATTACTAACGAAGTCCATGCATACTCCGAGGATATACTTATTCAAAATGATATATAAGCCAGCAAATTTGCATTGGCTCACAATGCCTTTTCCTCAAGAAGTCCGAAAGCTACGGCTTTCTCTCACATCTGTTTCTTTTTGTTTTAATTTTGTAAATCCAAAGTGTGCAACAAATTAGATGGCTTCACATATTGGAACAGGAATGTGTTTGTACGGCAATTGATTAAATACCTTATTCGTTGTTCAGAAACTATTTTATTATTGTGTATTTCAATCTCTTTTAGGCGTGATACACTTGACAACGGTTGACTTTTTTTCAATAAAATCTGTGTTTGGTGGGGGAAAAATATAAAAGAAAAAAAAGAAAACAATAATACCATATCGAATATCAATTAGCCAACTTTTTTCTTCTTCTTTTTTTTTTTTTTTTTTTAAGTAAGCCATAAGAACTATTACCACATAATTGCATAGGATCATTACAATGCTAATTCAAAGAATCGAACTTAGTACCTCAAGAATTATGACCTATACCGAATGCCACTAGACTATCAGGCTATTGACTAATTAGCCAACTTTATTTCTTAAACTATGATAATAGTGCCTAGATATAGAAATAATCCTACGTTCCATATGGCAAAATATTTGCATACCCCCCTATTTCTTATGGATAATAAAAGTAAAACCAACAATGACGAATCAAAAAAAAATTTGGACAGGGTTTATGATCCGCCCATTGTTGTCCATTGGTCCTTTCAAACTTCCTCCTCATAAAGCCTTTAAATTTGTCACCTGGGTTTTCAGCCACCATCAACTTTGGCAACAACTTTTTCTCAATAATGAATCTGAAAATAAGTCTTAATGATGGACTTGAAACGGTTTGCTAAAGCTGGTCTATTGTGTTTTAATTTACCTCAGCAAACTCATGTGTTCATCATCAGTGATCCGAAATGTTTCTAGACTTATTATCTCTTCTAGAAGGCACTAACGAAACTTAAAAGTAAAAAAAAAAACCCTTATCAGTTTTGCTTGTAGAAATCTACCGATAGTAAATGCCAAATTTTATAAATATCACCTAATTCTTCCCTTAAGGTCCTCTGATCCAAAACCTCACATCAAATTGAAATTAGAAGAATTTTAGTGCGCCCAACCATCACACACTATATAATTGTATGTTCCTTTTCCCTTTTTTCCATCCATCTTATTTTAAGGACCATTTGAAACCCAACACACTCATCTTTCACACACATAATAATATAATCCATGACTTAGGTTACACACTATATATATAACATTTGTCTGGGAGGCCCCACATCTGCATTACCTCACGCTTGTTATGATATCATTCTACTGACAATCATTGTAATGCTAGATTGTTTGTTTTTTTTTTTTTTGGCCGTTTAATGCTCGATTGTTAACTGTTTTTTGATTCTATCAAGAAAGCAGAATATGCGTCAGCTGATCTTTTCACTGCCGAAGTACTGTTATGATAAGGATATGTATACTCCAGTTTTGACTTTCGGGTAAGCAAATTTCATTGCAATGTTCAATATATGTATATATATATATATTTGGTTAATAAGTAATAACATTCTTACTTTCTGTTTATCTAGCTAAGTTGGCTAAATTCTCTATCTAGAGTTTAATATGCTAGAAAACAACTTACATCCTTTTGTTTTAATCCGATCTACGGTAGACCAACTAAAATGCTAATAATGGGGTAATATCAAAAATGGTATTTAAATTTTTACAAAAGCTTTAATTAGATATCTCAAGTTTAGTTTTGAACAAAATAAAGTTTTCGTGAACTTTTTTTATATTTAAAATTTGGTTTTGACAATTTTGATACCTAAACAAAATTTTTTACAGACCTTTTTCATACCTCAATTAGATACCAAAATTGTCAAAATTAAACTTCAAGTATAAAAGAAGTCAATAAAAATTTTATTCAGATACTAAATTATTCAAAACGAAATTTTTGATACCTAATTGAATATTTTACGAAATTTTCAGTGCCATTTTTGCCATTAACCAATCCTAAATAATTGTGCAAGTCTACTCTTGCGGTAACAGTAAATGATTCATTAATAACTTAAACGTCTTTTTGCTCATTGTTCCAGACTTTATATTGACTAAATATACTCGTTTGATTGTTTTGGTTCTATTTTAATACCATAACAACCATGAGTTTATTTAAACAAGTACCAAGCATAAATGATTTAGGAAAATTTTATGTCCGATTATTAATTTTGATGGGATTGGTCTCGTTACTATTCAAGGACTCACACTATACTCAACCATGGTTGAGTCCCTAAAATAGTTAATATTTCATTTACTATATTTATTTTAACGGTTAGATTGTTGATGGGATAATCTCGTTTAATAATTTATCCTTGATTGAAAACAAAAGGTACAATTTTGATGAAATAATGAGAGTCGTATTTTATTTGATTAGATTGCATTTACTGCTATGCGTCCCTATAAGTTTCTACCCATATTTTTTGTTTGGTTATATTCTAGTGCTTATGTGAACTGTGAAATTAGAAGATAAATCTTTAATATAAATCTCTTGATTAAGAGGTCAACCTTTACTATAGCCATAATTTAGAAAAAAAATGAAATAAAAAAATCCTTCTTTTACAAAAGTTGTCTTGGCATTAGAACATTCTGATCCTTGACATACCTTCCTATCCTTCTTTCAACAATAGATTCAGAAACCATAGATCCTTCTGGAGAACAATAATCCAACTTTATCCTTATCGAATTGACTACCAAAATGACTGAAATTTTAAACGAACAGACCCTAATTACAAAATCTTCCGCTGCTAAGATTGGCATTAAGTTAGATGGCACCAATTATGCTCTTTGGTCCCAAGTTGTTGAGATGTACATCTTAGGCAAAGACAAATTAGGATATATTAGTAGCAATCTTCCTCTACCTCCTCAAACTGATCTATCCTTTCAAAAATGGCACATAAACAATGCCATTATAAAAGGCTGGTTGATTAATTCCATGGATGTATCTTTGATCGGTAAGTTTATCCAATTCCTTACAACAAAGATGGTGTGGGATTCTATTACTACTACATACTTTGATGGTAGTGATACCTTTCAACTATATGATCTTCGATGTATTGGAACTCATTGCGACAATCTGGATTCTCTTGAAAAATATTACAATGATCTTTAAGGTTTATGGCATAAGATTGATTTCAATGTCCAAATCCAATGAGTTGTGTTGCAAATATTTAGCGTTACAATAATCTTCTTCAAGAAGAGAGTGTATACTTTTCTAGATGGCTTTGATGATCGCTTGATAAGATCCATGCTGATGTACTACAAACTCAACCTTTTCCTACATGGAATAGCATACACACAGGTTCGTCGAAAGCTATTCGGCAAATGTTCATGATAACTAGTAACAATAATGAAACTCTAGAGGCTCTTCTAGCCTCCAAGAGCATTAAATTTGGACAACCCACATCATCCTCCACAGCTCTCTTTCTTTAAGTAATGGAAAAAAAAATCACTCACCTCTCCCGATGGAACTAAGTGTTCTCATTATGGTAATTTAAAACATACCCATGAGAATTGCTTCAAACTACATGGCTATCCAGATTAGTGGCATGACCTCCAAGCTTGAAGACATCATTGCAAGGATGAAACTAAGGGTAAGGTTGTAGTGGTTATAGCAGAACCTCAACTCTCCTTCACACTACTTATTGAATCATCACAAGGAAATATACTCCTCTTAGATTGAGGTAACAATCTTCCTCATAAAAGCTGTTGATAACAGCGCTTAGATACTTGACTCAGGGGCACCACCAAGACGTACTACAGTTACAAATGCTAATGGGACCATATCTGCTGTCACAGGAGCAGGTACTGTGATTTTGTCACATACAATATCATTATACAATACTTTACCCATTCCTTCTCTTTCCCATAAATTACTATCTCTTAGCTAAATGTCCATTGATTTAAATTGTATTGTGCTCATCTATCCTACCTTTTTCCTTCTTTAGGATAATCTCACCAAGGAGATAATTGGGTGTGGTATTACGCGGGGAGGAGTTTTACTACATAGATGATATTAGTGCCGGTCAAGCACATCATGTCCATTATCCAAGTAACACCAAAGAAGAGCAGATTTAGTTGTGGCATTGCCAATTGGGACATCTATCCTTTGGTTACATGAAGCATTTATTTCTTGATTAATTTTAAAAAAAAAAAAAACCAGCCTTGTGATTTTCAATGTGATGCTTACATTTTAGCCAAGATTCATAGAATTATCTATCCTTTAAGTTTGAATAAAAGTGAAGTTCCATTTGTTTTAATCCATTTTGATATATGGGGACCTTCCCCAGCAACTACGATATCTGGTTTTCGATGGTTTGTAATTTTTGTTGATGATTGAACACGTATGACATGGCTATATTTACTAAAATATAAAGATGAAGTGTTGACTGTATTTCGAGCTTTTAATGTAATGATTCATACTCAATTCTCTCAGCTAAAATACAGGTACTCAAGTTTAATAATGGTGGGGAATACATGAATCAATAGTTTCGGGATTATTTTAATGTTCATGGATTATTCTGTGAGACCTCATGCCCTCAGACCCCTCAGTAAAATGGCATTACTGAGAGAAGGAATCGACTCATACTTGAAACGGCTCGTACTCTGTTACTTAGAGTACATGTACCTAACAGACATTAGTCTGATGTCATTGCTACTATTATACATCTCCTCAATCGAATGCCATCTCAAGTGTTAAATTTTAAGATGCCATTACAAGCTCTTTCCTCACATGTTTCTCTTCCATCCGTGTTGACGATTCCTCCTTGCATCTTTTGTTATGTAGCATTTGTACATCTGCATAAAAATTGACGCATGAAACTTGATCCATGTGCCACTCGATGCTTATTCTTGGGTTATGCCTTACACCAAAAAGGATATCAATGTTGTTGATTCTCTATATATCTAAAGTTTTGATGATAATAAAATGCTCAAAGAACTAACTACTCTATTAGTGTACAGAATTATATTCAGAACTTTATACAAAATATTGGTGAATTTGTTGAACAAATATATAAGGATGAATGATATTAAATCTTGGATCTGAACAAGTATTTAGATAAGTTAGACAAGAGTTGTTACAAGTTATGATGGTTTTGGATGTTGTTTAGAAAGGAAAAAGGAACACAGAATGTTTTCCAGAAGGATAATTAAAGTATAACACATTTCCAGCAGCACAGAGCCTTTCACAGAACCTTTGGGAGAAACTCAAAACAACAATTCTAGGTTTACGTGTTCTGTCCAAACAAGAACCAAAATATTTCTGGTAAGGGATTTCAATTATTTGAAGACCTAGCTCCGAGATAATAAGTATATTTGGGTAATATACTTATTCGTTCCACTAAAGTTGGATTATATCCTAGGGATTTAAACAATTTTCGTATTGGTTATCTTCATCGAAAAGGTTTTCTGGAGATAAAAATAGAAGTTACGATTTATTATCTATGGATTGATTTCAAGACAGAGAAGTTATGTTTTCTTATTTTTCTCAAGATAAAAAAAAAATTCGAATTGGATATTATTAAGAAAATCAAAACAAGAACCACGTTATCTTCAAGAAGATGACACAAGAAGATCACGTTGAAGACTGTGATATCAGCAAAAATTTTCCAGATCTATCTCCAACAAGATCAATGTTATTAGAAGCTCTCAAACAAAAAACAAATGGATTATTTTAAATCACGAAATTCAAGCAGATCTTATCTTACTTCAGCGTATTAAGGATTCAAATTCAAATCTGAAACAGAAGTAAACAAGAAGAATGAGATTTTCTCTTGAAGATATCAGTAGCGTTTGAAAATTAAATTAAAGATAAGAGGTTACAAATTTCTACTCGAGATATTTGGGATATCAATCTTATCTCAAGCACAAAAAATTCTGAACGTTAGAAGGACAAAAATATATGCGAACAGAGATAAAAAAAGAAAGATATACAGAACTTTTCACTGTTCAAGAAAAACAAAAAAATATAAACCAAAAGCTGCCTGACTTCATTCTTCGACCGAGAAACTTAGAGTTGAAAAAGCACACTTCCTTTATTCTTTTCCCATGCGCAGAATTGTAGCAAATTTTACTTTATTGCAATCTTTACATTTTATTCTTTTACAAATGAAGCAACTTGCTGTTGGCTTCAAGTGAGTTAGTTCAATTACTAGTTTAGACTCTGTAGATCGGTTGAAGCTAGTGTATAGCGTGAGAATCAAGAAGAGAGATTTGTACAAGCTTGTAATTGATTTTATTGGATATAGTAGAACAAACCCGAAGGATATCGAGGTCTCCAGCTCGGAGCTGGAAGAGTGGACTGACGCAGAAGGCGGAACCACTATAAATATCTGCCTGATCTTCTTATCCCTTCTCTATTTATATTTCCATAGTTTATTTTATTACTGTTTAATTGTTCATATTGTTCTCTTAACTTAAAATCAAAGGAGATTGTTTTTAAAAGGCAAAAATTTTAATTTTCTAAAATAATCAATTCAACCCCCTTCTTGATTATTTTCGGGACCAACAAATGTTATGATCTAGCTACCAAGCATACCTATACTACCATTGATGTCACTTTTTTAGATTATGAAAAATTTCTACTCTCCTTCCACATCCAATTCTTCTCTTCAATGGGAGATTTAGTATGAAGAAAAGAATTGGTTTCTACTGCTTCTACAAAATTGGTAGATGTCACGCCCCGATGGGTACCCTAAACGTGGCAGTCCGCCACATATGATATCAAGGCTTAGGAATGGCTACCTTAGCCATGCAAAAGCCTTAGTATTATATGTAAGGCGTCTAACACGGTAATAGGAGACGCTTTTGGGAAGCATAGTATAAGCAGGTAAAGAATAACATACAAGAATTCAGAAATAAAATTTATCATAAATAATCAAAGGTTTGATACATAACTTCTTAGGGGCATTCCCCCGCTGAATCCAAGGATCGTGATAAACCTCCTAACTTTCAAATTTGAAGATTTCAAAGGAATTCTAATCTAAGTCTTTGAGTAGATTTCCTCCAAAAGCTTTAACATCAAAAGTATCCGAATACGGGATGGCCTCGAGCTCAAAAATAGGTGTTCCTGAGAATGCAGATATCTATAGGGGTATAAGCTTATGGGCTTAGTGAGCAAATCCCAAAAATTCATACTCGAAGAAATTTAACAATCAAGTTTATTATTCAATCATATGAAATGAAACAATCACGTGAGCATACAAGACATATGACTTTCCGGGAATCATATGTTGAATGAATTTACGCCCTTCATTCGGGGTTGGGGATTCAGGCCAATTACAGCCACAACTTTTAAAACACTTTTATAGGTCTTACCGGCACCTATAAGCCATCAAAAACTTGTAGTTTATTACCGGCTCCTACTAGCCATCAAAAACTTGTAGTTTATTACAGGCTCCTACTAGCCATCAAACTTGTAGTTTATTACAGGCTCCTACTAGCCACTCACATGATATACCGGTTCTGTCTACCACCACTATTATACACTTGTCCCACCAATTGTATAGTAGCGAATGCAATGTGACTCAACATATGAAGTGCATGAGTAATTTCTTTAATTAAAGTCTAGTAGTTACATTTAACTTCTTTCAAGTGATCAATCAATTTCAAACATTTCAAGATACTAATTCTCATACAACTTAATTACAAACAAATCGAGTTTCGATATACTTAGTATTCTTTCAACATATTATCATACACTTCCTTTTTATTTTTCTTAAATTCTAGTGCAACTAATTTTACAAGCACAATCAAGAGTATGAGAAAAATCAACGGGAAGTAACTCACTCGGCCATGAAGACACCGTTCTTGAATCGGATGGGTCGTTCGGAAATTCCACTTAATCGTAGTAATCCTCGGGGTACGAACACTCCTCCTCGGGATTATCTAATCAAGAAGAATACCCAAAATGAGTATTTATGAAATTCTTCTTCTTGAAAATTCTAAACTTTACTTAAAATCGTAGAAAAATCGTATAAGGGGAAATTCCAACTTAAAATGACCATAACTTGCTCATTTTAACTCGGAATTTCGCGTATAATATGTCGTTTTCTACCTACTCGAAAAGATCTACGCATTTCTAAGCTTATTTTTACAAAACTAAGCCGTTTAGGTTCCGAAAAGGTAGCGACCAGATTTGCCACGAATTTGTAACCACTTGTTTTTCTTCTTGTAAACAAAGCTTATTTGAAAGAGAAATATTTCAATTACTTTGTAAACTTTTTGAAAGGTATATACATTTTTGTAACGACTCATAACATATGTATGAAGTAAATGAAATTGTCTCAACTTGTAAAATTAAGTCTTTTGAACTTGAGATTCTATGGAATATTTATTTTACTTTTGAAAGCTCTTGATTTTTTTGAGATGAATATTTAACTTCTTTAAATTCCTAAGGTGTGGTTTCATTTTCAAAACTTGGATTCAAAAGTAGTAAAATGATATTTTTATTTCTTGTAATAATTTCCAAAAGAATTTCTACTTCTTGATGAAAGATGAGTTTTCATAAAACCTTTGTTTATGTAAGAATAATTATTTCCATGCATGTTCATCCATTTTCTATTTTAATTTAGGAAAGTTCTTTGAAAAAATACTTCTTCATTTATTTGTTGAGACAAAAACATTATGTTCATGCATGAATATGAATCATAAACTATAGAAATATAAAGGAACATAATAATTAGAAAGCTTAAGTAAATAAATCAAGTATTGGGACCTTAGCTTCTTCAAGGTACCCCGGGACTAAGAAAAGACTAGTCCCGAAAAGAAAAGGAATTGTTTTGACTTGATGAGGACAAGTCTAAGACTAGAATGACTAGTCTTAAAATTAACTTGAATTTAAATAACTTGGAATGAAGTAAATAAATTGCATGAAGGTTAAATAAATTGTAATACAATGAGCTTATATGCTCTAAATAATATTTATAGCTATATAGATATATTAGATAGAAATAACATAAAGGAATTATAGAGAAGTATAAAGGAACATAATAGAAACATAAATGATCATGGAGGAATTTTGATTATGAACAAAAACAAAGCATGAACCTAATGTTGCTTTCTTAACCTTCATGGTTTTAGAAAACACACACTAAGCTCATACTAAGTAAATGAACATGAAGAAATCTTGAGAATTTTCTTACCTAAAGAAGCTAAACTTAAGAGGACTCTTGCAAGAACTCTTGAGAGAATTTTGAGAGAGATTTTGAGAGAGTAACTTTAGAGAAGAAGAGGTGTGAAAGAAGTGAAGGTATGAAGGGGTATTTATAGGAAAATGTGGGAGATAATTTGTGTTAATTAAATAATTGAAAATCAAAACAAATTGGGCATGAAGGAGAGATGGCCGGCGCTATTTTGGGGGTATGGGGGAGAGAAAAATTTAATTTTTTGTCTTTTGATTAATTAAAGTAAGAGATGAAAGATGTGAAGTTGTATTGGAAATGAAAATGTGTAAGAAGTAGGTGTAAGGTTTGTAAGAATAGGTTGTAAGAAAAAGTAGAGATAGATGAATAGTGTAGAATAGTAGAAAATAGTGTAATGTAAAAGTAGACATGACAATTAAATACCGGTAGTAAGAAAGTACGCGTATAAAAGCGATATCTGATATTTTTAGTTATCGAAAAATTACGAAATTGATATTTTTGGAAATCTTATATTTTTACGAGTCTAACGGTATATTCGGAATATTTTTCCGATTCCGGGCTTCTGGACACGTCTTTCAAGAATTATGTTCGATCGGGTTCAAAGGACACTCGAAAATCTTCAATCTGATATTTTTATAAAACCTATAGCTATTATGAACTATTACAACTAATTTTTCCAACTTCGTTTTCTAGGGCTTGAGAAAACGGCAATGCCGGAGTTAAACGGTTACGGTAAACTAGGGTTTTGTTTGACTTAAGAATCCTTTTGACTTTCGATTAGGGTTTAGGTCTTAGCTTTGGATCAAAATTTCGGGGATTTACAGTAGACAATATGGAACACTCAATAACAAAATCGGTAATCAATGAGGTGCCCACTCCAACTGATATAGCTTCAAGAGAGACATTTGTAATGGAACTTCCAATTGAAATAGAGACTTCGAACCCCTCAATACTTGAAGACCCATCTCGTAAGAATTAAGGGTGTTCGTTGTTCAATTCAACGGTTGAATGGAGCCGAACTGTGTTCAAAATAGTTCGGTTTAAACCCTTAATGAATCAAACCACTTTTAACTATTTGGGGTTTTGAACTGAACCACTTCACATTTGATTCAGTTTGGTTCGAACCGCTTTTAAAAAGATTTAATTCTAATAAATAATATTAATAGTCATTTGAATTCGCAAGATAAAAAAAATGATGTTTAGATTGAGAAATGTCGCACAAAAATTAAAGTCACTTATCATTATATCAAGTCATATATTTAAAAATTTCAAAGACATATATTATCCCATTTTAAAAATATTTTTCAATGCGTATTTAAAATAACATATATTTTTAATAAATCTATAATACCAACAAAGAAAATTATTCTTTTGTATTAATTTCATATTTACTTGTAATATTCTTCCTTGATAATGTATTTAAATTTTTATTGTACTAATTAGTTTAAAGTTCTAAATTATCTTAGTGTTGTTGGTTGTAGTTGTTGCAACCTAATATAAAACTTGCTCTTGTAAATGTATTCCATGATAAAAATTTTGCATTTTGTTGAATTAATCTTAGAGTAATACAAGTTCTAATATATAATGCTCAAGAGTTATAAATAAATAAAATGGTTCTTATTTATTTATTTTATCTCTTTTAATATGAAGTGGTTCGGTTTGGGTTCAAATGGTTTGGTTCGATTCGACTCCTTGAACAAAACTGTAACCGTTTAAGCCTTCCTGAATCAAATCGCAAACATAAAAGAACCGCTTTTTGCGGTTTAGTTCGGTTCAATGAATAGCCCTACTGAGAATATCCTCAAGGTAAACTATCCTACTTCACCTTCAAACTCTAATGACATGAATACTTTTGCTAGTTACACTTTACCTTTAACCATAATTGTGGTAAACCACGAAATAGATATTCTCCATATATTAAAGATCGAAGGTCAAAGTATCCAATTGCCAATTATGTCTCAACAAAAAGGCTCTCTAAGCCTCCCAAAACTTTTGTGCGAGATCGATCTTTAAATCATGTTCTTACTAGTGTTCAAGAAGCCTTGACTAACTTGAAATGGACTGAAGCTATAAATGAAGAAATGGAGGCACTAGTGAAAAACAAAACATGGACTTTTGTTACCTTGCTCGAAGGGAAAAAAATAGTATGATGTAAATGGGTATTTTCTATCAAATACAAGGCAAATGGGTCGATTGAGAGACACAAGACAACGTTAGTCGTAAAAGGCTATACACAGGCATATGGTGTAGACTACCAAGAGACCTTCGCACCAATAGCAAAATTGAATATTTTAAGAGTTCTATTATCTCTTGCAGCAAACCTTGATTGGCCATTGCATCAACTCGATGTAAAGAACTCCTTCCTCTATGGTGATCTTGAAGAGGAAGTGTACATGGACATCCCACCTGGTTATACATTGAATTCCAAAAATAAAACTGTGTGTAAACTCCAACAAGCACTGTATGGACTAAAACATTCACTACGGGCATGGTTTGGGCGGTTTAGTGTGGCAATGAAACAATATGGCTTTCAACAAAGCAAGTTAGACCATACACTATTTCTAAAGCACCAACAAGGAAAGATTACAACCTTGATAATCTATGTAGATGACATAATTATCATAGGAAATGATTTATAAGAGATAGAAATACTTCAAAAACAATTGGCAATTGAGTTTGAAATGAAGAATTTAAGGGGGCTCAAATATTTTCTTAGAATTGAAGTTGCTAGATCAGGGCAAGGTATATTTCTATCTGAACAGAAATATACCTTGTATTTACTCTTCGAAGTGGGACTATTAGAGTGCAAGCCAATGGAGACACCTATTATTCAAAACCATAAACATGGAGAATATCCAAACCAGGTACCTATCGATAAAAAGAAATACCAAAGCCTGATTGGTAAACTTATTTATCTCTCACATACTCATCCAAATATCGCTTATGTTGTAAGCGTAGTGAGTCAATTCATGCATTGCATTAGCAAAAATCATATGGATGCTGTAATTCGAATTCTTCAATACTTTAAGTCCTCACCTAGAAAAGGACCTATGTTTTCAAAGAATAATTATCTGAAGATTGAAGGCTACACAGATGCAGATTAGGTAAAGAATATCACGGATAGAAAATCTACCTCAGGGTACTTTACATTTGTTGGTGGATATCTCGTTACATGGAGAAGTAAACAACAAAAGGTGGTGGCATTATCAAGTGCAGAAGCTGAGTTTAGGGGAATGGTTAAAGGTCTTTGTGAGCTCCTCTAGCTTAGGAGGTTAATGGCTGAATTTGATTTCTCCCTAACCTCTGAGATGGATTTGTTTTATGACAACATGACGATCATAGATATCTCTCATAATCTTGTCCAACATGATCAGATGAAAACATGTGGAGGTAGATCGAAATTTTATCAAACAAAATCTTGAAGAAAAGATCATTCTATTTCTTTTTATTAAATCCAAAGATCAATTGGCAGATATACATATAAAAATTGTGTCAAGCAAACACTTCTATAGCTCCCTTGATACGTTTGGCATCCAAGATTTGTATGCACTAACAGGAAGAGGAGTGTTGAAGTGAGCTATCAAATTAAAAGATAAATCTTTAATGTAAATCTGTTGATTGATAATCCCTTGATTGAGGGGACAATAATTATTATAGCCATAATTTTCGAATATCCAAAAATAGAATAGAGCTTATATATATATATATATATATATTTTTTTTTTCTATATATGTATTTATTTTTTTGTAAAGATATAGAAAAAAAAAGCTAAATAAAAAAATGCTTCTTGTACGAAAGTTGTCACCTAGATGGTCTGTGATTTTTTTTTTTTTTTCCTCTCTCCACCTAGATCGTAGAGGGGGTAGTTGAAACGTAATCATCAAATGGTTGAAAGTTAATTGCTACCTAAGTTTTTTAGGATCATTTTGTTCCGAATGAATTTTATGACGAGACGTAAAGTTAAGATATGGTCCAAAATGCTTTCGAGGGAATCATCAAATTAATGATTGAAAAAGTGGCCGAGATGGAACCCAACAAAGCAACAATTAGCTATTGCCGATAGGCGGCCCCGTCAGCCTGTGGTATGGCCATGAATGAAACTATTTGTACGTGATCGGGCTTTATGTCTATAGGTGGACCATTTGGCACGACTAGCAAGCGAGCACGTGGCACCATCTGTCTTCAGAAACCTCATTTTGCAGCCCGCTTAGGTCTAATGCTATTCGGAACCTCACTTTTCTCTTTGGGCAAGTGATCCTCATGCCCATTTTAGAAGACTTACAGTTTCATGCAGTCTAGATAAAATGTTTAATGGGAATATATCTCTCTGTTTTAAATTTATAATTTATTCTATAGCTGAAGAGTTTATGGTTGAAATTATTTTATTTTTTAAAAGCACCTTGAGATATGATTATGATATCATCTTTCCTTTTTATAATCCTAAATACTGGTTACTTAAAACAACACTTAAAAGGTGAAAAATCAATCAAAATTGAGAAATTATTATTAAATTGGACCCAAATCATAATATATTAAGTGAAGTAAATGAATATTTTTATGATAAGTAGGTAGGAATAAAATCTATCCATTAAAATTAAATACATTTTGCACATCAACTTGTAAAAGTCACGTGGCTATTGATTTATAAAGGGGACTTCCTTTTAACAATAAATAATTTATACTTGAATTAAACATTTTATTCACTAGAACCTTTTTCTTTGTATGTCACTATTTCTCTTCAAACTTGTCTATTCTACCATTTGAGCTAACATTAGGGATGCAATTGAATGGGTCACTATAGAGTATCCGACCTACTAAATACATTAAAAAACTATAGGGTTTTAAGGAGTGTTTATGATTTTCCTTAAAACCCTATAGGATTTGTGTCATGCCCCAAAGAATACCCTATATGTAATAGTCCACCACATGCTAAACGAGACTTAGGAATCACTATCACAGTTATTCAAAAGTCTTATATTAGATGCAAGGTGTTCCCTTACGACAATAGAATACATATGCAATTGGAGATGAATAGTTTAATTTAATAAAATCAGTATGAAAATATAAAACACAGACATCTCAGGATCATTTACAATATACTAAGGGGCATTGCCCCGCAAATAATAATAAGACCAGGTATTAGTTTTTAATAACAACCCGAGCATCTAAGATTTCATATGGAAGTCTATATAAAGTTGATCATAAACTTCAAAGAGGAACTCCTAACTTCGCCTTACCTAATTTAGCCAAGTTTGGGGATGCAACCATAGGTACGGAAACTACATCAAAAAGAAGCTATGTGGGTATAAGCTATGCTAACTTAGTGAGCTTCACTTCTAAAATTAAATACTCAATCCAACAATGAGGCAAGCAAGTTATATTAAACAATCATATGAAATACACAAGCACATGAGCATATAACACATAAGACTTTCCGGAAGTCCTATATTGAATGGATTTACGCCTTCAATTCGGGATTAGGTGTTTCAGGTCCATACGACCATAGACTTCAATTTTTCTCTCATTTATTAAGTGGTTGTTTTAGGTACCTACCCACTCAT
Source organism: Combretum micranthum (assembly GCA_024138025.1). NCBI lineage: Eukaryota > Viridiplantae > Streptophyta > Magnoliopsida > Myrtales > Combretaceae > Combretum > Combretum micranthum. The sequence continues at coordinate 356,647 of JAMXBD010001069.1, read as the reverse complement.
TAATTATGTAGTTGATTTATGTTCCTACTCCACTTCCATTTTAATTTAGGTGACCCTACGCTGATAACCGAGTTTTTAGGCCCACCCGTTGCCTAGCTATCATGCCTTTTTCCCACAAAGGTATAATAGCGAACGTAATGTGACTCCATATATGTTATGCATGAACAATTTAGCTATATGGTCTTGGCATAGTATTTAAGTGAATTATAGGCGATCATAGAGATTTCAGACACTTCAATTCTATTCTAAATCATACAAATATTCATAGCACTTCCCATTTCGATATTCTTATCATCAATTCAACCAAATAAATTTTACATGCGCATTCCAATTTTATCTTGTCTTAATTCTAATGTGACTAACATTACAAACAGAATAATAAGCATATAATTTAAAGAAAGTAAACTCACTCGGGCATGGACATCGTCTCTAGTAGTAATAATGGAGGTAAGAATTCTTCTGATTAATTGTCATCCAACTTATTAAATAAAAACTCTTAAGTTCGTAATTTTAGTGATATATGAAAATCTCAGCTTAAAACGACCATAACTTTATCATTTTAACTAGGAATTTCACAAATAAACTATCGATTTCTATTTACTTTGAAAGATCTATCTATTGATGATTTTATTCCTAAGTTTTAAAAACTTTTAGGTCTTGAAAATATCGGATCAGTAGCTAAAATTGCATTTTCGAAATTGTTTTTGTGAAATTTACATTATTTTTATTGAGTATATTATGGTTAGTTCTGATTAGGGTTTTGTGATTAAAAAAAAAGTGAAAGGCTTAAGAAAGTTTATATATGAAATAGATTAGGGTTTTGTGATTAATGAAAAAAGAAAAATCAAACAAATATAGAAAAAAGGGTGGGGGGTGGGGCTAGGGCTGGGCACCGGTTTGGTGAGGGAGAGAGAGGGAGAGTTGTGTGATTTATTTTGTGTAACAAAGTTCAAACATAATAAGTAATTTAAGTAATAAAAAGTATTGGAAAAGTAAATTTATAAGGAAAATGATGTAAGATTGTAAGAATAGGTTGTAAGGATATAAGAACGGGGTATGGGTGATTGTACTTATGAATAGTGTGATTAGCAATCAAAAGTAGATTTGACAATTAAATTACCGGTAGTAATGAAAATACGATAAAAGGCTATAATTGTAATTGTATAAACCGAAAAATTCTTATAATTATATTTTTGAATTCCTTATTAAATTTCGGTTCTAAAGAGTCCTATATAATATTTTTTCTATTTTCGAGTCCCAGGGATCGATTTTCGAGAACAGATCCCGATTGGGTTCGAAACGAATGAGTTTCTCTGAAATATGATCTTTTTATGTTTTGATATATTAAAGGCCTATAATGTAAAGCTAACTCATTTTTATTATTCCGGGATTTCGTTTTCGGTATTGCCGGATTTAGAGTTCCTAGGTCTAAACTAGCCCTAAGGTATTATCTTAGGGTTTCAATTTTTGGTTCCAATTTCCAAAACCGAGTTCAGGTTGTTAAGAAAAAGAGGGCTTACAGTTTAAGGTTGGGTTTTGGATTTAGTATGAAATCCTATAGAGAACCTAATCTAACACATAAATCTTATAAGGGTTTACTCGTTACCTCACTATGAAATATTCACTTTGATTTATTACGTCTATCTCCTTGTGAAATTTCATGTAGATAGTACTTTTAATAAATATAGTTGTGTTGTTGTAAGAAAATCGATAATTATAATATAAAATGGAAAAATAATTAAGAGAAGGCTAAAACATCATTCAGCGAGTCGTTATAGGGTTCATTTTTGGTAAATCTAAAACCCTATAAGGGTGGGATTGGGCATAATGGGAGGGAAAAAAAAAAACCTATAGGACTTATGATCGGGTTCGTTAAACCTTATAGGAAACTTGAACAAGTTTGGTTTTATTGACCTATACCAAACCCGCCTTGGTTGCCTCCCAAGTTAACACGACACTCTAACTTTATTTATGGGATGTGTAATGGTATCCAAAACTATAATTTCTAGGTAAATTAATCATACTATTAGATGGGTAGAACTAGACCATAGTATAGGCTCCTTCGTTAATCTTTAGAAGGTAAAAAAAAAAAAAATGAAAATAGAGAGAGAGAGAGAAGAGTTTAAGTGCCTCAAAGTCTTTAATCCACTTTTTGAAGTTATAAGAGATTTATGTTTGTTTATGTAGAACTACATCCAAATTGAGTTGTAGTTTTAATAATGTAAGATAATTCTTGAAAGAATATTAAAACAAAAAAAAAAAAAGTTAATCTTACATTACAATAGCCACAAAAAAAAATTTTTTTTTTGACATTACTAAAGAGTGAGAATTTTTTGTTGAAAATCTACATCTACTAAAATAGACACACTTTAAAGACATATGTGTTTATGTGCGTATTTAATGAGTTATAATCAATAGCACAATGAAATTTGTGAATATTAAAGATTTTTTCCAATTCACATGGATCACTTCAAAAGTTCATTGCATTTTCACTTTATGTTATATGATGAATTACTATTATATATATATATATATATTTTATAGAGGGTAAATTACGTTTGTAAATCTCTAGATTTTATGCCAAGTCTTAACTTCAAACTATAGAATCGAAAGTCAACCAGAAACCCTAAAGTCAACAAAATCTATATCAAGCCCCCCGAATTTAGATTCGATAATCCCGTGCTCTTAAACCCTAAACGATGGAATTGAGATTATTATGGATAATGGTTCATAATAATATAGGAAAACTTAAAAATATTAGATTCACTAATTTTTAGTATGCCTCGAATCCAAACAGGATCAATTATAGAAAACTATGCCCTGGTACAATGGACGGTAAAAATATTCCAATGAGACAGTTTCATTCGTAATAATACAAAGATTTTAAAAATATCAGTTTTATAATTTTTCGGTAGCTAAAAATAATAGATATCGCATTTATACACATATTTTTTTACTATCGGTAAATTATTAGTCTTTTTCGCTATTCAATATACTATTTTACTATTTATCAATCTCTAATTTTTCTTACTACCTATTCTTACTACCTATACACCTATTTTCTTACTTTTTACATTTCCCATACATCTTATATCACATCATATCTTACATATTACTTACTATTCTTTACAAAATACAAATTTAATTATTTCTCTCCCCCATTCCTCTTTAAACCGGTGCCCTCACCCCCTGTACTTATCTAATTATTTTTCTTTTTCATTTTATTTTATTACACTCAATTTTCCTCCACCTTCAACTATAAATACCCCATTTCCCTCTACTTATTTCACACATCTACTTTTACATAACAAAACTTTATTAAAATTTCTACATAAATCCTTTTTACCAAAAATCATCTCTAAACAATTCTTTCCAACTTTCTTTGTAAACCTTGATTTTCCTAGTAACCAAAGTAGACTTTGGAAACCGGAAACAAAAACCCTAAATCGGAATTAGCTTAAGCTTGAGAGAGAAACCTAAGAACTTTGGATCTGGCTTTTCTCATTTTTAAACTAAAGAACTTTTGTAAAGTAATTTAATATGGAATATTGTTCCAAAGTATATTTCAAACCATAAAAAGATCTGATTTCGGAAAATTTTCCATTCCGGCCTTCACGAGATCCATTACGAAAAAGTGGGCCCTGGAACTTGAAATTCAAAAAATATTCTAGAATACTCTTTAAAACCGAAATTTAATAAGGATTTAAAAAATATAACTTTTATAATTTTTGGTTTATGAAAAATACATATATAGCTTTTTCTCATATTTTCTTTACTACCAGTAAAGTAATTGTCTTGTTTACTATTTGCTACTATTCACAAGTACAACCTACTACACTCATAAGCTACTCCCTACTCCACATCCTTACAAAACACTCAATTACATTTTCTTTTCCAAGAATAATTTGTCTCTTAATAAATTATTACATTTAAGATTTATTATTACACAAAATAAATAAAAAAAATTAACTCTCTCTCTCTCACCCCTTGAGCCGACGCACCACAACCCCCCCCCCCCCCCCCCCCCCCACTCCCTGGCCCTCATTTGTTCTATTTTTCCATCTTTATTTTAACTAAAACAAACCCTAATTCAACCTACTATATATACCCTTTTATACTTCTCTCTCTTTCATACATTTCACTTTTTCAAAAATTACACAAACCCTCTCCATTTTTCTCTCTTTGCCGTGACCAACATAATGCACACACACACTCACACAAGTTCATTTTTCTTCTTCATATTCCGCCTATTCCAAGCTTTAGGTGATGAATCTTAAACCTTTCTACCATTACACCTTGTAATGGCAAGACCATTCATGAGTATTTTCACATTTAAGTCCTCATGAGCTCTTGCTAGGGACAAGAAAATACTATTACATGAATATCAAACCATCACAAAGGTAGATCTTATGTTTAAATGTGTTTTTGTTGGATGATTTTCATGTTCATGCATGTAGTAGTAGAATAAAACAAAGATCTTGCACAAAAATCTATTTCCATATTTTCAAACTCTATTTCATGCATCCTAAGTAGTAGATCTAACATTTAAATGCTCATATTATACTTGACATTCATGATCTTGTGAATATTTGGTGTTTTAGTGCATTAATGAATCATAAAGACCCTTGTCTTGTATATATAAATATGTTCGTTTGTAGATCTTTAGGTACATGAGACAAGAAACTTAAAAAGGGAAATTTTTGTTTGAAATGTTCAAATGAAAATTCGGATGGTTTCAAGACCATGCATTAAAAACTCTTTTATCAACTCCAAAACTTGTGTTTTATATGAAAAATGAAGAGTATAGGTAATATATCATCAAGTGGTGATTTTTATAAGTTGAGATGGGATTTGCTAAGAAAAATATGTAAAACAAGGAGCAAAAATAAAATAGGAAATTTTGAGTTACTTGTCACTTTAAGAAATTCGTAATTTAGGAGTAATGGCATGAAAACACCTATTTTTCAAACTCAAAATGAAAGTTTTATTTAGGAAATGAAGTCCTTAGGGGATAGGAATAACGGAGCTTGGAATTTTAAGGTATCAAACAAGTTTTTCTCAAAGAAATCACTCAAAAACTAATTTTACAAAAATTCGGATTTAGGAATAGACCCTATTTGAAAACACATTTACAAAGTATAAAATGGGGATTTTTATGAAGAAATGAAGGCCTTAAGGAATAGATATAATAAAGACTTAATTTTAACAAGGATAACTAGATTTTCCCTAAGAAATAATTCCAAAATAAAAGAGAATTATCAAAGTCATGAAACTAGTCTTATTAAGAGTAAGTATTCATAGAGTCTTATAAAATAAAGAAATTATAAAATTTTCTTTTAGTAAATATTATCAAGAGCATGCATACATCAAGCTCATAACATGCCATTCATGATAGGAAATCATCAATATTGTATGTGTAGTTGATCTATATAGTAGAAACATTGCAAACATTTACAAAATTATTTTTCGAAATTGGATTTCACTACTGATCGGAACTGAACAGAATGTTTCGTGACACAAAAATTTTTGAAACTTGGAAATAATATTAGAATTAGATAAATCTTTCGAAGTAGATAGAAATCAATATATAATTTGCGAAATTCCGAGTTAAAATGACCAAGTTATGGCCATTTTAAGTCGAAACTTCTGCAAATGATGAGAATTATGAAATTACTAGTTTTATTTAATAGTTTGGTTTAGTTAAGTGATGAAATACTCATTAGGGTATTTCTTCCTTTTTAGGTGACCCCGAGATCGATGATTCCCTACCACCGGACTACTATTACTAGCGGACCGGTATTCCAATGACCGAGTGAGTATTTCTTCCGATTCCATTTATTGTATATGATTGTAATGATAGTTGCATTAGATTTTTGGCAAAGATAAAATGGATATGTATGGTGGGGATAAATGTGAATTATGTATGTCTGCTGATGATATGAGAAATTGAAAATAAGAATATCGAGGCCGGGTGATTAACTAATGCTTGTATAGATGAATTAGGATTGATTATCTGCAATTATTGATTGATCACCTAAGGAATTGGTATAATTGACTATTCGGAATTGATAATAAATATGGACTCATTCATATCACAAATGGGGATGGAGCATTAGTATTGGTTGGTTTCCCGTGATCCAAAATGGAGTAAAAGTTGGTTAATCGTGATCCATAAACAAAATAATGAGTTGATTAATCGTGATCTACAAACGATATTATAAATTGGTTGATCGTGATCCAAAATGGCATATTTTAGTAGTACCGCAGTATTTGTTAATTTGCTAACCCAGGATGGAGGGCAAAATTCCATTCACATATGATTTCCGGCTAGTCATATGTCTGTTGATTTCCATATGTTTGATGCATATCACTTGCCTGATTAATCACTTGCTTGTATGATGTGTTATGAATGTAATCTTGGAAGTTCTCACTCACTAAGCTAGTGTAGCTTACGTCCCTATAGTTTTTATTTCTTGCAGCACTCGTTTATCTAGCTTAGATAGAGGCAACCTACAGCTCAGGTACAGGAGCTAGGTGTTTCCTTTAGAAGTTATATTCATTTCTGTTTAGACTTCCATAGGAAACCAAAGGACTCTGGATGACTGTAATAGACCTTTTAACAATATTCTTTTGTGGGGGAATGCCCCTTTAACTAATTATATATGTGTTTTGATTTATATTCTAATGCTATTGAATGTCAATTTAAACTCTTTATCTCCATCAGTTCAAGTATTCTATTGTCGTAAAAGGACGCCTTACATCTATATAAGACTCCCGAATGATTAAGGTAGTAATTCGTGGGTCTTATATGGCATGTGGTGGACTGTTACGTTTAGGATCTTCCACACATTACTACCCACATATTCTTACAACCACCACTTTCTTTCTTCAACAAATACACATCTTAGGTAAAAATCTTCTACATTCATTTTTCCCATGTCATGTAACTTAGCATGATCATGGTGTTGTTTCTTAAATATCATATGAGTTATAGAAGTAACAAGATGTTCATATTTTGTTCTTGCACATGCCAAGAATTTCCATTATGTTACTTTGTTATTATTATGTTATCATGTTGATATTATTGTTATTATACTCTTAATCTAACTTTATATATATATATATTATTTTTAATTATATGTATATTTATATGTTTCTTAGAGCCTAAATGCTCACCAACTCTCACTAATATGCTCTTATTATTCTTATTATTGCTCTTATTAGCTTTTTCTTTTTCTTTTGGGACTATTCTATTCTTAGTCCCGGAATACCTTGATGAAGCTAAGGTTCCCAATACTTGACCTTATTATTTTTGCTTATTATTGCTTCTTATAATCTTTCCTATATTATTATGTGATATTTTCATCTTTTTCATGCTACATAATCAGATGCATGCATCATTATAATGATATTGTCTCAACAAAACTAAAGAGGAATTTTCTTTAATAAAGAAAAATAGAACCAAACTCTTTATTATATAATTTTGACATTAAATAAAGATTTTTTCATAAAAAATATAGAAAAACTATTTTAAAAAATTTAAACAAACTCATCGCAAATTTTCTTAAATGACAATAAGGATGATCTTATCAAAGAAATTAACTAAGGAAATAAACACTCTCTTTTCATAATAAGTAACATGAAGTTTATTAAAACTTAGTGTTAATAATTCTTTGATAAGCAAATTTTTCTTAAAAGCTTACTTATAGGATTTTTACCAACTCCATAGTAAAAACCAAGAACTTTATAAAATCAACTCACTAGTTTATAAACCCACTTAGAAAAATAAAAGTTTGCCAAGATTCTAAATGATAAACTCATTTTCAAAGAAGTAGAATAATATAAACATGATAAGCTCAAAAACAATAGATATTATCAACAACTTAAGAAAAATGTGAAAGTGTTTCTTTCAAGTAAAAATTTTGTAAAAAACTTAAAAGACCAAGTTTTTAGAAATAAAAACTCATCTTTAGAGAAGTTAAGAAATAAAAATATGAGAGGAAAAAAATTATTTATAAATCTCAATCAAAACCATTTAAAAGAAGAAATATATGTAATACAACTCAAATTGTTAGAAACTATCAACAACTTATGAAAAATTTTGGAAAACTTCATTTTTATTACTAGAGGTAAAATTTGTAGAAGACCAAAGTTAAGAAAAATTAATTTATCTTAGAAAAGAAATTAGAAAAAAAAAAAGAATATACTCATTTATAATAAACCAAGAATTTATAAAGTTCTTTCAAAACACTTAGAAAAGAAATAGTTAAAATTCAAGTATCAACACCATAAGACAAATTGTTTTATGAAAAGTAATCGTTGAGACAACACTATTAAAATTTTTCATACAATATGAGTATGTATATATATATATGTATCCAAGAGATTTTCAATCATATAAATATCTATATTTTTGCTAAAGGACTTTTGGATAAATAAAAGTTTGGAAAATTGTATTTCAAAGGCTGGGACTTTCGTGGTCAATCTGTACCCATCTATTTCACGACCCAAAGGACTTTTTATGACATAAATAACCTTTGAAATAGATAGATTTTTTTATAGTAGATAGAAAATGGTATATAATATGCGAAATTCCGAGTTAAAATGAGAAAGTTATGACCATTTTAAGTTGGAATTTCACTCTATATGAATTTTGACGAACTTAGTGAAATAAAATTAGCAAGTTAAGTAGAACTTCCATGAAATACTCATTTTGGGTATTCCTCTTGTATAGATAATGTGGAGACCAAGTTCCCGTACCCCAAGGATTACTTTGACTAGAAATTTCCACTCAAATGGCCGAGTGAGTTTATTTCTTACCTTTTTGCACCTATGCTTTTGCTTGTAAGTTAGTGGCATTAGGATTAGGAAAAGATAAAATGGAAAGGTGCATTTGCTTTATATATATGGTTGAAATTATGATTAATTATATCGAGAGGGGAATTGATTATAATGAATGCTTGATTTAGTATATGAATGATTGTCTGCAAATTCTATGATCACCCACAAAATATTTAATCATGCCATGAGTACATAATTAAATTGATTCATGCATACCATTAGGTGAGTTCATTTCATTTATTACTATATCCTTGATGGGACAAAGGCATAGTAAAGAGGTTCGTAGAGCCTATAAGATCTACAAAACGACGAAGGGTCGCCTAAATTATATTGCGGTGCATAAATACCTGAATAAACTATATTTTGCAGCTGCGTAGTGGCTTGAATAAAAACTACAAAGAAATGGATTATATTTTTACAGTCAACTAGTGGCTTGAACAAAACTACAAAGGTATGATGTTTGTGAAAATCGGTCTATACAGCCTGAAACACCAACCCTGAATGGAGGGATAAATCCAGTCAACATATGATTCATAGAAAATTATATGTATTGTATGGTCACGTGCTTGTACATCTCATATTGTTGTTTAAATTAACTTGTTCTGACTATTGGTTGTTGTGTGTTTAATTATGAAAATAATTCTCACTAAGCACGTAGCTTATACCCTTTTAGATATATATTGCAACACTCATACCTTTGGTTGATGCCCAAGGGATACTTTACTTAGGTAATTCCTTTGTGGAATCAAGAACTTTTGGATATAAGTCAAAGAGTTAGAAGTAGATATAGACTTCCAAGTGAAACTCCAAAATGTAATTATTTTGAAAATGGACTTTGATGGACTTAGTTATTTTTTATGGGGAATTCCTCTTAAAGTTTGTAAGACTCTCTATCTTTTTGAAATCTTGGATATATTGTTATGATTTACCCTCTTAATTGCTATTATGTATAACTGTTTAAATGACTTGTTTCAAAGTTTGATCTATGATCGTGAATATACTCCTTACACCTGATATCAAGACTTTTGAGATAACTAAGGTTGTCATACTTAAGCCTTAGTATTGAGTATGGCAGGTTGTCATGTTTAAGGTACCCTTTGGGGTGTGGCAACGTTATTTTTATATAAATTAAGGGTTTGTAAGTGATTTTATGGTATAAATTTATATTATTTTTATTTTAGGGAATAAATTGCGTTATTAAACAATTGAAGATATTTCATTAAGTTTCAAACTAGTCAAAGATGAGCGAAGATTAAAAATGAGGACAATCATATTTTATACCTTGAAGTAACACCTAAAGAAGGATATTTTCAAGTTACTAAAGTGCTAAAGTGAAATATATATCGTTAATTCTCAACTTATTAAAGATTACATCTCAATTGTTAATTTGTCATGAGACACATAGGTAAGAACATGACCATGCTAAAAACCATGTTCTTTTTAAAATGTCATACGAGATATTTTTATATGACCCTAGTGATAATCTAGCCTATAAATAGTTGCATATTCTTCTAAGGAGGGATAAGAGACAATATTGCAACATAATGATACTTACAAGGAGAGAAAAAGAGCATAATTCATGAGTATATCCCTTGGAAGAAAAGCAATTATACTCAACTACAAGAATTGTAAGAGGTTTTTATTATCATATTTTCTTATGTTTTGCTTGTTAATTTCCTATACATGATGATGGCATAGTTTTCTCGTATTTAGAATTATTAACTCTCGAATTACCATGTAACCTTAATGTTATTCATTTCTAGTTAAATCTTTGTTTCTTGTAATTTAATCATGTTATGCAAAATGACTTGTCTTCTATATTTACTAGTATAGAAAGTCATGGTTAATCTCATATATAATGGATAGTATTTCATTTATATGAGTAGATTTGCATAAATAGATGGAGTTATATGTAATCCCAAGTATGAAATGACATAATTTTGTTGGATAAAGGCTAAATCTAATAGAGGAATTCATAGGTCATAATAGAATTAATTGGTGAGTAGGTTAATTAACTATGGTAATGCAATTTGATTTAACTAATTAGGAAAGTTTCAATTAGTTGATGGATGATTAATGATTATAGATCCAAGCGATCTCTACTATAGCATATGTTAGAAATTTCCATAATCTAAGAATATGAAGATAAAATTAATATGTTATAAGTGTAAATTTTAGGGATAGCAATATCTAGATACATTTTTCTTCATTTATTATATTATCTATCATTGCTTTTGCTTTGTATTCGTTAATTGATGGGATAATATCACGGATAGTACTTGAATTTTGACAAAATACGTAATCAGGTACCTGAACATTAAAATTGATCAATCTAATACCTAAAAAACTTTTAAATTGATTAATTTAGTATCTATAAGAACTTGACGGAGGTATTGTTGGCGTATATGAAAAGTTTTTTCCAGTATTAAATTGATCGATTTCAAAATTCAAGTATCTAATTGCATATTTTATCAAAGTTCAAGTATCATTCATGACATCAACCCTTAATTTATTAATTAAGATTTTTAATTTAAATCTATTAATATAAATTTTTAGTTAGATAATGAGGTATGGGTCAGTACTAGTACTTGTAATCCCTATGGGATCAACACTTATTTAAATTTGCTATATTACAGTGATAGATACACCTATCAAATCATGTTTTTGATCCTATTGCCAATGATTGCAATAGGAACACTAATTACCTTCTTGACCAACTCTTCTTTCTTTCTTTTTCTTTTCCTTTCTCTTATTGATTAGATTTGCTCTTATTTTGGTATTGATTACTTTTTATGTGGATTTATCTCGTAGTGGTTGTTAAAGATGAAGCATGGCAAGAGATTTCAAGACAATAACTATTAGAGTGCAACCAATAGTAGTGAAGAACCTGTACCCACAAATTGTGGTGATATGGCATATTGGTATTGTAGGGGTTATCATGCATTCTATGAATGTCAAAATCGATAGCTATGTTATTCATCCATCAATACTTACAATACAAGCTATAATCCTTTTCTAAATTACAAAATCCACCAAAATTATAGAGAAATAAACCATTGGGTGAAAAAACTATGATTAAATTGACCCAAGAATATCTAAAATATATGACATTTTTTATCCTAGCATTTTTGCACTAATACAAACACCACCATTGTTAAAGTGCCCTTACCCTTAAGAAGACAAGCAAAAGTTTTAAGAGTGTCTAAATGAATTTATTTAGCAAGTGAAGGTTTGTTTGTAAAGCATTGAGGTAACCTTAAAAGAGTGCTTAGCTTCTCTCCAAGACACGTAAAACCAAATAAGGGAAGTTATTGAATTAGCTATCAGACGGTGAAAAGGAAGATAACCTGAATACGGTAATCCTTTATACCATGTAAGATCATCTCAAACAGAGACATATTAATGGACTAGATCTTTAAATATGCTTGAGAAACTAAGGTAATGGTGGAGAATTTTGAAAGATCTTCCTTAGAAGGTAAAGGGGACCATGTGCTTGTACGAGATTTCATGAATGAGTTAGTGGCTAAACCGGGAGGAGTGTTAAAAAAAAAAAAAGAAAAAAGGGAGGGGAGGGGGGGGGGGGGGGAGGGGGCGCAGGCGAGGTGTAAACGCCGGAAACTTTCACAATAATACACAACTCTAGAATAGAAAGAATGAACTAATTAGTAAACCTAGAATTCAACAAAAACCTAAGATTAGATCCAAATTTAAATTTGGCTGGGTTAGGATCTATGAACTGAATAAAGAACTTCTTTGACCCTAACTAATACTAAAAACGAGATTTTGTATCTTGAACTAATAATTCAAGATATGATTAAAGGAAACTTCAATTTTCAAACCTGAATCCTTGTCATACAAATAGATTAAATGGGAAAATATAAATATAGAGATTAAATGACTACTAATGCACTCAATAAAGACCCGAGACTAATACCATGCGTAGTAATAAACCTATACCTGGATTTAAACCCTAAAATTCGAGATTCTTAGTTAGTAATAAACATTATTGATAAGATTTCATAGTGGGTATCCAAACCTAAAATATATAAGTAATTTAGCTTATATATCTGCGGTGATATTAAGTAATTGATCAATTATGTTTATAGTTGGGAAATGACAACCTTAAGATAAACCGTTAGAATTATAAATACACAACAAAAACATAAACTGGTATATAACTGAAGATCTAAACTCCAAACAAATATTTGAATTATACCATTGTTCAAATTAGGGTTTTTTTAAGCCCTTGAAGCCTAAAACAAAAATTGACCCAACAAGCTTAGAAAACCTAAATCGTGGGAGATAAAATTTCAAAAACAAACAATCACGTAAAATTAAAACTTAAATTTGTATTGTTTGATAAACTAAATATTTTGTAGGATTCATTAAAAATATTTTTGTGTAAAAACTCTCATATATTAGCTAAATTATACCTGATTAATGTAATAAACTCCCCGAAAATTTAGCTAAATATTATCTAAATAATATAATATATATATATCAATACTTGCAGGATACATATATACATATATGGAGGGCCTTGATCTTCTTGAATGGAGAGAACTGAATTTGCTCAAATAATTCATTCTAAGTCAACAAAGATCAACCCATAAGCCAATCCAAATGTGCCAAATCAACTCCACATTAATGACAAAGAGAACAACTGATGAAATAGTAGCAAGTGGAGACAATTCGGATCAAACATGGAAGAAAAAAACACGCAGCAAATACTCATTTTTTTCTCTATATATACACACAATTAAGACACTTAAAGAGAATGCAAACAAACACACACTTCTTCTCTAACTTTCCAGATCAAATCTACTCGTGATCAAAAGCTAAAACAGCCTGGAGATAGAAATTAAACCGCACATACAATCCTAGTATGAATCGGAGGAAAAATATTACAAAAAAACGCTTAAAACGAGCTTAAGGTGAGTTGATGTAATTCGACATGCTTTTTTTCAAAACTAAGGATTGAAACTGACTTCTGAATATCTTAGGAACATAACCAACATAAAAAGGAGCTTCGAATTTCATCGCAGTGGCTTGACGAAGGTGATTTCCGAAAACCCTAGTTCTACCTTGGTGATTTGAAAATCGTGGAACATGTTGTTGTTTTGATGTTCTAATGTGATTTTTAGATAGTTTAGTGTCTTAGGAGCTTAGAGGAGCTGAAAAACCGATCTTAGAGCGTCGGAAATCGGTCAGAATTGATCGAGCTCATCGAGGGAGATAATGAACAGTTCTTCCCTAATGAGCACGGGGAGAAACACGGGGCGTGTTCCACCCGTGTACCCCTCGGCAACATTTAAAAAAAATGAGGTTAATTAAATTAGATTATATAATAATTAATGTTATAAGTAATTTTAGGATTATTTATTTATTTATTTTCTGTATAGATTATAAATAATATTGCCATTTAGTAATATAATATCAAAATTTTTAAAAAATTGAGTTTAAAAATGAATTTTTTCAGTATTATTGAATATATGATATTTAAATATATATAATGAGTCTATTAACATTAACAAGAAAAGATTATTAGTAATATAAATCATCATTGTTAATTAATCCAAGTTCATTAAGTTTTACAACTATAATTGTTAATATTCCTAATATTATTAAGATAAATTCTTAAATTAATAATGTTTTTGAAATTATCATTTCTTAAATAATCTTATATGTAATCTCTAAAATAAAAACTCAAAAGTTAAGTTTAAAGCTATTTTAGTAATATTATTATTATTATTTTTAACTTAATGGTAAGAATTTATAAATTAGTATTGATTAAATTATAAAACAAATATTACAGGTATAGTTATTGTGAAAACATTTGTTTTACTTTATTTTATTTTTATTGTCTTTTTTTTCGAAATTATTATTATTATTATTATTATTTGCTATTGTTTTTATTAATTGCGGTAAATAAGAAAATTTTGAAAATAATTATAATTAAGTTAGCAAATCTTTATATTAATAATTTTATTGTCATCAAGATTGTATTTAATTAGTTACAGGAAAAATTACGAGTTTAGTAAATACTAAATATTTATCTAAATAAATAATTGTAAATAATTAGATAATAATGGAAATTTAAATAGTCTAAATTTGTGAATATAGAGATATCTATATTCTACGAGAAAAATTTATCAAATAAATAAAAAGGAAATCGATAGTTTTAAACAATAAAAATAAATTAACCAAATTGTCAAAATTCCTGAATACCCGATTAATAGATTTAAATATCAAACAAATCAAATCAAGTAACTTAAGATAAAGTGAATTAGTACTTAAGTATCGTAAAATGTTCAAAGAAATAGTTTAATAATAAAACGAAAAAAAACCCCGCAGCACATTAGGACACTTAGACATTCATCGGAGTTAGGTTATATAATCTTGTATCATTAATGATTATATTAATCACCTTAATAGATAACTTAGGTATTGGTGAGGACTTTCCTGACGATTACTACGACTGAACAACATGAGTAGGTGAGTAACTTAGTCTTATTATATTAGCTATGCTTGTAAAGCTAGCGAACCTTAAATAAAAGATAATAAATATTGGGTGTATTGTTTGGTTTGTGGAAATTGTGTATCGTATTGATTGCCAAGTCACTCTATTAGAAGTGATAACAAAGTTGTATATGACCATATTGCTTTTATAACATGATTGAATGTCTGTAACGCTTGATCGCCTTCAAAATGATTAAAAACTACTGGTACCATAAAGGAAAATTGACATGCATTGCATATTTTGCATAAAATAGCATTTGAGTAAGTAGTAGCCTACTACGTGTTAGTTTTTCGGATCTCTGGTAATGCTTGGATTATCTAAGCAAGAGAGCTATTAGTTAATTGCAAGATTACCTTTGTTTTGTTAATACTATAGGAACTAAATGATAAATGAAGGACGTCGCTTATGGTATTGCATGGAAATAACTAACACTTAGTGGAGTTTCTAAAGCTAAACCAGGAAATAAATAACAAAACACAATAAGTTCAAAGAGATAATTAAATTGAACATTACTGTGTTCTAAAAGCTTAGTCTCTCTTAAGTAGGTGGACCATAGATTGTGATCCTTCAACCCCGATGAGAAGGCACAAATCTTCATCCTGTTTGGATTTTGGGTTATCCAAGCTTGTATTGTACAATTGTTTGATTGATACATTTCATATGATTGTTAAATAACCTGTATGTATTATGTGGTAAGTTCTAGTTATTCACTGAGCTTGTGGTTTAGCTCATACTCCAACAGTCCTTTTAGGTTTACTCTGCGACCTTGGCTCATTACTACCAGGAGCATGGTCCTGGTAAGAAATTAGAAGTCGCGGAAGCTTAAAGACTTGTATAGGATAAGAATATATATCTCTATTTATCTTTTAGTCGCAAGTATCTTGCATTAAACCATTAACTATGTGTTTGCAGGAGTTTATAGAAATCACATGGTCTGTAATATTTTATTAGTGTGACGGTTATTTACTAATTTATGTCTTATATATATTTGTTCATCTTATCCAAGCAACTAAAAGATCCTGTTTATTGAAAAAATGTCATTCTCGGAAGGTAAACTAGTAATGGAAATCAAGTGTTTCTTGGTTACCACTACTAGGATACCCTCGGGGCATGACATGGGGGAGACAAACAACCATAGCCATTTATTGAAGCTAAAGTATGTGAAATTAATGAGAAAGAAGATGAGATGACGGAGATGTTGACCATCACATGTTTATTGATGATTTAGAGTTTTCTCCAACTCTTGATTAGATGTGTAAGAAAGGAAAAGACAAATAGAAATTTAAGTGTTAGGAGCTTCTATACTATATACTCAAGTTTAACAAAATACACACTTTTGAATTTTCTCCAAGTGTTGTTTATGCTAGAATCAATTCAATTGAGTGGGGTGGGTGGAATTGGGGTAGTACGGATAAGGGTAGAGAAAAGGGTATAGTTGGATTAAATTTAGAGAAAACTTAATTAATAGTAAACACTCTTCCATGTCTTTTAGAATTATCAAAATAGGACAGCTTCCCATTGGTACGCATTAAGTTAGGAGGCAACCTAAGTTCTAATCTTCTTTTGTGTTGGTTTTGCATATTTCATTTTTAAGATTTATGATTAGTTTAGATAGACTGCATGTCATCTTACATAAAATGCAGTTATTGACTTTCATGCACTTCAAGCTATAGAGCGTAATTTTATATTTTTAAGTGATTTAAACTTTAAAGCTTTCTAATGACATAACACGACAAAGAAACAAGCACAAATTTAATTTGATGAAAGTTGCATGGCTTTCAACACGCCCCATACTTGAAGTTTTGTACTCAATGACAAAGAGTTTTAAAAAATGGCAAAAGATAATTTCACTCCCAAACATATTTCACTCTCTTTATCTACTCTTAAACAACATACTTTTTCTACGTAAACTTGCACTACACTCTCACAGCACAATTAGGTTTTTCTATCACTTTGTTGATAACGTTCACACTACAAAGCCCAACCCATGATTACTATTAAACCCTACTATATAAGCTTCTTTCTCCACTACTGTTCCACCTTTGCCTCTCTTGAATATTTAGATAAGCTATGCGAAACCCTAACTCTCTTTCTTTAGTGAACAATGTTATCTCTCTTCACCATGTTTCTAATAGATAACTTACCTATTTTGAGCTAGCTAAACTCCTAAATTGCAAATGCAATTCCTTGAGGTGATACGGAGCACACCCTCATCTTTCTTCTCTTTACTATTTATATGTTGTACTTTTACATTTACAGTATTTACAATGACTAACTACTTAACAAATTTTTGTTGTAATCTATTGAAAATACTCTAGATTTTGCAACATGATTCATAGAATATTTTGTTCTACATAATGTTTCATCCAACTTGGCTCGTTTCAAAGTCTTTTAGTTGTAATAGTTGGCTCTCCCTCCCGAAAAACAACCTTATCCTCAACATTGAATTGAAGATAAAGTAGAAAAAAAAAATGTCAAAATCCTTCCATGATGCATCTTCTATAGGTAGCCCACTCTATCGAACCAATATCTGAGAAATAGGGTTTTGATTCCTTACAATTTGTCTTGACCCAACTTGACAGAGTGTACAACGTGAAATCAACCTAGGGTTTATCTCAAGACATTGATTCCCTCAAGAATACTGTCTTGTGATCTTCAAATACCTATTGATTTAATGAATAGCAAGGTAATTTGGTATCAAATTTACAATCCACACAAGGAATATGATTTGGAAAGTGAAGAGTTAAAGACACTCTCAAACATTCAATAAAATAGAGATCATAATGTTCTAACAGCCTTAGGGCTTACATTATAAAGAAGACCAAAAAAAAAAAAAAAAAAAGGAAACTCAAGAGTCTAAAACAATAAAATGATTTGAATAGGAAAAGATAGTTAAAAGCTGGCGGCTTTTATTCCTAGCTAGTGGCGTACATCAAAGGAAGCCGGTGGTGCTCAAACAAATATGAAAGCAAACAATAGCCAAATAAAAACCAAACTAGAGTCGACAGTGTAGCACTAAAGACTGGTAGCTTTTGGGTCAAGGCCGGCGGCTAAAGTCACATTTTACAGCTTCCTCTTTTTTATCCTTTGACACTTCTCCAAATAGTTATTTGCTATTGCTTCTTGGATTTCCAAGTTTGCTCCGACTTCCGATCCTATCCCATTTTCCTAATTAGCTATGTCCATCTCTTCCACTGCATCATACTTTTTATAGGACAAAATTCGTCTTCGAATTTTCATGAGGCTACATAATATCTACCTTGGATTAATCATCCAAGCCATTTGAGATTGAACTATTGTGTTTGCTGCTGCACAAACCATGTATGAGTGAACATGCAATTGCTTCAAAGGTATTGTTTTAAAACATATCTTTAGTCCATCCAAGTTTTCTAGCGGGACAATATTGCTTTCATTACTTATTAGAATTATAAAATCCTTTGTTGTCTCAGTAATGTGTTGCATGGATGAAGAAAAACCATGGTCTTCGAGGAAAGTGATATTAGCAACTTGAAAGAGAATTAAGGGTTTAATCCCCATTGGATTAGAGTCATGATTCTCCTTACCATCAGTTATGAGAATCTCTTTTTCCATGACATTTGTGTCAAATACGGGTTCTCCATCCCCACCAGCCTTAAAGACAACATCATATTCCTCTCCATTAGAATCAATGTAGAAGACAGGATCTCCATTAGCCCCAACTTCAATCACATGTTCATCATCCACATCCTCCTCAATAAAAGAAAAATCATTCTTTTCATCTTCCTCATAATCATCATAGATAGTTTTTTCACTCCCATCAGTCTCAAACACATTATCAAATTTTGCGATTTCTATGTTCATCTTTAATTCCCAACAACTTCTATCTTCCTTAACAAAAGAGGAGTCATCATCTGATTCCTCAAAATCTACATCAAGTATCAAATCAAAATTAGGCACTAGATCAGGGTTAGGGTTTCTACTTTTAATCTGATTCTACACAAGCACATCCACCTTTTTTGATATCCGATTAGGGTTTTGTTCCCATATAGGGTTTTCATCCTGTTGGTTCCCCATCAATGCACCCATTCTTTTTGAAAACCAATCCATAATCCCACTAAATAGGTGCTCCATTACATGCACCCGTTCATCGATGATCTATCAGATCTGTTAATCTAAGTCATCATGACCGTAAGTTTCATCCACTATAGCGCGATACTTGTTGGCTTGTCTTTTGGGAGCCATCTACTCTAAGAACAAACATAACTTTGATACCAACTGACGCAACGTACAATGTGAAATCAACTAAAGGTTATCTCAATACGTTGATTCCCTCAAGAATACTATCATGTGATCTTCAAATACCTATTGATTAAATGAATAGCTAGGTAATTTGGCATCAAATGTATAATCCATACAAGGAATATGATATTTGGAAAGTGAAGAGTAAAAAGCACTCTCAAACATTCAATAAAACAATGATCATAATGTTCCAATAGCCTTAGGGCTTACATTATCAAGAAGACAAAAAATGGAAACTCCAAATTCTAAAACAATAAAACAATTCGAATAGCAAAAGTCGATTAAAAGCTGATGGCTTTTATTCCTTAGTTGGCAGCATACATCAAAGAAAGCTGGTGGTGCTCGAACAAATATGAAAACAAACAATAGCCAAACAAAAGCCAAACTAGAGTTAGCGGCGCAGCACTAAAGGCCAACGACTTAAGTCACATTTTGCAGCTTCCTCTTTTCCATCCTTTGACACTTCTTCAAATAGTTGTTTGCTATTGCTTCTTGGAATTTATAACTTGCTCCACCTTCCCATCCTATGTGTCATACCCCAAAAGGATACCCTAAACGTAATAGTCCTCCGCATGCTAAACGAGACTATAGAATTACTACCATAGTCATTCAAAAGTCTTGTGTTAGTATGCAAGGCATTCCCTTACGGTAATAGAATACATAAACAGTTGGACATAGATAGTTCAATTTGATAGGATAAGCATAAAAACATAAACCATAGATATCTCAAGATCAGTTACAACATACTAAGGGGCATTCCCCTACTAAATAAAGTCTAGGTAGTATCTTTTAAGTAAAATCCTATCGTTTAAGGTTCACTATGATAGGCTATACAGAACTAATCATAAACTTCTAAGGAAACAACTCTTAGCTTCGCATTACCTGATTTGACCAGGTCCAGGGACATAACCATATGTACGGAAACTGCATTAAGAAGAAACTATGGGGTATAAGCTACTTTAGCTTAGTGAGTTTCACCTCCAAAATTAAATACTTCAACAAGCAATATATCAAGCAAGTTATATTAACAACCATATGAAATGCATAAGTATGTAAGCATACAATATATAAGACTTTCCGAGAGTCTTATGTTGAATGGATTTACGCCCTCCATTCGGGGTGAGGTATTTCAGGCCCATACGACCATATATTTCAATTTTTCTTATTTATATTGTGGTTGATTCAGGTGCCCACCCACACACAATTTGTAGTTGATACAAGTGCCTACACCACTATCATTTCAATTTTGACTATTACGCCAACATTCGAGTTTACAGGCCCCTCGTTGCCCAGTTATTATGCCTTCTTCTCACAAAGGTATAATAACAAATACGATGTGACTCAACATATGGTATGCGTGGTTAATTTGATTATAAGCTCATGGCATATTAATTAACGATTTATAGGCAATCACAGATATTGCAGACACTTCAATTCTATACTAAATCAAACAAATATTTACAACCATTCCATTCGATATTCTTATCGTCAATTCAATCAAATAGAATTCACATGCACATTCCAATTTTATCTTTTCCTAAATCTCATGCCACTATCATTACAAGCACAATCATAAGCATATAATTTAAAGATAGTGAACTCACTCGGCCATGGTCTCAGGTCTCTAATGGTAGTGATCCAGAAACATGAATTTCCCCCGATTCCAAAATCACCTAAACGAAAAAAATACCCAAATGAGTATTTCATACCATAACTAATTCCATCTTATTAAATAAAACTGTTGAGTTCATAATTTCTATGGTAGATGGAAATTCCAACTTAAAACGGCCATAACTTGGTCATTTTAACTCGTAATTTCTTAAATAAGCTATCGATTTTTATTTACTTTGAAAGATCTATCTATTTATAATGTTATTCTTAAGTTTTGAAAACATTTAGGTCTCGGTATGCTCTGATCAGATCTGATCGGGAGCCAAAAGTTGCATTTCCGAAATTGTTTTGTGAAAATCGCATTATTTCTATCAAGTATATTATATGTGCATGCATTATCTACAAGTTATGATCATGAATGACATGATATGAGCTCTCTACATGTAAATCCTTAATGATTTTTTATTAAAAAGAATTTTTGGAAGACTTTTGCTTTGCAACAATTTCAAGAACACTTGGTTGGAAAAACTAGCTTTATTTCTTTGAAAATCATTCATATTTTTAGTAGGATAAAGCCTTGATGACCTATATACCTAATACCTTCACTATCTTAACAAATTTTTTCATTTAAATGTTGGAAAATAGATGTTTACATGTGGGTCTTGCCTAGTGACGAATTTTACATAATTTTAGGTAATGAAAATATTGTTTGATCCAAGTTTGGAAACCTTTCCTTTGTTTTAGGTTTATACTTTGGTAAAACACATTTATTCTTATAAAAATCAAGTCTGTCACGCCCCGAAGGGTACCCTAAACATGGTAGTCCGCTGTACACAATATTAAAGCCTAGAAATGACCACCTCAGTTACACGAAGGCTTCCATACTATGTACAAGGCGTCTAACACATGGGAGACACATCGGAGTGATACATTTATATTGATACAACTTGAGTAACAATGTAAAGGAAATACAATTCACTATACTTCAATTTCAATTCATCAAAATATTTCACTACATAAAACTATTACGAAGCAATTCATAAAACCTAGCTAATATCTTCAAGTATTCTTACTTCCTGCCGGAATCCCGAAGTCATATTCGGCTCCAACCATCTCGGTCTCCAGGTAGCATTCTCCCGTCAACCTGTTTATTTAAACATCTATTGGGGTATAAGCTACACTAGCTTAGTGAGAGTTCCCTTAATTTTGTACCATAACAAACAAGTTATAAATCATCCATATGCTATGTATGAACAATCACATGAGCAGACAATTATGTATGGGTAACCGAAACCCATACACATAATGGATTTACGCCTTCCGTATCTAGGGTTAGGGTGGTCCATAAGTCATGTAATCATAATTCCAATCTTGAGTGGGGTGGTCCATAAGTCATGCAACCATAATCCCGATCTCTTTCTCTTAGTTATACAACATCTGTTGTTTTATGTGGTAGTTTCAAGTGCCTAGCCCACTTCCGTTAACTTATGTGATTTCGCATCCTTAATGTTAACACGAACCTCTACGCCTCTGCTAATATACCTTTGTCCCACCAAAGGTATACTTGCAAATGCAATGTGACTCAATACGTGATATGCATGTACGGTTTATTCATATAATCGTGGCATGTTAATTATGTAGGTTAAGAGCGATCATAGAGAATTTCAGACAATTCAAGTCTATAATAGCTCATACAATGTTTTTACAACAAGTCTCATCTCGATATACTTATCATTCATTCAACTAAGATTAGATCACAACTCATCACAATTTTATCTTTTCCTAGTTCTAATGCAACTAGCTACAAGCACAAACAAGATAACAAAATAAAAAGAAAACTCAAATGTCCATTGGACTCTAGTCTTTTAATCGTAATAGTCGGGTGGCAACAAATCCTTGAAAGCAAGGTCACCTAAGGAAAGAAATACCCAAATGAGTATTTCAACTCAAAAATAATCCATTCTATCTCATACAAACTATCAAGTTCGTAGTTCTCGTTCTAAGCGAGAATTCCAACTTAAAACGGCCATAACTTGGTCATTTTAACTCGGAATTTGGTAAATTATATATCGATTTCTATCTACTTCGAAATATCTATCTAATTCTACTATCATATTTAAGTTTTGAAAACTTTGAAGCTTTGAAAAGATCTGATCAGTTTAGATTAGTAGTGAAAACCACTTTAGAAAATTGATTTTGTGAAAGTTTATGAAGTTTCTACTATCCAAAGCAAGTATTCATGCAATATGAATAAGTTACTATCATAAATTATATGTCATGAAATATATATGTACATGTTCTTGATGATATTTAATAAAAGAAATTTTTTTAGAAAACTTTTTCCTTGTAAGACTTTATGAAAAATCAACTTAGAAAGGCTAGTATTGTATTCTTGACAATCTCCACTTGTTTTTAGAAAAATTCCTTGATAAAATTTATTTATTCTTGTTAAAATTAAGCCTTTATTATGTATATTCCTTAAGGCCTTTGTTTTTCAATAAAAATTCCTATTTTACACTTTGTAAACATGTTTTTAAATATGGTTCATCCCAAAATCCGAATTTTGTAAAAATTGTTTTTGTGGTGATTCCTTCAAGTAAACTCATTTGATACTTAGAAAATTAAGGCTCAACCATACCTAGCCATTAAGGATTTTATTTCTTTGGTAAAACTTTCATTTTGAGTTTGAAAAATAGGGGTTTTCATACCATTACTCCATTGTTACGAATTTCTTAAAATGACAAGCAACTTAAATTTTTCTACTTTATTTCTACTCCTTGTTCTACATGTTTTTCTTAGCAAATCCCATCTCAACTTATAAAAATCATTACTTGATGATATCTATGACCTATAATTTTCATTTTTCATATAAAACACAAGTTTTTGAGTTGATAAAAGGGTTTTTAAGGCATGGTCTTGAAATCATCCGAATTTCACAAAGTTTGGATAAAACTCAAATTTTATATTTTGTAATATCTTCCTATTTTGAGAATCTCTATTAGTAGATCTACCATTTACTTATAAAAAACATCTCCTATTGATACCTATTCCATAAGCCTTTCATTTTTTAAACAAATCCTTCATTTTGGTGTTAAAAAAGGCTTTTCAAAATTGGTCTTCGTTGAGATTCGAATTTACAAAATTTATTTTTGGACATATCTTTTGATAAAATCCATATAAACTTATGAAGATTCATCCCTTACATATCCTATCTTAAGAGCCTTCCATATCTTGAATAAAAACTTCATTTTTGAGTTGGAAAACATGTTTTTAAGTTATGCCTTTATCTAGATCCAAAAATAGAGTTTTGTTTTGAAAAATAATCTTTGAAAATCACCTTTGAATCATATAAAATGAAGTCTTGATGATATATACCCACTAAGCCTTCGTTATTTCAAGTAAAACTTCCATTTTGACACTTAGAAAGTGGTTTTTAAATATGGGTCTTGCCTAGATACGAATTTCACCATTTTTGTTTGAGTTCAAAACCAAGATCTACACTTACTATGAACATAAATATAAAAGAAATCCATGGTAGTAAACTATAAACTCATATATCTAAACATAGACATAATAAAAGTTACATAAATGTTATATCTACAAAATATAACCATTGCTAGCAAGAAAATAATAATAATACAACAGATTAATCATGAGTAAGATGAGTATTTCATTTTGGCATCATTATCCTTAGCTTTTAAGCTTATGGAAAGTCATTTGATGCATGAAACTCTTACTACACTTTACCTACATCAACTATGAAAGCTTTGGACAAGAGTTTCACCAAAGGATTTTGAAGAAATATGTGTGGGAGATCCAATAAAAAATAGGGGTAGCAAGCTTCTCTTGTAAGAACAAGAGAAAACGAAGAGAGAAAGAGAGGAAAATAGAGAAGAAAAATTGCAAGAATGATAGAGGGTTAATGTGTGAATGAGAGAGAAAAATAGAAGGAGTTTGAAGACACTTAAATGAAGTAAAAAAAAAAAAAAGAAATGGGCAGCCAATAAATGTCCTCATGGCTGATGAATTGACAGAGAGAAAGGGAGGGAATTAGTTCATTTTTTACTTGGAATTGTAATGTGTAATTAATGTGTATGTATTATTTCTTAAAAAAGGATTGAAATAGGTTTATTTTAATCAAATAGGGAGTAATTCAAAGGACAAAAGGTAGCAAAAGAAGTAAAAAATTCTGCCATGAAGTGATGAGTGAAGTATAGAAAGATTGAAGTGAAAAAGAAATGATGTGTCAAAGGTGTACTAAAGGTATGGGTTTATAAGAGTACTTTCTTCATAAATAAAATAAAAATAAAAATAAATATATGAAAAGAATACCAAATTTTTGTGGTAGATTTTTCATAATTAAAATAAGATAAATAATTAATTTATTTTAGTGAATTATCAAATAAGTTATCGATATGATCAAAATACATGAATATAAGCTATAATTGATATTTTTATAACTCGAAATATTCTAAAAAGTTATTTTATGAAATAAAAATATTTTTCAATTATTAAATTAATTTATTTTATTTTTAGTATCGGGTCTTAAACAGAAACTGATCTCGTAAAAACCCGAAATGAACTAAATTTTAGAACAACAGAATTTTCTATGATATATAAAATATTTATCTAAGAATATAAGGGTTTACAAGATTAGTAAAATTGTGTAACGAATAGTAGTGAATAGTGTAAAAGACTAGTTAATTTTTGGTAGTATAGAAATACGAATATAATTGCAAAATCAGATATTTTTAGTTATCGAAAAATTATAAAACTGATATTTTTGAAATCCTTATGAAAATACGAGTCTAATGGTATTAATGGTATATTTTTTAATCTCGAGTCCTAGGACACACTTTTCAAAGTCTATATCGAACGGGCTTGAAATGGGTAGAAAATTTACCAATATAATATTTTTAAGCGATCTTATATTACTATGAGTTACTCTACACACTTAAACTATACCTCGGCCTCTAGGGTAAAGAGCGCGAGATTGCTGGACTAAAACTATTATATTCCACTTAGGGTTCTCGAGTATTTTCCGGTTAGATCTTTACCAATTTGGAAACTGAGGGTTTCTGTTCATACATCACATTTAGTTTGAGAAATTTATTTTAAATTTTGTTTTTGTCGGTATTTTAATAATTTATTTTTGAGTTCTATATTACTCGATTTTACAAGTCAGAGCTATGTATAGAATTTGTCATACGTAGAGGTTTTGAATTTAAAGACTGTTGAGTTATTATTATTATTATCATTATTATTATTATTATTATTATTATTAAGGATTCTCACTTTCTCAAGATTAAGAAATTTCTAGATTCGTTCGTGATTTAGGACTAGTCGAAGTTCGGTTTTAATTTGAAGTCATTTTTTTAGAGTTTATCTTTAATGTTTATTTTGGAATTATTTATTGAAATTTTCTGAGGCTTACAAAGTCTTTGTTATATCTATTCCCTAAGGATCCTATTTTTCTATTAAAATCCTGATTTTGATATTTGGAAATAGGTGTTTAAATGAGGATCATTTTTAGATCCGAATTTTGAGAAATTGTTTTTGAGATTATTTCTTGTGAAAAACTCATTTAATCTTTCAAAATTTAAGTCCTAATAAAACCTATTCCCTAAGGCTTCTATTTTTTTAATAAAACTCTTGTTTTAAGGTTGGAAAGTAGGTGTTTTCTTGGCATTTCACCCTAGTTACGAATTTCAACATTTTAATTGGTGTTGAAACATAGATCTAACTTAACTTTTGAAATCCTTTTCTTGTTTTGAAAATTTCTCTTAGTAAAACCATGATCAACTTATAAAAATCACTACTTTATGATATCCATTACCTAAGCCTTTCATTTTACATGTAATATCCTTATTTTGGAGTTGGAAAATAGGTTTTCTAAATGGTTCTTTCTCAAGATCCAAATTTTCAAAATCACTTTTTGATAGAAACAAAATGGATCTTTAAGTTTTGGCATCATCTTCATCAAGACTACCATATTACAAATCATTTATGTATGTAAAACAAGTAACTATGACCTTTAAAGGACTCTAGACAAATAGATCTACTATACTACTCATGTTATGGATATATATGCAACATGAACAATATGTAAAGGAGAGTAATAATGAAAATATATGCACAAAATTTTCATAAGAACAATATATAACAATAGTATATCAAAATACTAGTATATCAGCTTTAATAGCAAGATCTACACATTGTGATGACAAGAATATCATGTTTTAGTATTTCCACATCCTTAGCATAAAGCTCATAGGGATTTTTTGTGGAACCACACATGTATGATCTTGCCATTACATGTTCTTATAGTGATAGGGTCAAGATTTATTACCTATTTAGTGTTTGGAGAAGGAAACTTGAAGAAAAAAATTTGTGTGTGTGTGGGGGGGCAAGGAAGGCTCACGGCAAAAAGGGAGAGAAAGAAACTTTTCAAAAGTTTGTTTTGTGAGAAATGAAGAAAAGTGAAAAAGTAAAAGGTAAAAGAGAGCTTATATGGGAAATAGATTAGGGTTTTTGTGTGATTAAATTATTCAAGAAAAATCAAACAAATGAGAGAGTGAATGAGGGAGGGGGGCACCGGTTTTGTGAGAAAAGAGAGAGAGAGAGTTGTTTTGATTTAATTTGTGTAATAAAATTCAAATTTAATAAGTAATTTAAGTAATAAAATGTATTCAAAAGGTAAATTTATAAGGAAATGATGTAAAATTGTAAGAATAGGTTGTGAGAATGTAAGAATAGGGTATGGGTGGTTGTACTTGATGAATAGTGTAAAAGAAGTCAAAAAGTTGATTAGACAATTAAGTCATCGGTAATAATGCAAATACGATAAAAGGGTTATAACTGTAATTTTATAACCAGAAAAATTATTATAAATATATTTTTGAATTCCTTATTAAATTTCGATTCTAACGAGTCCTATATATTATTTTTTTGTTTCTCAGTCCTGGGGATCAATTTTCGAGAACAGATCCCGATCGGGTTTGAAACGAATGAATTGTTCCGAATTATGACCTTTTATGTTTAGATAAATTACTTAGGGCTATATTCTAGAGCTAACTCATTTTTATTGTTTCGATGTTTCATTCATGGCATTGTCGGACATAGGGTTTCCAGGTCCGACTGGTCCAGGAGTATTCTTTTAGGGTTTCGGTTTCCGGTTTTAAGTTTTTCGAAACTAAACTCAGATTTGCTAAGAAAACAAGGGCTTACACTATGCTATTTTCCTAATTAGCTATGTCCCATCTCTTCTATTGCATCACAACTATAGCCACTGGTTATATCATTAGATGACTCCAGTAAACCTTCATGGGTAATTCTAAACTCCTTAGCCAACTTAAGGATAGAAATATGAAATACATTGTGGATCTTAGCTTCAAGTGGCAACTCCAACTCATAAGCCGTAGATCTAATAGCCTTTACCACACAAAAATGACCATAAAACCATTTAACCAACTTTGTAAAATAGCACTTTACTAGTGTTTTTTACTTATAAGGTTTCAAACGAACATACACTAAGTGACTTGGGCAAAAGTAAACATCAAATCTATTTTGATCCACATAGAATTTCATACGAGACTAAACCTTCAAAAGATTCTCCTTAAGAATAGCTAACACTTTATCTCTAATCAAAAGATTATCATCCATTGCCTCCAATGAATTAATTCCTTTAAAATAAGAAGGAATAGAGGTGACTCTCTCTTATAAACTATTCTTGAAGGAGTAAAATGTCCTCCTTCATGGAATGAAGTATTATAGGCATATTTAGCCCATGGTAAAAATCTCACCCAATCCTTTGGTTCCTCTATAACAAAACAGTGAAGATGTTACTATATTACTCTATTCAAAACCTTAGCTTGACCATCAAATTGAGGGTGATAAGAATGAAGCTTAGTCCCACTTAATCGAAATAATCCATTTGAAAAACGACTCATGAATATGGAATCTCTATTCAATACAATCATCTCTAGAAAATTGAGTAATCTAACCACCAAACTCACAAAAATTTCAGCCGCCTTAGTTGTAGTAAAGTAATTATCTAAAGGGCTTAAATGAAAATATTTAGATGGTTTGTTCACCACTACTAAAATGATAAAATATCCATGTAATTTAGGCAAACATGTAATGAAATCCATGGAGATATGATCCAAATAGTGGATGGTATTGGAAGTGGTACCAACAAACTATGGTGATTTCATAGAATACTTTAGTTGCTAAGAAATATTACATGATGCTACATAGCTAGCAATCATCTTGCACATATGCTTCCCAATAAACTGAGTATACACCCTCTTAAATGTCTTAAGGAATCTAACATGACTCAGCAAGTGTGACTTATGCAACTTCTTAAGTCTAAGTGAAATAAGCTCCAAAGTAGGCATAAGGAATAAGTGATGGGAAGAAAATAACAGCTTACTGTAGGGGTGGACGAAAAAACCAACCAAACTAAACCAATCTGTAACTTGTCAAGCCCCGAGGAGTACCCTAAACATGGCAGTCCATCGTACACAATACTAAAACCTAGGAATGACTACCTTAATCACACAAAAGCTTCCATGTCATGTACAAGGTGCACAACACAACCAAGGGAACACATCGGAGTAGCGTAATTTGCATTGATAACTATTAAGTAACAAGGTGATAAACTCGTATTTCACTCACTTTTTCTTAATCAATTCATGTTAAAATATTATAGATTTTATACAAATGCAAAGGAATTGGTACTTAGTTGTTTTTAAATTGTTAATTCAGGTTGTTAAGGAATTTTACATGAAAATGGGCAAAGTTTGAAGCAAAGTAGAAGAAGAATCAAATGAACATTGGCAGTTCATCAGATCAGCACTACCAGCCTTCAATCAAGAAACACTAGCCTTTAAGTAAAATAACCAAAGTCGCTAGCATTTAATGAAGAAATCTAACCAGCGTTGCAAATTTTCATCAAACACCGACAAATATCCAGTCTACGCCGCCAGCTGTGAGCCGGTGTTATGCGTGAACAAAAGTGAAATTAATTAAAGCTGGATCGAACATCACCTTTGTAGAAAACAGAGCAAGATGGCTTCAATCTTTTTGATCCAACGCCGGCTTCTAGGAAGCTAGACCGCCGTGTAGGAGGCAGCATAGGATGTCTACAGTACACAAATTGTTAAAGCCGATTCACACGCCAGACTTATAGCGGTGCATATATTATAGGCTTTTTGATTTTTCATTGAACACCGGTAATTTCAAATCAAACGCCACCGGCATTGTACCAACGTATACTCAACAGACAAATTCGAAAATCCGAATTTTTTAAAAAAACGCTGGCCATATCCATTTCTACATTGTCGGTGTGCTTTTTGTAACTACAAGTGTACTTATTGTTGTAACTGTTGGTATACTTTTTGTAACTGCCAGTGTAATCGTTGTAACTGCCGGTGTAATTGTTGTAACTGCCAATGTATGTGGTTATCCTTTGAAATTCCATTTGGAGTTTATAAGAAACCACAACCAAATTTCATCATAAAGGATTAGAGAGCTTTGGAAATCATATAAAAATAGAAAGAAAAAGCAAGAACAATATGTGTTTGAGTGATTCAATCTAGGGCACTAAAACCATAATGTTCTAGCAATCATAGAGATGATTCTATGGTTCAGATACAATCAAGCTTTGCCCTTTTCTTTGGGTTTATGGATTTGAAGACAAGATTTGATGAATGAATTGCATATGAAGTTGTTTTCTATCCTTGTTTTTGTTTTGATTGTTGCTTGATTGTATGTTGAGATACGATGTTTAATTAGATTATGAATATGCATGGATGGATTTGATGAATTGGATAAATCGATTCACTTTGATGTTGATTTTGATTATTTGAGAATTTAGCTATTGTTGTTTATAATTTGTTTAAATTGTGAATGGCCAACGTGAATTAGATAGATAGGATTAGAGATACCGGAGGGATTTAATAATCTGTATAAACATATCTTGAGCTTTTTGAAAAATTTGTCATAAAGATATGTAAGTTTTGATAAAACTCATGAACTCATGTTTTTTATGCAGTTAAAGTTGCAATTTTGGGTCACTTGGCGGTGCTTAATTTGTGATTTTAACTAGAGTAGTATTTTCGTTGTGAGCGAAGTACTATTTACCTGATAATTATAGATAAATTGCCTTGACGTGATAATTTATGCCATAGTTAGAATTTGCTACTCGGGAGGTGAGCTAATTCTTATGAGTTTGGTTAAATCCCAAGTAATCAGTTTTAATATCAACTTGAAGCATCAATTCAATTCAAATGATAATATAAATGCATATTATTGATTGTTGTTGCATCTCTTAAACCCTGATCTCTCCTTTGTGTTGCTAGAGCATAAGTTTTGAAGTGTTCAATTGCATTAATTAGTTTAGTTCTAAATTAGATAACAATTTGATAGATTAGTTAAAATATGTTATTTGATAGCTTAGATTAGGGAAATATTCGAATTCCTAGTAATTAGCCAATTAGCTCCCTATGGTACGACCTGGACTCATCAGTGTTTGCTGCATATGTATTCGATTTGCTGGCCAATCATTTTGTGCATGTAATTAGAATTTGTAGTAGCACAAGAAAAATTCCAGTTTCATAAGGCAAGAATAATACTTCATAAAACATAAATATGGTTGATTACAAATCTGAGGGGCATACCCCCACTATTATCTTCAAGTTTTTATAAACACATTCGTTAGTAATCTCTACAATACTAACATAGCATACATTGCATATAAAGAAGTTACAAAATAAATTCATCCTTTGTTCCTATTGCTTCCATAAGAGTTTAAAATCCATCAATGATTTCTTTAATTTCTCGATTTTCGAATAGAGCCATGAGTACACCTGTTTCAACAAAGATCTATGGGGGTGTAAGCTTACAACTAGCTTAGTGAGTTATTTCCTGTCATTCGTACCGTAATTTCAAACAAGTTTATTTAATTTTCACCCATATGCTACGTAACAATCACATGATTACATAAATACATATAGCTATCCGGAAACCATATATAGTACAGATTTACCTCTTCATATCGAAGGTTAGGGAATTATTGATGAAGATTCTCTTGATCTTCTACTACTAGTCCCTAGGCCCTTGCCCAAAGAGTTTAGTTGGCACGGTTTCGAACCTAGAGTCGCATTCCTCAAACGATATGGATCTTCTAGGAAGAAGCATGGCCCGTGTCCTAGCATGCTAACAACCTATCTAATTCTACGCATAGGAGTAGCAGCCTTTCGAAAAAAATGTGACTCAACGAATGCTATGCGTGAATGCTTTATTTTTCTTAAGCCAAAACCTTATTAAGGTTTCTTAGGCGTGATAAAAAATTTAGCAAACAATAAGTAATCATACATGTAAATAGATAAAAGACTTAAACAAATAATTTGAGGTTGTGATATTCTTAATTCTCATTTCATCACGTAGCATAGAATCACATTATATATAGATAGATATATGTATGTATCCCTAAATTTCCCATACTTGTCTATTTTTATATTTTCTTATTATACTAATGTCATTATTCTACAAGCCCAAGCAAGGTAATGAAATTAAGAGGAAAAACTCACTGGTTCATTTCACAATCTTCTTAGTCGTGGTAATCCTCAGGAAGGAAAATCTCACATTCCTCATCACCTAGACAAAAGAAATATTTAGGATGGGTATTTCGTGGAAGTTTTACTTAAACTTTCTAATTCTATTTTACTATGTTTGTAAAAAAATTGGGTAGAATGGCATTATAACTTAAAATGGCCATAACTTGCTCATTTTAACTCGAAATTTCGCATATTATATGTCGTCTTCTACCTACTGAAAAAGACCTATCTATTTATAAGGTTATTTTTTCTATCATAAAAAGCCATTTGGGTTTGGAAATGGTGGGGTACAGAATCATTAAGAAATTCCAAGTCCTCAAAATATAACTTTTCAAACTTTTCTCCATCTAAAAAATCCTTAAGCAAAAATATAGATTTTTATATGATTGAAAAATCCTTTGAATATATATATATATATATATGACTCATATTGTATGCATGATTTTAGTGATGTTGCTCAAAATAAGTTTGTAAATAATTTTGTGAAAGATAGATTTTGTGAAGGGTCATTCTTTGACTTGTGATTAATTTACTATTTTGTAAATTTGTGACTTAGCAACAAGAAAGTCATAATTCAATATATATATTTTTAAAATCCTTAAAGGTTTATATTTCACAGATTCTTATTCAACAATTTATTTTTATAAAATATGATTTTACATATTTGTGACATCAAAACCCAATGTATTTCTTTTTAAGGAATTTTCTAAGTTTGCTCTTTAAATAAAATTCTATTTTTTAGATTTTTTAAGTGTGAAACTTAATTAGAGAAAATCATGATTTCATACTTACTTTGAGCCCATGATTGTTTTATGTTCATGCTAAACTCTTTTAACTAATTATTTTCCAAAATATGAACTTTTATGTGGTTATGAGGAAACTCATTTCAAGTTGTATAAAAGATGTTTCAAGTTTTAGCATATGAGAAAAATTTAGTGAGAGACTTATTCTAAACCTTCATGCTTACAATATTTCTTTATTAATTCATAATTTTTCTTTACATGGACCTTTATTTGAAATCTTTAGTTTGTTACAAGTGAGTGTCTAGTCACTATAAATATTATTTGTATTTCCTAAATTCCGTAAAAAAAAAAAAAGGATTTTCCTTCTTAAACTTAGTTTCTTATGTTGTATACCGATTTTATTTCTAAGTGGATTTTAACTTAGTGAGTAGATCTTAAACTCGACTTAGAAAGATTGTTTGGTTCTGGGTTTTAATTATGAAGTTGGTAAAAATCATATAATTAACTTTTTATGACAATTTACATAACAAGGAGTTGCCACATTAGAGTTTTAATAAATCTTATTTGTTTATTTCGAAAAGAGAATGTTTATTTACTTAGTTACTTCTTGAAGAAATCCTCTTTGTTGATACTTTAAAAAATCCGTGATAAGCTTGCCTGAGTTTTCCAAATATATATATTATAAACAATTTCCAAGTCTTTGATGAAAAAAATCTTAATTAAGTGACAAAATTTATTTTAAAGAGAGCTTAAACTCGTTTTTATATTTAAGAAAATCTCCTCTTCATTTTGTTGAGATAAGAATCAATATGATCATGAATGAATATGAGTATGTACTTAGAAGTAAGAGAAAAATATCACATGACAAGATAGAGAGAAATATAAGAAGCAAATAAGCATAATAATAAGGTCAAGTATTATGAGCTTTAGCTTCATCAAGGCTTCTCGGTAAAGTATTGGGAGCCTAACTTCATCAAGGTTTCCCGAGACTAAGAATAGACTATCCCCAAAAGAGAAAGAAAAGAAAAAGCAATAATAAGAACAATAATAATAATAAGAATAATAAAAGCAGTTAATGAGAGTTAGTGAGCATTTAGGCTCAAAGAAATATATGATATACATATACTTGATAATATATATATATATATATAAGATTAGGTTATGAGCATAACAACCAATAATATTAACATAATAACATAAGATAGCAAAACAACATATTGGAAATTCTTGGCATGTGCAAAAACAATACATGAACATGTTATTGATTTCTATAACTCACATGAGACTGTAAGAAACAACACCATGGTCATGCTAAGTTACATGACATGGGAAAAATAAGAGTAGGAGATTTTTACCTAAAGGTATGTTTTGATGAAGAAAGAAACTGATGCTTGTAAGAATATATGGAAGATGATTTTTGTGTAGAGGAAAGAAAGTTAGGAAGAGAAAAATTGGAGAGAGAAGTTAAGAAATGATTTTGGTAGGGTTTTGTTATGTATATGAGATGTGTGTAAAGAATGAGGGAGAGATGAGGTATTTATAGGAAAAGTTGGAGGGAAATTGTAGTTAATTAAATAAACAAAAAAGAAAAGAAAATTGATGGCATGAAAGAAAAGAGTAATTTAAAATTAATTTTAGAAAAAAAGTATAAGAGAAGTTTAGTAATACGTGGTGTAGAATTTTTATGGGAAAAGAAAATTGTAAGAAATAGGTATATAGTTTGTAAGAATAGGTGGTACCAAAAAGTAGAGATAGATGAATAGTTATGAATAGTGTAGAACAGGATAATGAATAATAAACAAGACTATAATTTATCTGTTATAAAGAAAATACACGTAAAAATGCAATATATGATATTTTTAGTTATAAAAATATTATGATATTTTGAAATCCTTGTATAATTACGAATCTGATGGTGTCATTGGAATATTTTTTACTATTTTGAGCTCTAGGACACGCTTTTCGAGAACTGATCCCATTTCTAGTTTGAAACACACTAAAATTTAACGAATCTGATATTTTTAAGCTTCCGTATATTATTATGAATTATTATCCACAATTATCTCAATTCATTACTTAAGGTTTAAAAGTGCAGGATTACCAAATCTAAACACTAGGGTTTGTTATA
Source organism: Combretum micranthum (assembly GCA_024138025.1). Lineage (NCBI taxonomy): Eukaryota > Viridiplantae > Streptophyta > Magnoliopsida > Myrtales > Combretaceae > Combretum > Combretum micranthum. The sequence goes on along the minus strand of JAMXBD010001069.1, from coordinate 320,908 downwards.
GACTTTATTGACCTTTGGGGTTCCGGTTTCACTTCTGGATTTTTTATTTATTCGTAAGATCATAAAATTTTAGAATTTTTGACCATGTTATATTTTTGGTTCAAAATTTACGTTTTTTTTTATTTTATTTATTTAATATATTTTTTTAGTTCCTAGGATTGTTTAATTGGGTCTAAGGTTATGGATTGACTCTATTTAACTTTTAGTGATAATCAAAATTTTTTATTCTAAAATTCACCAAAGGATTTGAGGCTTTAGTATTTTATCGTCAAGTGTTATTTGGATATATCATCTTGATTTGCATGTTAGGAATCGGATATATGATTTGGTTGACGTACGAATGTTAAATCAAATGATTGTTGAATTTTCCATTTTGTTTTGAGGGTTGTCCTTTTTCTCAAGGTTAAGAATTTTTTATTTGATCTTATTTAGAATTCAGTTTTAAACCTGGGTCGGTTTTCGGGGTCTTGATTTTGGTATTTAATTCTAGGATTATTTTCTAAGAATTATGAAAAATTCAGGGGTTTACATAACCAATCGAAATAAACTGAAAACATGGTTTTTTTTAACAATTTGGTTTAAAAATTTTCCAATCCAAACCAATCCGTGAATTTATGGTTGGTTTAAAGAGGTAAACCAAACCAATTCAATCCATAAAATTGAATTAAAACATTTTAGAAAAATATCATAATATTTTACTTGTAACTATAAATTTTTTTATAATGATTGATTAAAAGTCACATATGTTCTTATAGTTTCATTTGATATTTATTATGTGATAAATATTGATTAAAATTAACTTGTTCATTTTTAGCTTTGTTTTTTAGGCTCATGATATTTATTCTCTTGTTAATGACATACTGTTGTTCTCCTTCAATAGTTTTAACTTTATAAAGTATGGAATTTATTTATTTTGTTATAAGCTCTTATCATGTATTAGTTGCTCAATATATTTTGTTAGCGGATCACTTTTTGTTCATTGATGACTTTTGTTGATAGATGATTTTTTTTTTAGCCAAATTTATTAGTAGATGATTAACTTGATGATTCTATTAAAAATTATAAATTGCTTTGTATTAGTTAGTGAATATATTTTATTGGTGGATAACTGGTTTTATAGAGGACTATATATTAAAAGCATGAAGGATTTATAAAGTATTTTGCTATGGTTTGAAATATAAACTTTATAAAGTGATATAAATATTTAAATATCCACAAAAATATTAAAAAAAACCAAAACAAAGAATTTTTTAAATTAAAATTTTGATTTAATCCATAATCTGAACCAAATCAAACCATTATTTAATGGTTTAGAAAATTTCTAATCCGAACCAAACCGCTATTTAATGGTTTGATTCGAGATGGAAAAGAAAATAAATTGATTCGTGCCTACCCCTAGCCCGTTGTGCAAATGCAATCTCCATTTAGTAATCTATCATTGATCCAATTTAGAAATACGTTGCTGGAATGCAGTATAGAAGACTACTGCTGTTGTAATTTTTGGGTCAAATCACAATGACTCAAGATATAGCCATCATGTGTACCTCATGCTGCCTTCACAAGGCATCAACCACTTGATTATCTTGGCTCGCTTTATACACCATGGTATAATCATAGCTTAACCAATTAATCAAGTAGTGATGTTGTTTAAGGGTATGAATATTTTGTGTCATGAATTCTTCCAAACTATGGTGGTCTATTCCAATTATAAAATGAGCTCCTAAAAAGTATTATCTCCACTTTTTCACAACTTCAACCATGGCATACAACTCCCTTATATATGCAGATGATTTCAATATATGGAGCAAAAACTTCTTACTAAAATATGAAATGGGATGTTTATCTTATAAAAGAATAGCACCAATACCTGATCCTGACGCATCAGTTGCTACCACAAATTGCTTAGAAAAATCTATCAATGATAATATATGGCTTAAATCAAAGATTGTTTCAATCTCTCAAAAGCTTGAGTTACCTAGTCATTCCAAAAAACTTATCGTTCTTCAGTAGATCAGTGAGCAGTAAAACAATAGAGGCATATCCTCTAACGAATTGATGGTAATACCTTGAAAGCCCCAATAATCCTCTAAGCTACTTTATAGAAGTAGGGACAGACCATTGCTTCACAACTTCTACCTTTTTTTTATTTAGGTTTAACCCCACCATTCAACACCACATGTCCAAATAATCAACAATATTCTTCCTAAAAGCACATTTATTCTTTAAGTGAAAAATCTTCACTTAGTATTTGAAACACTTGAGTTAAATATGCTGCATGTAATTTGGAATTCATACTATATGCTAACATGTCATAAAAAAAGACAATGAAAAATTTCCATAAGTACAATTTGAAAATATTATTCATGATGCTTTGAAAAGTAGCAAAGGAATTACTTAAATCAAAGGGCATCACTAAAAAGTCATAGAAACCCTCATGAGTTCAAAAAGCCATTTTATGAATGTCTAATTCATTTATCCGAATCTAATGGTATCTAGTACATAAGTCTAATTTTGAAAAATATTATAGAATATTTCAATTTGTCTAATAGCTCATCAATTATAGGATTGGGGTATTTATCTTTCACAATCACTTGATTTAGTGCCCTAAAGTCAATACAAAATTGTTTAGTCCAATCTTTCTTTTTAACAAGTAATACCGATGAAGAAAATGGACTATTACTGTTTTATATCACACCTTGCTCCAACATATCTTTAACTTGCTTTTAAATGGTGCTTTTTGAAAATTTAGATACTTGTACAACTTTACATTTATTGGTGCTACTCCATTTTGTTGGTTAAATCAATGTTGGACACTCCTTAATGGTGGCAGTGATGAAGGAGCGTTAAATAATTGAGGGAATCTACTTAAAACAACATCTAATGTTGGATTATAGGTGGTACGCTCTGAATTGTTGTAACATTTCTGAGCCACCAACTATAAATAAGTAGTTATAGAATCTGCTTTCATCATTCTCTTCAATTAATGGTGAGTTATCTACTTTGTCATGTTTTGATGTTCACCTAACAATGTGATAGAGTGTCCCTAATGCATAAATGTCTTGGTTAATTGATTATAATAAATTGTGATCGACACTAAGTCCTTTAAACACTGCACACCCAGAACTACCTCTACCCTTTGAATGAATAATACAAAAACTGTGGATAAAATGTCAAAGCCTTGCATATTAATATTCACGTTATTACACTAGCCTCCACATGGCAACTTTTGACCATTGCCAATCATGACATTAAATTTAATTGATGGTGTGATAGTAAAGCCTAGATGTTTAGCAATTCTACTTTGCATAAAATTGTGAGTGCTGCCTGAGTTTATCAAAATAGAAAATGATTTAGTAGAAATTATACCATTGAATCATAAAGCTCCAGGAATCACATCACCTAATAATGCATGATAGTTGATTGATCATGAATCAATTATGTAATCATCCACATGTCATACTTCATCTTTCTCACAACATTCTTCAACAATTTCATTCTCATTGTCCAATAACAACAAAAATTTTGCTTTACACTTGTGACTTTTATTGAATTTTTTAATGTCATAGTCAAAACTAAATTCTTTGTCATGTTTGGCTTGCATTTTTCTGGTGACAAACGTTTAATAGGTAATGAAGATTGTGTTTTGGTTGTTTGGTTGGTTAGTGTTTAGGTCTGAGGGTAGTTTATACCAACAGATTATGTTTTTGGGGTTGTGTTTGGAATTGTGTTTGGGTAGGTGTATAGGAAGAAGTCTATGATTTTGTAAATTGGAAGGTAGAATGTTTGGTATTGGATGATGTCAATGTAGAAAATGGTTTATATGTATTGAACTGATCATTGATCTTGTTCCAAATTACATCGACCAATAATTATGGCCTCAAAAATTGTACTTTCCTCCTTATTGTAGGTTTTAAATCGGAGACGAAATAAGTCAACAAGAAAGATTTTGATAATCTAAGAGTCATGTCAGATAGACTTTTGAACTAAGATTGGTAATTGGCCATAGTTGATGTTTACACCAACTTAGACAAAGGTTCCTTAAACATCCTCATTAGTAGAGGGTCCAAACCGAGCTTATAAGACATCCACAAACTTTTATCAAGAACTCAGTTGCTTGTTCAAGTACATCCACTTGTACCAGTGCAACGCATTCTCCCCTAATGCAAAAGATGCAATGTTAATCCTCTGTTCTTCTCGTATATTACAAAATGAGAAAAATGGTTCAACTTTAAAAATCCAACAAAGAACAACTATGCCCCAAAACTTGGGAATTTCAAGTTTAATTGCCTTAAATAAGTTTTTTGATGCACCTCAACAACCTGACAATGATGAATTTGAATTGTTCAAAACACTAGAATTTGACGATTGAGGTAGATTCTACTCCAACTTATCAATCCTTACTTTGATCATTCCTAAAGATTATTGAGTTATTACCAAAGAATTCTTCAAGGAATCCATATCTTGAATAGATTGGTCTGATCTTGTTACTTGCGTCATTGCCATCAACTCAACAAGGAGAACACTAAAATGTTAAGAACATCCACACTATAAACCCAGCCCACAATTACTATTAAACCCTATTATACAAGCTTCTTTATTGCCTACTTTGCCTCTCTCGAATATTCAGATAAGCTATACAAAACCTTAACTCTCTTTCTTAAGTGAATGATGCTATCTCTTAAATGTGATTGACACTTCACTATGTTTCTTGCAGGTAACTCGCCTATTTGGAGATGCCTAAACTCCTAATTGCAAATGCCATTCCTCTAAGAGTGATATGAAGTGTACCTTCTTTCTATTTTTTTTCTCTTTAATATTTCTATATTTTACTTTTACATTTATGATAGTTACAGTGACTAAATACTTAACAATTTTTGTTGTAATCTATTGAAAGTACTCTAGATTTTACGATATGATTCATAGCATATTCTATTATGTGTGGTATTTCATCCAACTTGGATGTTTTGAAGTCTTTTAGCTGAACACATTCACATTACCTAAAATCATCTAAGGTAAGTTTTCTTTAACTCTTTTCTCTTATTGCATCTAGGATTAGTTTTCATACATACTATATTGGATAGATTCATGCATTACATTTAGACATGGTTTCAAGAGAGATTTTTTATGAATATACATGGAATGGGTAAACTTTTGGAAGAGACTATATAATTGCATGTTTTAATTATTGTGCACTAGTAGATTTGGTTTTGTCTTGTTTTGTTTTTGTTTTTAAGTATGTTAATAAGATTCCATTAGTTGATGCCTTACATAAAAAATATTTGATAGATACCATTTTCATTATATTTTTGCCACACTTGTAATAAAATGTGACGAACAAAGTATGGGGAAGTATAGTTTATATGGTTTTTAATATTTCTATTTTCTTATTTATGCTAGTAACAAAAAGACAACAATTTAGAGGATCCACCCATTCATCTATATTTTTTTTGTAAGCGCCCTTGTGTCACAAAATGCTTTTAAGAGATCTCAACTAGATGACAGTCGCAAAGTGACGTGACTATTGCTAATAAAGGAGAAGGGTGAGGAAAATAATGAATTTTTCTCTTACTTTTTATTTGGACTCACATTATTTTAACTAGAATGACTTATTACTAATTATTTGGATATTATAGCTTTCGATTTATATTGGGGCATGTGTGTAAGCCCTAGGTGCTCTTGGAAAATAATTCCTAGAGCTACATACCAAAACCGAACCCTAAAACTGACCTAAGTTAAAATTGAACTTTAGAAACTCTAAAAAAAATCAAATATGAAGTTTCATATCCTTGAGAAAAAGGAGCACCTTTAAAAACAAAACGAAAATCCAATAATTGTATAACTCTTAATCCTTACGTTAAACAATTCACCTATCTGATTGCTAACACATAAATCAAGACAGTAGTCCAAATAATATATAATGACAAAATTATAAAACCCTAGACCCTTTAGTGAATCTTAGAGTCAAAGTTTAAAATTAATACCAAAAGTCAAATCGAGTCAACATGTAAGACATTGACTCGATTAGACAATCTCGAGAATAGTAAAATACAAAATAGATCATAAAAATAGACTAAACTTAATTTTTGAAAAAAAAAAATATGAGTATAACATAAACCCCTAGGTTTTTGAATCTTATGATTAAATCTCAAAGCCGGAATTGAAATTGGATCCTTAAGAATCAACCTAGGTTCACCATAAGATCTAGAGTGTTTAGATCCGGCAATCTTGCATTCGAAACCCTAGAACAATAAAAATGAGTTAACTATAGATTATAATTCGAAATAATGTCATATAACCTAAAATGATCAAATTAGTAAAAAGTTCAATCGTTTTAGACCTTTACAGGATCAATTTCTATATCCGACTACCGATACGCAATATAATGAAAAAATTTTCGACAATCAAGTTTTATTAGCAAAAATATTATGAAGTTCATAAAAAATTAGATACAATTTTTTGGGGCATAAAAACGTCAAATATATCTCATATACGCATATTTTATTGCTACTGACAACTTATCTAATATTTTATGGTTACTATTCATTACTATTTTCTTTTATGTTTTTATTTACCTTGCTATAAATATTATCCTCATAATTTTCATGTATTTTCCATAAAACAAAAGCTTATAACCTATGTCCACAATTTACTATGCTAAAGTCAAATTATAGCTTTTCATGTACAATTTTTTTTTCTTCCCTTCTCTTGGATGCTACTCTCTACATCTATTGCAGCCCCAATTTGCATCACCCTTTTCTCTTATTTTTTGTTTAATATTTACACCAAAAACCCATCACAATCCCATTAAAAATACATGCCTCCATACACACTTTTTACACTTTACTTTTCCTTTCAAACTTTCTCTCTTTTCTATCTTTTTCCCCTTCTTTTCTGGAGGAAAATCACCCTTATAGTAGCTATATTTTTATTTTTTCTTTCTTCAAATTATTTTCCTTCTTTAATTCACAAACTCATCTCTATAAATACCTATACTCATTTCTACATTTCGCACTTTACAAACTTCATCAAAATCACTATTTTCTCTCATTCCATCTCTTTTTTCGTCTCCTTGTAGCATGAAGCCCCTTCCTCTCTGTTGCTACCATTTTTTTTTTTCACTCCAACACATTCATTTGTTCCATCTTTCCAAGGTAAACACATTACCCATACTACCTTAGTTGATATTATGTGTGTATAACACATTATCTATGGATAAAAATCTCCCTATGAAGTATTAAGCAAAGTGATGATAATGCTAAAATAAAAACTCAAATCTTTGTTACTTTACGAGAGTGGATATAATTTTTTCATCTAATCTAACTATCTATATGTATAAATATAGTTATGTTCATATTTATCTTAATATGAGCATATTGCTCACTAATCTATCATTTATTTTATGCTCTCAATATTTATTATCGCATTTTTATGCTCAAGACTTGTCTATTTCAAGTCATCAATTAGACTATCATTCTAGTTTTAGACTTGTCCTAAATCAAGTCAAAACAAAAGAGGACTTGCCCATAAATCTAAGTCCCATAGAGGCTTAAGAATTAATCTAAGACTTCCATGATTTTCTTATCTATTTGCTTTACTTTATCCATAAGATTGGAGATATTCAAGTCTTAGAGAGCCTTGATGAAGCCTAAACTCCCAAAATTATTTTCTTGCTTTCCTTATTTTTCTTTAAGAGACTTGTCCATCTCTAAATTCCGAGAAGCTTTGAAATGAATCTAAGACTACCATGACTTTCTTTGATTTTGCTTTTCTTATTTTCGTGAAACTTTTCCATTTCTAAGTTTCGGGAAGTCTTGATAATAAGCTGAGACTTCCATATTTTGTTCTTGTATTTGCACATTTGATTTTCTACTATTTTATTTTTCTACATGAATTTATAAGTTATCTCATAATGTAACTACTAAGTTCATATTCATGCATTGTCATATGATGATGTTGTTGTCTTAGTAAAATTTTTAAAATGATAATATGGATTATTTTCTTTTATATAAAAATGGGGCTAAACTCCCAAAGAAATGACTTTCAACACCTAAAATGAATTTTCATTAAAAATTAAGATAATTATTCAACTACACTCTTTCCAAAATACTAAAATAAATCTATCATAAATTTTTAATGTTGATAAGCCTTTGTTGTGCAAGTTTTTCTTTAAAAAAATTATTTATAAGGCATATACCAATATTTTGAAACAAGAAGCTTAAAGGAAAAATTTGTGTGTATATGTTAGAGGGGGGGGGGGTTGGGCGCGCTCACGACACACTAGGGAGAGAGAGGGAAGAGAAAACCTTTTCAAAAGTTTGATTTTGTGAAAAAAAAAGAAAGGTGTAAAGAGTAAGGCTTAAAGGGGTTTATATAGATAATGAAATTAGGGATTTTGTGATTAAATAAATGAAGAAAAATAAAACAAAATGAAAGAAAGGACAAGGGAGTGGGGGGTCGCGCGCGACGCTAGTTTGGGGAGAGAGAGAGAGATGTGAGTTTGTTTTGTGTAAAAAATTCAAATTTAATTAAGTAACTTAAGTAATAAATTTGTATTGGAAAAGTAAATTATAAGGAATATGATGTAAGGTTGTAAGGATGTAAGAATAGGGTACAGGTGGTTGTACTTGATGAATAGTGTGATTAGAAATAAAAAAGTAGATTAGACAATTAAATTACTGGTAGTAATGCAAATACGATAAAAGGGCTATAATTGTAATTTTCATTAACTGAAAAATTCTTATAATTATATTTTTGAATTCCTCATTAAATTTCGGTTTTGAAGAGTCCTACGGAATATTTTTCTATTTTCGAGTCCCAAGGACTGATTTTTGAAAACAGATCCTGGTCGGGTTCGAAACGAATGAATTTCTCTGAAATTTGATCTTTTTATGTTTTGATATATTATTTAGGACTATACTCTAGAGCTAACTCATTTTTATTGTTCTAGGGTTTTGATCTCAGTATTGTCGGACTTAGAGTTCTAGGTTCCATACTAATCCTAGGTATTCCTTCAGGGTTTCCGTTTCAATTTCCAAATCGAGTTCGGTTTGCTAAGAAAATAGGGGCTTACATATTATGTGTATATGTTTATGGCATAACGTACTGGGCTCTGCCTCTCTTTTATTTCTTAGGTATAGGTAATGATCGTATAGATCTATGAATCATTAGTTATTATTGGATGGTGGGCTGGAATGCCGTTAGCATTGAAGTCCTCTAAGTAGTGCTTAGAGCACATATGAAGATTAATGGAAATCATGGATTTATTTTGTTATGAAATTGGTCTAAAGAGTAGTAGGAGCTTAATGTTTATTATAGAATATTTTGTAATGATAATATATCACTCTTGTAACTTTAGTATGGAAAAAATGTAGTTAAACTTTTAAAGAATATAAGTAAATACTTTTTGTGACTGATTATGGTTACAAGTAAGAGAATCTTCGAGTTTTTAAGTCATTGATATAAGAGTGACTTTGGAGTATTTAATGTGCTTATTGCAGTTATAGTAAGTTATGAGCCTTTGCATGTCTATATATGATATAGACACATAGTAGGTTGTAAATGACCATAAATTTAGGATATTACTGTCACGCCTCAAATGATACCCTAAACGTGGTAGTCCGCCACATACGGTATTAAAACTTACGAATGACTTTCCGAAGTCATTACGAAAGTTTTCAACACCATATGTAAGGCATTTATCACAACAATAGAAGATACCGGTGGGATGTATAGTTTGAGATAGTAAATACAGTATACGGGAATTCTAGATAACCATCTCATTTCAACATTATAAGAATATAATCCTTACATCATCTAAGAGATTTTTCCCCTATAATTCTCCAAACAATCATAGTATCAACTTAATCTTTCTCACAACAAAATAATACTAACATCAAAAGATATTAAAGGATAATTAACCTAAGATCTTCAAAAGATATCCAGAAGCTTTTCCAAAACATAATCCCACTTGAGTATATGTAATCCTCGAGCATAAAAGATATTGGACCTGATGCAACAAAGGTCTATTGGAGTATAAGCATAACTAGCTTAGTGAGAATATTTCTGAATCAACGTACTCATATAAATAATTTTCAAAAAGTTATTAATCAAGCATATGGATGCATCAAGCAAGTGATCAAGCAATACATATGATCTACCGGAAATCATATGTTTGAATGGATTTACCCCTCCATTCAGGGTTAGGTGTTCCAGGCTCTTTAAAACCCACCTTAATATCTAACTCATGTAGTTTATTTCAGGTGCCTACTCGCCCATCATAAAATAGTTCTTTCAGGCTCTTAATCGTTCATCTTGCAGATTTCTGACTACTGCACACCCGGCTACTATACTCTTATCCCATTGAGAATAGCAGCTCATGCAATGAGGCTAACTACGTGATATGCATGAATCAATTAATATAATTCATAGTATATGATTAGGGTAATTTAAAGGCGATCATAGAATTTGCACACACTCTAACAGAATAATAGTAAAACATAAGTTATTTAACAACGATTCATGCCTCGGTATGCTTAATATTCTTTCAACCGATATTATCATACTAATTCATTTTCATCTTTTCCTACTTTTAGTGCCTCTAACTATAAGCACAACCAAGTACGTAAAAGGTAGGAAATAAACTCACTTGGACATGATGATCTATCTTTCTTACGGATGAGTTGATCAGTAAATCCACTAATCAAAATAATCCTCCGGGTATTAATACTCCTCCTCGGGATCACATAATCAAGAAGAATACCCATAATGAGTATTTCTTATTGATCCTATGGTACTTATAAAAAAACTATGTTATAAGATTGTTAAAATTCGCATAGAAAGTAATTCCAACTTAAAATAGCCATAACTTGGCCATTTTAACTCGGAATTGTGCAAATAATATACCATTTTCTACCTACTCGAAAAGATCTAACCATTTTCAAGGTTATTTTTGTCATAAAAATCCATTTAGGTTGGAAAATACTACGGTACATAATAGTTACGAATTTATAGTTCACAAAATATGATTTTGCCAAACTTCACTTTATTCAAAAATCCTTAAGCAAAATATATGGATATATATATAGTTGAAAAATCCTTTGAACATATATAGACACTCATATTGTATGCATGATTTTTGTAGTGTTGCTTCAATATTGATATTTTATAAACAATTTGTCTTTGGTGGTTTTAAAAGATAAAACTTTTGAGAATTTCTCCTTTTTGAATTGTTAGAAGGAAAAATATATTTGAGTTGAGTAAATGTTTTCCTATTATAATTTCATTTTCTCACTTTTCAAAAGTAAATTCATTTTCAAAAACTTTAGTTCTTTAAGTTATCTACTAATTTTATTTCTAGTGATTGAAAAATAAGCTTTTAAAATATCCCTTAAGTTTTTGATGTGGTCAAATATTTAAAGTGGTGTTAAATGTATGTTTTCCTCTTATTTTTATATTCTTTTTCTTTTAGGAAAATAAGTGTACCTTTAAAACCTTACTTTCTTGGCAAATTTTATTTTTCTAGTTGGTTTCGAAAATAGTGAGTTGATTTTTATCTTGGTTTGAAAAACTTATTTTATTCTTAATATTTGTTAGATGGTAGAATAATTCTCTAAACAAGTTTATAAGAAAAGCTTTCTTAATAAAGAATTTTTAACATTAGAACTTAGCAAAAATTCATTTTAACTTTTGAAAAGAGATAACAATATAAAATTTAGTTTTTAATAATATTTTCTTAGGATTGATTTTCAAAGTCTTTAGTGAACCTTTTAAGTTTTATTAAAGGATGGTTGAGTTAAAATCTTTTAATGCTAAAATTCTTTCTTTATGAGTATTTAGTTTTGATTTATAAAAGAATGAGTTCCTTTTATTTTTTGAAGATATTATCTTACTACTTCTAGAATTTTATGATTAGCTTATCCTTTGAAAAGAGTTTATTAAAAAAACATAACTTAGATCTTTGTGTTGAAAATTCCTTTGTAAGAAATCTAGCTTACTTTTCTTTTATTTAAGAAAGAACCCATTTTTATTTTTATTTAAGAAACAACATTCATAATCATGCATGAATATGATTATGTAGCAATGTAAAAGTAAAGATAATACTTAATAAGATAGAAAGAAATACTTGTAAGTAAATAAAACATAATAAAATAGTCAAGCATTGGAAACCTTAGCTTCATCAAGGTATCCCAGTCATGTATGTGGAGCTTTAGCTGTCACGCCCCGAGGGTACCCTAGTAGTAGTAAACAAATTACACTTCAATACTATCACTAGATTACTTCAGAGAATGACAGGTTTTCAAAAAACAACAGGATCTTTTTAGTTGCTTGATAAGAAATAACAAATATATGAAAGAAATAACTTAGTGAATAACATTACAAAACTATTACAAACCATATAGTTCCTTTGTAGTCACAACTAAATAATCTAATCTTATAGTACATAACCATCAAACTAAAATATCTATAGACTTCTAGCTTCAAAGCTCTTACCGGAGCCATATTCCTGGATGTAACTAACCAGGGTTGTAAAGTGAACTGAAAAGACTGTAGGAGTATGAGCAAAACCACAGCTCAGTGATAATCAGACATATCATACATTACACAAGTTATTAATAAATCTTATGCAATGCAGCACTAACCATATGCACAGATACAAGTTTGGATGATCTAGAACCAAACAGGAAAAAGATTTACGCCCTCTTTTTAATGGGTTGAAGAATCAGTACTTAATGACCTACTTGCCCAGGAGAGACTAAGTACACAGGAGAATCAACGATTTCTCGGTTTAAGGTTATCACTTTGAATATAGTCGATTGAACAAACCATCTCTGCAATCCCTTATAAACACCCTAAGTATTAATCATTTCAAAGCGATTCTACGGGCGAGTCTTCGGTGCTTTTAGTTCCTCATAGCACGCCAGACCAAAGAGACCTTGGAAGAACTTACACATTAGAATCAACCAAGCGAAACAGAGATCGAAATATTAATACGTAGCAGGCTGTCACAACCATATATGCAATAATGCAATTTGTGTAATGCATGTTCATATTATTTTTTTAAGTCAAAAGTCTTAATCAATTTTGAAGTGACCATACATTACACACAATCATAAAAATACTACTGCACACATCAATCATTGCATTATCGCTTTTATAAAGATATTTTAACAATCATACACTCAAATCAAATCTTACTTTCAGCAGACATCATTGATTATCTTGCATTATATATTTGACTATTTACAATCACAACCAGTACAATATGACTGAATTACTCACCTACTCATACTATCTCAATGTAGTAATCACTGGTAGATCCTCTAGTGAGTCAAAGTCACCTATAAGACAAAGTATTATTAATACAAATTAACTAAATTCCTATATGTGATTAGTGTCCTAGACTCGATATTTTGGTAATTATTATTACTTAGTGTAGTCATGTTTCTCCTATTTTATCTCCATAATTGTTTTGTTATATTTAGAAGTCGCATTACTCAAGAAATTAGTTAATTTCAATTTCCATTCTTACCTATTTTATCTGTTTAGAACAAATATTTAACTAATACTAACTTTAATTAACACCTAATATCTTTTCTTAATCTTAGGGTTTTAAGAATCATCCAGTATTAATCAAAATATTCTAAATATTTGTTGTTACTTGTTTATGTAATAAATGCTATATTGTTATACATATATATTATATTATACTAAGTAGACTTAGGTCATATATATATATATTATATATAAGTTCTGGTTATTTTCGAAACATGCTTTCGTTAAGAAATTTGGGCGTACGCTGGCTCAAAGCCGCCGGCCTTCATCCCAGGTGCCTGTGTAAAATTATTTTCGAAGAAATTTTCATATCGAGTGCACCGGTGTAGCCTTACGCCGTCGGCATAAATCTCCAGGAAGCGGCTTACGTTCATCATTTACGTGAAAAATATTTTACGTAGCCTCTGATCATGTAAGCGCCTATTACGCCGTGGCCTATTCCATGTAAGCGCCGGCATTGAGCGTTTACACTGCCGGATTGAGCAGTGTTGTACTATTCATCATCTTCCTCCTCGGTTCAATTCATGTTCTTTGATTTTTACACGTTAAAAACATACTCAAACTATTTTTAAGTTTCATACATCATATATAAAGACATAAAACACGTTTAAAAACTTAAATATATAATCTCGATTCATAGAAAAATAAAGTAGGGTTTTGGATTATTACCTCGTTGGAGCTTTTGATGTAGTCCGAAGCTCGTTGTTGTGTTTATTAAGTTTCCTAAGATGATTATAAGTCAGTTATACTCTTATTTTTGAAAGACAATCGTTTGAACTTCATCAACTTACCTTTAGCTTGTATTTAGGGTTTCAGCTTTGTTTTTCCTTCGATCCGAACTTGTATATTTCGATCTGTTTGTTCTTTGTTTTTAGTTCATTTTGTCTGATGTTTGGGAGTAATTTCATGCTGAGGAGTTTAGGATTAACAAGTTTTGGTTTGTTCTCCATTAAGTCATTTATTACACATATATATATATATAAGAGGGAAAAGGATGATGCTGCGGCTGCTCCTCCGAATTATCCTCCTTTGGCTTTTTTTTCATGCATTAAATGTTATATTCAGCTATCATTGTGATTGGTCCTTGGGTTGTTTGGTTTGACAATTTGGTGCATGATTGTTGGATTTTCGGCTGTTCTTTCCTTCCGAATCCTCCACCGAAATCAGGCCAAATTCATATATATATATTATATATTAGTTTATTATTTAATTGAGTTTTGAGTTAATTAAACGAGTTATACGGGTATAAATTAGCTAATATTTGGAAGTTTTTGTACAAAAATATGTGTATAGTTATACAAAACACTTAGATTTTCAAATAATACAAATTTAGGTTATATATATACGTAGTTATTTATTCGTATAATTTTATCTCGCGATTTGGATTTCTTAAGCTCGTTAGGTCAATTTTTGTTTCAGGCTCCGATAGCTTAAGAAAACTCGGTTTAGAACAATAGCGTGATCCGATTATTTGTTTGGAGTTTAGATTTTGAGTTATTCGACAGTTTATATTTTCGTTGTGTATTTAAAATCTTAACGGTTCATTTTGGATCATCGTTTTCTTTATAAGCGTAAATAATCATTTATGCAGTATTGGACTTAATAGAAACAAACTATATATATATCTTTAGTTTTGATACTGAACATGAATTCTTATTAGTAGCTTTTAATTTTAACTAGGAATCTTGAATTTAGGGTTTAAGTCTAAATATAAACTCATCACTACTCGTTATTCTAATCTCGAATCATTATCGGATAAAAAACAATCATTTAATCCTATATTCATATTTTCTATTTAAACTATTTGTATATCAGGTTTCGGGTTAAATTTTAGATCATATCTTGAATTATTTATTCAAGATACAAAATCTTTTTTGGTATTAACTAGGGTTAAAGAATTTCTTTATTCGGTTCCTAAATTCTTCATCTATCCAAAATCTAAATATTAATCTATTATTAGACTTCGATTAGAATCTAAATCTATTATCTAGTTTATATCTATTATTATACAATCTCTATGTTGTACTAATGTGAAAAATTCCCGGGGTTTACATTCTCCCCCCTTAAAATAAGCTTTGTCCTCAAAGCTTGAGTGCGTACCTGAGTTTCAAACAAATGGGATAGCTTTTCTTGATCTCCTCTTCTAATTCCCAGGTAATCTCTTCTTTGTAGATCCCATAATACTTTGACATAGTGGATTTCTTTATTCCTGAGAACTTGCACTTTCCGGTCCAATATCTTAACTGGATGCTTTTCATAAGTCAAATTCTCCTTCAAATCAATTGGTTCTAATTCCACTATCTTATCTGGATCCGGTACATACTTCTTAGAACGATACATGGAAAACATTATGTATACCAGACAAATTAGGTGGCAATGCAAGACGGTATGCAGATTCCCAACTCGTTCAATATCTCAAATGGTCCAATATATCTAGGACTCAATTTGCCTTTTGTTTGTCTACCATGAAGACTTTTGATTGGACTTATCTTTAAGTATACATGTTCTCCTTCATTAAATTCCAATTCTCTTCTTTTCAAGTCCGCCCAGCTCTTTTGTCTATCTTGTGCTGCTTTCATTCTTTGCTTTATCACTGAAACCTTTTCAATAGTTTCCTGAACCAATTCAGGTCCAACCAATACTTTCTCCAAGTTATCCCAGAACAATGGTGACCGACACTTCCTACCATATAAAGCTTCATAAGGTGGCATTCCTATGCTTGAATGGTAGCTGTTATTGTATGCAAATTCCACTAATGGTAAATGTTGGTCCCAATTTCCTTTGAACTCCATAATACATGCTCTAACATATCCTCCAATGTCTGAATAGTCCTTTCTGTTTGTCCATCAGTTTGAGGATGATAAGCTGTACTAAAATTCCGGGTTCCCAAAGCTTTTTGTAATCCTTGCCAAAATCTGGATACAAACCGTGGATCTCTATCTGATACTATACCAGCAGGTACACCATAATCTCACAATCTCCTTCAAATATATTCGTGCCAATTTCTAATGGATATGTCATGTTAATTGGCAAGAAATGAGCTGATTTTGTGAGTCTATCCACAATAACCCAAACAGCATCATGACCTGCATTTGTCTTAGGTAATGAGCACACAAAGTCCATGGAAATTTGATCCCATTTCCATTCAGGTATTGGCAATGGTTTCAACAATCTCCTGGTTTTTGATGTTCAGCTTTGATCCTTTGACATCACATTTAGCAACAAATTCTGCAATATCCTTTTCATTCCATTCCACCAATACGCACTTTTCACTCTTGATATGTCTTTGTTTCTCCTGGGTGTATAGAATATCCAGAATAATGTGCTTCATGCATTAATTCCTTCCTCAAGTTTTCATCATGTGGCACACACAATCTTTTATTCATTCTTAACACTCTTCTTCATCCACATGAAAATCCTTGTACTTTCCTGGGATATTCCTTGTTTAATCTCTTGAATTTCAACATCTTCTTTCTGGGCTTCTTTAATTCTTTGAAGCAAAGTAGGTTCCAAAATTAGATTTCCTAACTCAGCTTCCAACCTTGTATTGAAATTCCAATTTAATCTCTCAAATTCTTTGATGAGTTCTTTTTGTTCCGTTAGTATTGAAGCCACTTCATACTTTTCCGGCTCAATGCATCCGCCACAGCATTCACTTTACCCGGATGGTAATTAATGGTAAGATCATAATCTTTAATTAATTCCAACCATCGCCTTTGTCTCATGTTCAACTCTTTTTGTGTAAATATATACTTCAAACTCTTGTGATCCGTATATATTTCACATTTCTGCCCATAAATAGTGACGCCAAATCTTGAGTGCAAAAACAATAGCAGCTAATTCTAGATCATGAGTGGGGTAATTCATCTCATGTGGTTTCAATTGTCTAGAAGCATATGCTATTACTTTTCCATTTGCATTAACACACATCCCAATCCATTTCTAGATGCATCACTATAGACAGTATATAAATCCTTGTCATTGGGCAAGACCAAGATTGGTGCTGATATTAACCTTTTCTTCAACTCTTGGAAACTTTGTTCACGTTGATCATTCCACTCGAATTTCTCATTTTCTCCGTCAATTGAGTCAAAGGTCGTGCAATCTTTGAGAAATCCTTCACAAATTTCCGATAATATCCTGCCAATCCCAAGAAACTCCTAACTTCAGTAACAGTTTCAGGTCTTTTCCATTCCACAATAGCTTTAACTTTTGCAGGATCAACTGATATTCCTTCTCCAGAAACAATATGTCCAAGGAATGATATACTTTAAGCCAAAATTCACACTTAGACAATTTGGCATACAACTTATTGTCTCTCAATATCTGTAACACTTCTCAATTCTCATCATGTTGTTCTTCATTAGACGAATATACAAGTATATCATCTATGAAAACAATCACACAATATCCAGCAAAGGTCTAAAGATACGATTCATCAGATCCATAAAAACTGCAGGTGCATTGGTTAATCCAAATGGCATGACCAAAAATTCATAATGACCATACCTAGTTCGGAATGCAGTCTTTGGTACATCTTCTGCTTTGATTCGGATTTGATGATATCCTGACTTTAAATCAATTCGGGAAAATACCTTTGCTCCTCTCAATTGATCAAAAAGTCATCAATCTGGGTAAAGGATATTTGTTCTTGATAGTTACTCTGTTTAATTCCCTATAATCAATACAGAGTCTCATTGATCCATCTTTCTTCTTCACAAACAGCACTGGTGCTCCCCAAGGTGAAACACTAGGTCTGATAAATCCTTTATCCAACAATTCTTGTAGTTGCACCTTTAATTCTTTCAATTCCACAGGTGCCATACGATACGGAGCTTTTGATACTGGTTCGGTTCCAGGTATCAAATCAATTGAGAATTCCACTTCTCTGTGTGGGGGTAATCCGGTAATTCCTGGAAATACATCTGAGTATTCACACTGTTCGAATGGTATGAATATCCAATTCCTTGGATTCACCTTCAGTTGCTCCAAGAATACAACCGTTCATCTCCATATCTTCTTCATTTTCCACTTCAATTGCTGTTATCCTATTTCGACTCCTTTGAGTATCTCCTCTATACTCTTTTCTTTCTCCTTGATTATTGACAAAAGATACTATTTTGAGATGGCAATTAACTTTTGCTTTTACAGCAGTTAACCAAACCATACCCAAAATAATATCATATTTTGCATCTCTATCAGAATTAAATCAGAATTGATTCTTGATCTCCAATCTTTAGTGGACAACTCTTGATCATCTCCCGTGTCACCACTAAATCTCCAGTTGGCGTAGTAACTCTCAATTCTTTTCATGCTTTCAATTGATCTTATACGCCTTGCTAATCCAGTATTTATGAAAGAATGCGTTGCTCCCGTGTCAAACAAAGCATACGCAGTCTGATCCCCTACTTGAATTGATCCTAAGTATCAATTATTAGTTCATGTTATTTTCAATTATAAAGACTTCTATTGCTCATCTACTTGTGATTGTGTCTAATAACTTTAATAAACAAATATATAATTACATACCTGCAATGAGTCCATATTCTTCAGGATCAACTTCCTCCCAAATATTTTCTTCATCTCCTTCCTCTATCTCCACATTCTCTACAGGACTTCCATACATGGCAAAAACTCTGGCGTGCTGGCTTTGTTGGCATTCCATTTTTCGATCCTGAGCTCCAATCACTCCTTTAGATTGTGAAGATCCAGCTACTGCACTCGCTTTCTGTGGACATTGGTTGCTATGTGCCCAACTTTATTGCATACGAAGCAAGTTGCAGTTTTTCTTTTTGGACAATCGTTTATCATATGCCCACTTTCCCACAATAATAACATTTGTTCTGTAATTGTGGACAATGCCTTGGGTAATGAGAACCTTTACATTTCCAACAAGTAACATTATTCTTCCCATTACTCCTCCTTTGTTCACATTGAAAGGTTTGAAGAATTTAACCTTCTTAGGCACAGAACTTGCCATAGAACCATCATACATTCTTCCCGAACATAGTTCCCTTCTTCTTATACCTCTCAAGTTCATACTTCCTTGCGCGTTCAATGATCGAGCTTTTTCCAACATAGCTGCAAAGTTATCAACCTCAAATTCAGCAAGTCTTCTTTGGAAATGAGGTTCATCCAGCCATGAAAGTCTGTCTCTTAAGCTCATCACTGTCCCGATAAGCATCTGGAGCAAACTGTAACAACCGATTAAACTCATGTTCATATTCATCAATGGTCTTAGCTCCTTGGGTCAAATTCATCAGGTCAGTGCTATATTTTGCTTTTAGACTGCTTGGAAAATATTCCTTCAAAAATTCGTCTGAATATTTCCCAAGTAATTGGTTGTGACAAACTTCTTTGTTTCGAATTCCACCATATCCTTGCTCTTAACCTTAATAAATAAGTCCCATAGGATACTTTCAGAGCTTCAGGTACTTGGAAAACATCAAGGGATCGCTCAATCTGAGCTAGCCAGTCTTCAGCTTCTTCTGGCTTTCCCGGTATTCCTCAAAATATCTGTTGCACTTAATGAATTCCGGCAACAAATTCCTCTGAGGACGTAAAGGTGGTGGTGGTGGCAATTCTGTTCATATCGAGGGGTCCTTGTACCTCAGCAGCAGACTCATTTGGGTTCACTGGTCCATTTTCCTGAAATTGAACCGGTGGAGTATGCCTTTCATTCCTTCTAGGATTTGGTGGAGTCATTGCTGGTGCTCCAACAGGTGGTGCTACATTTGTGGCTTGCATATTTTGCAAAGCTTGCAAAATCAAGACATTTTGTTGTTGAAGACTTTGTAAAACATCCTCAATTCGGTTTTGGGGTGTTGCAGGAGCATCTATTGGTGGATCTCCAGAAATTCTGGCATTTCTACTTTTATTTCTTCCTCTTGGCATTCTATTAACATTAAACATATTACTTAAGTCAGATCATAACTCGTCTTTATCAAAGTCATCAAAGTCATTCATATATATATGCAACACATATATATACATAACCAAAATACATCAAGCTTTTCATGGTTAGTGCATTATGTACATATCAAAAATTGCACTACCCTAACTTAGCTTTCTATCATAGTCATCAAAAGATACATATGTATGTCATCAAAAGTCTACTAATATCGTCCTGTCATGTCATCATAACAGATAATACACATCATCATATAATACTAAATCAGACTCAGGGACTGGGGTGAAGACGACCCTTGCCCTTCTCCTGAGGGCCTAATCGAGGGTAATCATCATCTCCCTCAGAACTACTGTCATCAATCTCTATCACACCCTTCTCCTGGAGGTGCTAGAGTCAGAGCTGTGTCCATCACCCTAATGCCTCTGGGTGGCCTCATCTCACTCTCAGCACTAGGTGGTATATCACTCTCAATCCATCCTCCATGTGCTGATCCAATCCATCTGGCGTAATTAAATCTGAGACATTTTCTCTGCCTCAATTCTTCTTCTCTTACCTTCTCTTCATCCAAAGCTGTGGTGATACTCCTCGTGTGGACAGTAGTCTGAACTGTCTCCTGTACTACTCGATCCTGTACAGTAGGACGCTGGAACTCACCTGCTATCTCAGGGATAATAGGCGGTTTCCTCATCAACATGTGTCTAGAGTGACTGCATCTGAGTCGTGCAAGCATCAAGTCATCATCATAGGCCGCATCACCTCTGACCCGGGCATGATCCTGCCTAACATCATGAGCATAGACTGCTCCTCTGCCAATATCTACCCAGACTCTAAAATCTGGGAGCTCTGGTCTCTCTGATCTGGATGAGACTATGAATGCTATATGTTCAATCTCCAGACCACCTCCTTTCTGCACTATCAGCCTCTCAAATCTGTAGAGCTCTCTATAGCTGATCCATTATCTGGAAAAGCCCGCTCCATCAAGAATAACCAGCCTTTAAACAAAGGCAATAATCCTCGCTTCCAGTACTGAGATCTCTCCAAAGTCTTGGTAATCCCGCACAAATACAAGTCCTCTACCAGAACTCGTAATCTGCGCCTATAATCTGTCAAAGTCTCCTCTTCCTGCATACTAAAGATCTCCCATCTAATGTGACACGTAGCAGGATTAGTCTGCACACACAATAAAATTTGTATGATTAATAATAATCACACATACTTTATTCCTAGTTGTGCAGTATAATTCTACCCATGACTACCCAACTACTACTAAAGAGTGCTAACTAAATCTAACTACATTCACAAATGCAATTCTTTCACATATTTATTTTCTTATTCTAGCAACCATGCTCTGATACCAACTTAATTCTATCACGCCCCGAGGGTACCCTAGTAGTAGTTGTCGAGCCTGGATTTTCCCACTATCTGGTTCATTTCTCCTAACCCGATTCACATTAAACCCGAACCCATTTAACATGAATCCTCGACTAGGGGTTAAAAGAAATTTTAATTTTTGAAAACTTTTTAGAGTTGCCACCCGATATAATCGGGAAAAAATAAAAAAGCTAGGATCAATGGGTCGGTTGATCCTAACTTAGCTACTAGTCTGCGAAAATTTGATTTAAAAACCAAACTTTTAAAACCAGATATCATGGATTCGGCGGCTAATCTATTAAAACCAAATGGTTACCACTTTTGGAATTTTAAAATTATAATTTATCCTTTTCATACTCAAAAACTCAAATGAAACAAAACAAATATTTATAAGTCACATTTTTCTATTTTTTTTATTTTTTTAGAATATGAATATCAACAAAACATCTTATATTTACAAAATATTTATTCACAATATTATTAAAAAAACAAAAAATATTTTTTTATTTTTTAATGTCACCCCGTAGGTGCCTACGTACTCGCTAATCGAGATCAGACAAAACGTAGTTCTTTTGAAAAGAACTTTAGTTTGTTGATCAATTTTTAATTTTTGAACTATTTCCACTTTAAATTCATTAAATTTTTAAATTTTTGTGAAAACCATTTTTGATGATCCTATGATCTAATCAATTGATTTTTTTTATTTTATGAAAACATATTTTTCTAAGTCCAAAAATCATTTTTTCTAAAACCAATTCATGATAATTCATGGCTACTCTAATGCTACATGAAAAATCAATTTGATTAAACTTGATTGAATATTTTCATAGCAAATTTATGAAAATATTTTGATGAAAACTTTGATTATTTTCATAGCAAATTTATGAAATAATTTGATGAAAACTTGGATTATTTTCATAGCAAATTTATGAAAATAATTTGATGAAAACTTGATTATTTTCATAGCAAATTTATGAAAACAATTTGATGAAAAACTTTAATTATTTTCATAGCAAATTTATGAAAACAATTTGATTGAAAACTTTAATAATTATCTTCATAGCGAATTTATGAAGATAATTTGATTGAAACTTTAATGATTATTTTCATAGACTTTATGAAAATAATTTTGATTAAGACTTGAATTATTATCTTCATAGCAAATTTATGAAGATAATTTGATTGAAACTTGATTATTTTCATAGCAAATTTATGAAAACAATTTGATTAAGCTTTAATAATTATCTTCATAGCAAATTTATGAAGATAATTTGGTGAAAAGACTTGATTGATTATTTTCATAGCAAATTTATAAAGATAATTTGATAAAAAAAATTGATTAATATCTTCACCGCAAATTTATGAAGATAATTTGGTGAAAAACTTTATTATTTTCATGATTCTCAAAAAAATTATATTTAACAATAATTCATTCATTTTCATTCATTTCATTCATCATTCATTAAAGTATTTTGAAAACGAATTCATTTTCATTTTTTTAAAAAGAAAATTCAATCATTTTTTATTCAAAAACAATTTTGGTTTTGAAAAAACACATTTTTGTTATTTTTATTTATTTTTTATTTATTTTTTTTAATAATCATCACATACATTCACAACATGTTCAAAATGTATTATATCAACATTATATTACAAATACAATACATTAAAATTATTTTTTTTATGCATTATCTACACATTTCAAAATCAATCCATGTACATAAAGTATTCAAAAATGTCAAAAATTACTAAAACAAATAAATTTATATGAAAAATAATTATTTGATTTTTCTGGATTTTTCTGAACTTTTTATGAATTTTTTCGAATTTTTTACTATTTTTTCCTATTTTCCGAAATTAATTATATAATAAAATAATAATAAAATAATGCGGACTGACCTGGACCGTTAGATCTCTCGGATCAGATCTGGAGCGTCGGTCGCGTTTGCTTGATCTGGACGTCTGATCTCTTGACTTCCAATCTGGAGCATTGATTTGCTTGATCAAATCTGGGCCGTCTGATTTGGTTGATTGAATCTGGGCCGTTGATCTGCTTGATCAAATCTGGACCGTTGATCTAGATGATTGAATCTAGGCCGTTGATTTACTTGATCAAATCTGGACCGTCTGATCTGGATGATTGAATCTGGGCCGTTGGATCTGGGCTGACCGATGACCGACGACCTACGACCGTTGACTGACGACCGACGGGTTGGGCTTCGGATTTCGGGTCGGATCTTGGATACCCGACGGGCAAGAAGACGATGATGCTGCCTTTCGAGCGTTCCTCGGCCACTGTGGTGGTTTTCGAGCCCTGGAAGCTTATTGGCCCGACGCCTATGGTGGTGGTGCGTCCGCTGGTGGTGGTGGTTCGCGCCCAGAACCACGTGGGCAGCGATTCGCGATGGTGGCTAACGACAGCTTCAATTAAAAATTTTCAAAAAAATTTGCATAACTCATTTCGAACAAATTGATCAAATCTAAGCACACTTGATCCCTTTAAACAACTCCCTAAACTATTTATCACATCTAATTGGATAAAAAATGATCCAAAACTCTCGAATTTGGAATTTTCTTTCTAAGAACCCTAAGCTTCGAAATTTTCGAATTGCTTGATTCTGATTGTGTTTGTTGCAATTGATGTGTGCCTTTTGCTCATGGATCACCCTATTTATAGATCCATGGTTTGATTTCGGTTACAACTTTCATTTAATGAGATCCCGATTTTTCACAAAAAATTGAAATTGACAATTGGAAATCGATTCGTTGTAACTGATGAAATTAATGAGTAAATACTCGAATAGTCGATCCTATCTCTGTATAGAATCAAATTAATTGCCCAAATTCATCGAATTTGGTTGGCCACCATTGATGATCCTTTAAGCTTTCATAACTTTCGCAATTTTTTCCCAAATTTCAACCGACAAATTGAGACTCGAGACTTGATTTTATCCAACATTCAATGCAATTACAATCTATTCCATTCCGACTATCAATCTTCATAATCAATTTTGAAAAAAAACAATAATTACACACTCAAATCGTGATCCAAAGTGAGTGGTTTGGGCTGATTTTGAGCAAAAAGACAAAGAGGAAGAAAGTCCAAAATTTTGCATCCAAGCTGGTTCGAACCCATGACCTATGGCTTGGGCTAGGGTCTGGGTCAGTGGTCTTAACCAATAGGCCATTGGCCTGTGCCTGTTTAGGTTTGACAAATTTTGATTTTAAAGCTCATTCAAAATTCACAAAATAATTTTTGAAAATTTGTTTAATATATTATATCAAGCTCAAATAATTAATTATTTTTATTCATTTCATTTATTTATTTATTATTTTTATTCAAAAATTCTTTTTTTCTTCCTATTTACCTATATTTTCTTCTTTTTAATTACTTTTCCTATCTTTTCTATTTTTATTACTTTTCATTATTTTATTATTTTTTTTATTATTTTATTTTTATTTTTATATATATTTTTTTATGAGCTTGATGTAACACTAATTTTTATTATAAATTAGAGCCCTAAACTTGAGCAAAAATTGGGTGTCTACAGTAGTAAACAAGTTACACTTGAATACTATCACTAGATTACCTTCAGAGAATGACAGGTTTTTAAAACAACAGATCTTTTTAGTTGCTTGATAAGAACTAACAAATATATGAAAGAAATAACTTAGTGAATAAACATTACAAAACTATTACAAACCATATAATTCCTTGTAGTACACAACTAAATAATCTAATCTAATAGTACATAATCATCAAACTAAAATATATCTGTAACTTCTAGCTTCAAAGCTCTTACCGGAGCCATATTCCTAGATGTAACTAACCAGGGTCGTAAAGTGAACCTGAAAAGACTGTAGGAGTATGAGCAAAACCACAGCTCAGTGAATAATCAGACATATCATACATCATACATCATACAGTTATTAAAATCATTGCAATACAAGCACTCAACCATATGCACAGATACAAGTTTGGATGATCTAGAATCCAAAAGGAAAAAGATTTACGCCCTCTTTTAATAGGTTGAAGAACCAGTACTTAATGACCACCTGCCCAGGAGAGACTAAGTACACAGGAGAATCAACGATTTCTCGTTTTAAGGTTATCACTTTGAATATAGTCGATTGAACAAACCATCTCCTGCAATCCCTAGAAACACCCTAAGTATTAATCATTTCAAAGCGATTCTACGAGCGACATTCTTCGGTGCCTTTTAGTTTCTCATAGCACCGCCAGACCAAAGAGAACCTTGGAAGAACTTACACATTAGATCAACCAAGCGAAAATAGAGATCCGAAATATTAATACATAGCAGGCTGTCACAACCATATATGCAATAATGCAATTTGTGCAATGCATGTTCATATTATTTTGTTAAGTCAAAAGTCTTAATCAATTTCGAAGTGACCACACATTACACACAATCATCATTATACTACTGCACAACATCAATCATTGCATCATCGCTTTTATAAAGATATTTTAACAATCATACACTCAAATCAAATCATACTTTCAGCAGACATTCATTTGATTATCTTGCATTATATATTTGACTATTTACAATCACAACCAGTACAATATGACTGAATTACTCACCTACTCATACTGTCCCAATCATAGTAATCTACTAGTAGATCCTCTAGTGAGTCAAAGTCACCTATTTAAGACAACGTATTCATTAATACAAACTAACTAAATTCCTATATGTGATTAGTGTCCTAGACTCGATATTTTGGTAATTATATTACTTAGTGTAGTTGTGTTTCTCTTAATTTATCTCACATAATTGTTTTGTTATTTTTAGAAGTCGCATTACTCAAGAAATTAGTTAATTTCAATTTCCATTCTTACCTTTTTATTTGTTTAGAACAAATATTTAACCAATACTAACTTTAATTAACACCTAATATCTTTTCTTAATCTTAGGGTTTAAGAATCATCCGGTATTAATCAAATATTCTAAATATTTGTTGTTACTTGTTTATGTAATAAATGCTATATTGTTATACATATACATATATATACTAAGTAGACTTAGGTCATATATATATATATATATATATAAGTTCTGGTTATTTTCGAAACATGCTTTCGTTAAGAAAATTTGGGGTACGCCGGCTCAAAGCCGCCGGCCTTCATCCCCAGGTGCCGGTGCAAAATTATTTTTGAAGAAATTTTCATATCGAGTGCACCGGTGTTGAAAGCTGTCGGCTTTCAACGTACGCCGGCCTTACGCCGTCGGCGTAAATCTCCAGGAAGCCGGCTTACGTTCATCCTTTAGATGAAAAATTATTTTACGTAGCCTCTAATCAGTGTAAGCCGCATATACGCCGTCGGCGTTGAGCATTTACACTGCCGGCCTTGAGGCAGTGTTGTACTGTTCATCATCTTCCTCCTCGGTTCAATTCATGTTCTTTGATTTTTACACATTAAAAACATACTCAAACTATTTTTAAGTGTTCATACATCATATATAAAGACATAAAACACGTTTGAACATGTTTAAAACATAAATATATAGATCTCGATTCTTAGAAAATAAAGCTAGGGTTTTGGATTATTACCTCGTTAGCTTGTTTGATGTAATCCGAAGCTCGCGTTTGTGTTTATTAAGTTCCTAAGATGATTAAAGTCAGTTATATACTCTTATTTTTGAAAGAAAATCGTTTGAACTTCATCACTTACCTTTGAGCTTGTATTTGAGGGTTTTTAGCTTTGTTTTTCCTTCAATCCGAACTTGTATATTTCGATCTGTTTGTTCTTTGTTTTTAGTTCGTTCTGTTTGATGTTTGGGAGTAATTTCATGCTGAGGAGTTTAGGGATTAACAAGTTTTGGTTTGTTCTCCATTAAAGTCATTTATTACACACACATATATATATATATAAGAGGGAAGAAGGATGATGCTGCGGCTGCTCCTCCGAATTTTTCCTCCGAATTTTTCCTCCGAAATTTTCCTCCTTTGGCTGTTATTTTCGCTGCATTAAATGTTATATTCAGCTGTCATTTGGTGATTGGTCCTTGGGTTGTTTGGTTTGACAATTTGGTGCATGATTGTTGGATTTTCGGCTGTTCTTTCCTTCTCCGAGTCCTCTACCGAAATCAGTAGCCAAATTCATATATATATATTAGTTTATTTATTTAATTGAGTTTTGAGATAATTAAACGAGTTGTACGGGTATAAATTAGCTAATATTTGGAAGTTTTTGTACAAAAATATGTGTATAAAGTTATACAAAACACTTAGATTTTCAAATAATACAAATTTAGGTTATATATATACGTAGTTATTTATTCGTATAATTTTATCTCCCGCGATTAGGATTTCTTAAGCTCGTTAGGTCAATTTTTGTTTCAGGCTCCGATATCTGAAGAAAACTCGGTTTAGAACAATAGCATGATCCGATTATTTGTTTGGGGTTTAGATTTTGAGTTATTCAACAGTTTGTATTTTCGTTGTGTATTTAAAATCTTAACGGTTTATCTTTGAGTCATCGTTTTCTATTTATAAGCGTAAATAATCATTCATGCAGTATTGCACTTAACACAGAAATCAAACTATATATGTATCTTTAGTTTTGATACTGAACATGAATTCTTATTAGTAGCTTTTAATTTTAACTAGAAATCTTAAATTTAGGGTTTAAGTCTAAATATAAACTCATCACTACTCATTATTCTAATCTCGAATCATTATCGGGATAAAAAACAATCATTTAATCCCTATATTCATATTTTCTATTTAAATCTATTTGTATATCAGGTTTTCGGGTTTAAATTTTAGATCATATCTTGAATTATTTATTCAAGATACAAAATCTCATTTTTGGTATTAACTAGGGTTAAAGAATTTCTTTATTCGGTTCCTAAATTCTTCATCTATCCAAAATCTAAATATTAATCTATTGTTAGACTTCGATTAAAATCTAAATCTATTATCTAGTTTATGAAATCTATTATCTAATCCATGCAATCTCTTATAAAGTCATGTACTAATGTGAAAAAAAAAATTCCCGGGGTTTACATTAGCTTCATCAAGGCAACCGGGACTAAGAATAGACTAGTCCTAAAAGAAAAGAAAAGAAAAGAAAAGAAAAGAAAAAAAATTGTTTTGACTTGATATGGACAAGTCTAAGACTAGAAAGACTAGTCTAATAAATTGCATAAAATAAGTAAATAAATAAATTGCAAGACATGAAAGTAAATAAATAACAAATGAGCTTATATGCTCTAAATATATATATATATATATATATATATATAGTATACATAATACTATATAGGTTAGATTAGAGTAAAAATAATAATAATAATAACAACAACATATTGTAAAACAGGAACATGAACAAAAATAAAATATGAACATATTTTTGCTTCTTTAACTCATATGAGTCTAAGAAACATACACTAAGCTCATGCTAAGTTGTATGAACATGATAAAGAATAAAGGTAGAATTTTTACCTAAGGTTCAATGGAAGGTTTGAAAAGAGATGAATGGGTTTTGTGTTTGTTATTTTCTTCTTGAAGAATAGAAATTAGTAAAGAGTGTTTTGAGAGAGATTTATTGGAGAGAGGTTTTGAGAGAGTATTTTGGTAGAGTTTTGTTATGTAAAATGGATGTGTGAAAGAATGAAGGAGGAAGAGGGTATTTATAGATTTTTTGGAGTGAATTTTTAATGTAATAAAATAATTTGAAAAAAGAAAAATAAATGAGAGGAAGAGAGGGGAGGGGGATGTTAGCACCAGCCTTAGAGGGATTAGGAAGAGAGTGAGTTGATTTTGTTTGTATTTTGTAAGAAAATAATTAATATGTAAGATATGATTGATATAAGATGTATTGGAAATATAAAAAATAAGAAATAGGTAGGTAGGTAGCAAGAAATAGGTATAAGAAAAAATAGAGATAGTGAAATAGTAATGAATAGTAGGAATAGTGCTATGAATAGTAGACTAGACATATAAAATATCGATAGTAATAAAAATACGAGTAAACGAGCTATATTTGTTATTTCTAGTTACCAAAAAATTATAAAGCTGATATTTTTGAAATCCTTGTTTAATTACGAGTCTTTTGGTGTTATAGGAATATTTTTATTATTTCGAGCTCCGGGACACACTTTTCGAGAACTGATCCCGTTTGAGTCCGAAGGACACTCGAAATTCGCGAATATAATATTTTTATGTTACTCTATATTATTACGAACTATAAAAGCCATTAACTCAAATTTGTTTTCTAGGGTTTGAGAACGCGGGGATTGTCGGAGTTGAAATTATTTGATTGTCTTAACCTTTGTTGACTTTTGGAACTTCGGTTTGACTAGGATTAGAGTTTAATCCAACTTTACCCTAGAAATTGAGAGGTTATATTAGGGATCGGATAGGTGAATCCTTTCATGTTCGGGTTTTCAAATTGAACGATTATTGAACTTTCTATTTTTGTTTTTGAAGATTCTCTTATGAAATCCCGTAATCGAAATTAATTAAGGTTCAGTTTCATCTTGGATCAAACTTTAGGGTTTCGATTTGGCATTCTAAAACCATTCTCGAAAAATCCGGAGGCTTACAATTACAATTGTATTAAATGAAGTTCGTCTGTCAATTTAGAAATGGGAAAAAATATTTTTGATTGAAAAAAATTTGTAACTTTTCTCATTAAAGACGATAAATTATGCCAAATATTTAATTAAAATTTGTATGTCAATGAGCAACTTAATATGACAATGATATATTCAATTTTCCTCAACAGAATTCATTTCTCAAAGATGTTGCAAACTAAATTATTCTTTTTCTTATGTTGTATTTGTTAAGCTAGAATTTTTTTTCTTCCTTTTTTCTTCATATCACAATTTTATATGTTCTTACTAGCTCTTATTTATCCTAATTTTTGTTTGCATTGTAAATATTGTATTATGACCCATCTTATATTACAAGGTAAATTACATTGGAAAATATAAATATTTTGTAATAAATTCAAATAAGGTATTAATGTTTTAAGTTGTCTAAAAAAAAGGTTTTAATGTTACACAACATGATGAAAATAGGTAAGGGATTTAAAAAAATTATTAACGTCATACATAGTATAGATGCTTTTTTAATGTTTATTTGTTATCCACATAAAATATTAATTCTTTTTTTTACCACTTAAAAATGTTAATACTTTATTTGCATTGTTTTATGTAATTTTTTTAACTAACAACAATGTTATGTTAATAGCTTCTGACATAATTTATTCAATGGTTTTGTTACTTCTAACTTTTCATTAAGCGATATCCTTTGATCCTTTATAATTTTTTATTTTATCGCTTAAACTTTTTTTCCTAACTCAAATGTGTGTATATATATATATATATATTTTTTTTTTAATTATGTATCAAAGATCCTTTCTGCAAAAAAAAAAAAAAAATGATACTTATGGAGTGATTGTGATATTTGTATGACACAATACGAAAGTAAAATAACCTTTGTAGTCAATGTTGCAATGCTACAAATTTGAAGCATTGTGACTATCCCTAAATGTCATAATATATATATATATATAATATATATGTTTGTGTGTGTGTGTGAAGAAGAGAGCGAAGTCACATAAAAACAAAATTTAGTGTATATTTATTCAATATAAACAATAGTATTTATACCGCATATATAATAATTTGTGAACATATATATACACACAATTAAAATATTAATTACAATATTTTTTTAAATAAATTTATTATTTTCTTTAGTCTATATAATTTGCATGAAAGTAAATACGCACAGGGATTTATTCAAATCTTAACAAACCTGTCGCTCGTTTATTTGTTGATTGTTGATTACCTTTACTTTGTACGACTTCATTGTGTATTGAATTTGTTCCGATTATTTGACATCGAATTGAAGCAATCTTCAGGGCCTTCGTCTCGTTCTGATTCTATAAAACCTACCATCCAAAAAATTTATTTTGGCGAGTTCCTTATCATTGCGTTCTTGCCCACCCTTTCTTTGACCGAAACAGGTACAGCTTTAGTTCTAATTTTCTCATTACCACTTTCAATTTATGAGACAATAATTATCGTTGACATGACCAAATATAAGGTTCCATAGGAACATTATTTATTTATTTTTTTTAAAGATTCTCAACTGGTTTGATGGCATTGTTTTTTGTTGGCTCTGCTTTCTCTAATCGTTTACTAGATTTGTAAGCGGGGTAAAACAACACAAGTTCATTAATCAAATTGATCTTATTTAATGACCAATAAATTATAGTTGACGTAAGCAGATGTCATGATCCAAAATACTGAAAAAGAAAATAGTAAAGAAAGGAAAATATATCATATGATAATTAGCTACATTAGTTTATCAACTGAGTTCTTCATAGTTTTTTTATTAAATTAGATGATTATTAGATAATTTGTTAGGGTTTAGCAAATATCATCAAATAGATTATTGTGGAGAAGAAATAGGTTACGAGTCGCAAATAGGATTCAAAAAGTACCCACGCACATACCAATTGCATCAAATTTATAATTTTTGAATGCTCTCTTTCTATCATTCTCTCAAATTTATAATTTTCTGGAAATTTTTCTTCGAGATGGATATATTTAAAAAAAATCCACATTTGTCGTGTAACAATTTCCTAATTTTATTATACCGGCTCTAGCAAAATAATAAGTGTTTAATTAAATTATTAATTTTTCTTAAGTAATAAATTTTCGTTATTTGCATCTTATGAATTAGATTTTTATTAGAGAT
Source organism: Combretum micranthum (assembly GCA_024138025.1). Taxonomy (NCBI): domain Eukaryota; kingdom Viridiplantae; phylum Streptophyta; class Magnoliopsida; order Myrtales; family Combretaceae; genus Combretum; species Combretum micranthum. The sequence goes on along the minus strand of JAMXBD010001069.1, from coordinate 288,336 downwards.
ATATGATGGTTTAATTCAATTTTGAAACTCAGCAACTGTGCAAGATGAGGGAAAACGGCACGCAGAAAAAGATTAGAAGTCCTGATTCTACCATCACAAAGCATGGTGTGAAGAAGAATAATATCCATCGAAAGTCAACAAATGCAAATATCCTCGGAGAGATTCAGGCCACAATAAGGTTAACGGTGAAACAAGAGATGCAACGTATACTGGATCAACTTTCGAAACAATCTCAAGGAGGGAGTTCAAAGGATGTCCCTAACAAAGGACTAGAGGCGGTGGATATGATCGAACTTGATAAGTCTAATGACGAGGAGGAAACTTCATTGTTAGAGCTTGAGAGAGAAGAAAAAGAGACTGGCCCTGAAGGACACGAGATCAATAATGTCGTCTTGTTAAATGGAGATGGTTTTGAAAGCCATGGTGAAGCGGTGGAGGAGGAGGAAGAAGGACGAGGATTGGAAAACAAAGACATTGGGGATGGTATGTTGGTATTTTCGGAGTGATTCACATTTTCCTAACTTTTTTTTTTTTAAAACTCTATATTTATCATAATCAAAGTTTTAACAATCTCAACTAATGAATTGCTAATCTTGAAATTCTAACAATCTTTTGAAATACTAATTGAAATTAAGAAAAGTGATTTACTTATGTTTTTAGGTATAAAAATAATTTCCTTCATTTTCTATTGATATTTTTGCGATGGATAACTTCCACTTTGTTTATTGACTATTCTTTTTATCTTTTATCATCACTTACTTTCTTGCTACAAGTCACTAGTAATTTTAATAACTACTATCTCTTAGATTTACTATAATTAATGAAATTTTTTACTATTCCAAAGCTTTCCCAAAAAAACAAATTAAAAAAAAAAAAAACTATTTTCTGCAAAACAAATACAGATGTACGTTGGTTTTCCTGTATAACTCTAATATTCATAGTGCTTTTCTTTGACTTTAGGCATGTCTAACAAATCATAATTACAAAATGTAGTTGATATAATGAAGAAGAAGAAAAAAACAAGAGGGCCTACAAATTGTAAGAGCATTCATGCTCGAAAACTTGAAGATCGCGAAGTAATAAAAGTTAATAAGGAAGGTCAGCCCATAGGTGATGGCAAGACCTGTAATGGGTTCAATCGATTTCTCGGAACTTTGGCTCGTAACTCAAGATGGGTTCCTTTTGCTTGTAGTAATTGGCGTAAAGTAGGAGCAAAGGAAAAGGAGGCTTTGTGGGACTATGTAAATGTATGCTACTATTCTTTATTCGCTATGTCCCATTATTTTTTTATTATATAAATCTACACTCTAAATGCTTACGTTTAAATATTAAAAAAAAAAAAAGAAGTTAAACGTGTAAAATGTAAATATAAATGGCGTATTTTGCGATTTATCTTATATCTTGTATTTGGCTTTCTAATCGATTAAATCATTTTTTTTTTTATGTATTTTATAGAAGAAATATATTGTTCCTAAGGAAGCAAAGGGCTGCGTTTTAAGAACAATAGCAAATGCTTGGAGGGTTTATAAGTCCAGATTGAAGAAACAAATTCTACATTACAAAACACATGAGGAAAGATTAAATCATCGCCCTCAAAATATATCTGAAAAGCATTTTAATGCATTGTTAGAGCAATGGAGCCATCCGAATGACCAGGTAAAATTAATTGAGTTTGGGCTCTTTTTAGTGGTTTCCTCGTGATTCCAATTCGATGTATGTGGCCTGAGAGGTTTGGCTTTTATCATAATGATTTTTACATTATTACAATATATATTATACGTTATTGCAGGAAAGAAGTTTGAAAAATAAACAAAACCGTCAAATGTTGACGAATGCTCATAGAGCTGGCCCTAAAAATCTTGCTAGGATACAAGATGAATCGGTATAGAATTTCTCTACTCAACTCATAAAATTCGTTTTTTTCCCTGTATCATATGCAATTGTGTGCATTTCTTTTTTGTATTTTCTAAAAGGATCAATAGAGAAGAAAAAGCTATAAAAAGAATAAAATTATCTTGAAACTCAAAAGACAAAAAAAAAAAAAAAAAAACAAGGACAAATTTGAGTAGGAATGAGTAGGGTTTGATGTGGTTCAATCCATACCTTGAATCAAACCATATGATAATATGTTGTTTAGTTTCCTATCACTAGATTTGCTTATAGTTTGAATTTGGGATTAGCGGCTAACCCCATATCATACAAGATATCCACTCGTATGTTGCTCGATTAGGTAGGGGTCGGATGGATACAAAGAGTTATGGGATACAGTACGTACAGATTTCTAAGATTCTGCTTTCAATAGGTAAGGTATGGATACGTTATCTTCATACACTATACCCATCCTTGAACCTATGTAAAGAGTATAAGTTTTACAGTGTCTTGCATCTCCATACCTGTCTTTTAAAATTATAAATAATGTTAATAGAAAAGAAATAACTAATACTAATTTCTTACATTAATTTTCACTAGACATGTTTTAGGAAAAAAAAAAGTTCTTTTCTCCTTATGCCTCTCCTTTCAAGGAATTTCTATGGTTTCTATATCATTAAAGTAATATATTAATTGATATATTAAGTATTTCACTAGTGAGATCACAGTTAGGTATGATTCTATGTCCTTAAATGAAAGACAGGGTCAATCCCATTAAAATCATAATGGGACTATGGATCCTCCTTTCATATAATTGCTCTTTATCTTCTTACTTTACATTCCATTTTTCTTCTTGATTTCAAACGTTGATCTATTATGATTTTTAAACTATAGCTACGAAAGGAAAGGTACATTTACTATCTTTACTCTTTAATTTTGTTTTATCTTTTTTTTTTTCATAGAATATGTCAGTGAAACATAGATTAAGAAATTTTCACAAAAAAAAAAATGAATAATCACTTTATTTTGTGTTTCCCATTTATTATTTTATGGTGATGTTACTTTTTCCTTTCTATGTAAAAAATTAAAAAAAAATACTTTTATAACTTCTTTTCATAGATTGTGTATTTTGAATATAGAAAATTAAGGTACATTTCCATATTACATGAAACCATATATATTAATAAATTTGAAATTTAATAAAAAAGAAAATATTTACAGGTTTATAGGGTACCAAGTCAGGTGAATACAAAATGATAAGGGGTAAGTTTTGACTATAAATTTCAACACAACGTATAATGTTTAGGCAAAGGTTTTGACTTCAATCCCAATCTATGAATGAAAGCAATAGAAGCTAACTTCGTGTTACAACTATTGTTGATGGTCAAAGAACATGCCTTCTTCTTGACAAATTAGTTGCTGAAGAAGTTCTTATTTTAATTATTCAAGATTGATTTATGAAGGAATCACGATGAAGAATTAGAGTTAGAAGCAAGTTCTTAACTTCTCCCTTCAAACATACAAGAGTAGTGCGTCGCCTTCATATTCTTTCATTCATTTTGTTATGTCTTTTATAAACCCTCATGCTCCTCTCCACTCTTTACTTTAACCTTTGAAGCTTTTCCATTAAGAATGATAATCTATCTCATAAACATTTGAATGCAAGATCAGCTAATCTTAAGCATCTAAAGTACATTATCTCGCTCATCTTTTTTCTTAAGTGCTTTTGTTCATTCTCATGTACACGATGATTCTTGAGTTTGCTATTTTTACCCTTCTCATAACAATTTCAAACTTTAAGACTATAGTGAAACCTTGCTATAATTTGCTCTTTAGAATCGTTGACTTTGCATCTGATTAGAAGAGTCTCATACTATTATGTACAATCTCAAACACACATGCCCTTAAATATCAAAGGCTTTAATCTCATAAATAGATCTTATTTATGAAATCGAGGTACAAACTTCATACTTAATAATCTTTTCATCATGATTTATGTTTTTGCTTTCTCCTTTATAAAGTATGCATACTTGATATAAACAAGGCAACTATATTAAATTTAGTCCACTTTTCATACTCATAACATAAATAGTCTCTTTACTTGATACTTTCAATCTAAGTAGTTGCTCAAAGATTTAAAACCATTAAACTGAGGAATTTCAATTAATAATATCCATCCCATGCATTTGTATCTACTCAACAACACCTTTTACATAATGCCATCACCTTTTCCTTTCACCAAAGCCGTTAACTTCCATATAATCTTATTTACCATCATAATACCTACGGATGTAACCGAGACGGGTTTGAGATGGGTCATATAAAACCCGAACCTATCCTAATTCCTTATAGGGTTGCCCAAACTCGACCCACAACGCTATAGGATTTTATGTGTGATACACCTAAAGCCACCCTTATAGGGTCATGATCCTAACCCATCCCACCTAGTCCTATTGACCCGATTTTGTCTTTACACTTTTTTTTTCTTTTTTGTTTCCTTTTTTATTCATCATTTGCTTACTTGTTTTCATGATATATTCTCCATTTTTCTTTTTTGTTTCAATTTCTTTTCATTTGATGGTAAAGCTACACATTAAAAAAAATTAGTAAGCCAAATAATCCATTTTTGATGTATGACAATCAATTTGTACACAACATAGTAGAATTTACTTTACTTGAGGATTGACATAGATACATAAATATGAATATTGTCTCTTATTAATCATAAAAAGCATGACATTCTCAATTGAAAGAAAAAATAAACTATACAATCATAGAGCTATAAAAATAATAATAAATGGATATATCCAAGTTTTGATGTTATAAAATTTTATTTTATTTTTAGTAATCTTAGTGGGTCGAGTCGACTCTATAGGGTCATAAATACGACCCGAATCCAACCCATAGCCCTATAAGGCTATAAAATTTTTTCCAAAGCTATCCCATAACTCTATAAGGTCGAATCCTATAGGGTCTTTAGTTGGTTGGGCGTGTAGGGTACCCTATAATAACCCGTCTAGTTACATTCCTAATAATACCTAGGTATTGTACAACTATATCTAACAATTCTAAGTTTATTTCTCACAACGTATATATCCTTGTGTCATTGTGTTGTCACTCCCATACTAATGATTGTACAGTCATTGTAAAATTGTTCACCAAGAAGGTTAAATCTTGAATCTAATTAGTAATTCACTTTGGGACATTATGTACCCAATGCCTAATGTTACCATCACTACTACGACCTTTAGTACCTACATTAATAATATCACTCAATACATTGGAATTTAATGATTAGATTTAATTAAATCTCGATCTTTTTAATGAAAGAAATACCAGGACCAAATAGATTCACTCTCTAATCTCATACAATCAAATCTTGAATCTAGGTCCCAAAACTAAAATTTAGAGATATGATCAATAAGTGATGCAGTAGTAAATTAGGGTTTACCGCAAATCATTGATTTACGCAAAAATACCTACTTGAGATCTTTAAGAGCCTATTGATTCTAGGAATACCAGGCTAATGGCATCAAAAATTGAAATTCTATGATAAATTCGAAATTTAACAAAAGAGCAATGATGGCTTTGAAATTTTACTAAAAAATATGATAAGTGACTATGCATTTGCCTTAGGGCATATAATATATAGAGTAGCTTAAAAGATGCCAAAAATAGAATCGAAACTGTCAAAAAATAAAAAGGTCTTAAAACGAAGTATATGAAAAGGCAAAACAAACGCCACAAACAGTGTGCAAAACCAACACTCTTATAAAAAGTTATAAAAAGAATAAAACCCACCAAAAATACTAAAATGGTTGTTTAAGGCCCTAAACGAAGGAATTTAGCAAAAAACCAGTCTAGTTTACCACCAAAGGTGTAGACATCTTCGAGTTAACTCATGTTCTTCAAGATAGGGTCTTCAAATCACCCTATAGTAACAAACTGGTTTTTGTCTCATTTCTCTAGGTACATGTTCACCATTATCTCCACTTCATCAATAAGGAATTGTAGATCATACCAATAGTAAAATACAAAAAGCTTATGCTCTAATACCACTTTATGATATGCGTAAAATCCTTAAGTTAAATCCATACAGTATTGTAATTTAGTATTTTTATTCTTTTTTAATGGATTGAAGGATAGAATAAATAATAAGGTATAGGCAAGGATTAAATTATTAAAAATTCATCATAAACTTATTCAAATTATTTTAATCATTGAAATGGTATTGAGCAAATAAAAATAAATAATATTTGTGGCAAAGGGTTATTGTTTGCATACATGTGGTCAGTAATGATTTGCAAAATTGGTTTCCAAAATATACTTTACTGTCTCCATAAATATCTCAGTTAACAAGTAAAAGCATGTCATATGTAAACTGCACAAAAAAAAAGGCACAATGAATTCGGTGAGAGAATATTTAAAATTGTGAGTTAATTGTGATAATATATTTTATTACTATTAAATATTCACTTGCTACAAAATTGTTATGATTATTATTATTTATGCTCTAAACTCGATAAGTGGTATCATAATTACTTAGTTGTGGGTCCTATATTCTTATCGTTTAAAAAAAAAAAAAATTAATGTGCAAACACTTATATTGGAGATGTTTTAGTCATGCACAATTTAAAGTTGTGAGCATATTGCTTTAGAACTAGGCTTAGTGAAACGCAAGGCTGCTAAAGCTAAGTCAAGAGGATAGAATTGGCTAGTGTTATTAATAATATAAATAATAACATTTATAGTAAATTACAAAAACATGATATGTCTATTGGTATATTTACAAACTAGTGACTGAGTTTTGATTTTCAACAAATACATGACATGTGTTTCAATACTTTTATAAACAAGTTACCTAAGTTTTATTTTTAACAAACATATGACCCGTCGTTAGGTAATTTTTCAAATAAGTGACTTAAGTTTTAATTTTCAACAAACGTCTATCCTGTAACGTTTTACTTTATGTTAATAATAGATTAGGGACATGGGTCATGTATTTGTCAAAAATCAAAACCCAGGTCATTTATTTGCAAGAGTATCAAAACACGGGTCATGTATTTATTAAAAAGAAAACTCAGGTTCCTTCTTTATGAAGTTACCAAAATACAAGTCACATATTTGTTAAAAATCAAAACTCAAGTCACTTGTTTGTGAAATTACCAAAATATAGGTCATGTTTTTGTAATTTACCCTAGCATTTATAACATATGGAAGACCATGTTTGCAATCAAAACTATTATTGAAGAAGAGATGATAGATCACATTAAGGAAGCCATCATAACTAAGGAAGCTTGGGATTCTCTTGCTTTATGATTTGCAAAGAAAAATGATACAAGACTTTAGTTGCTCTAAAATGAATGAATGTCTTTCTCACACTAAGATATGTCAATTAGTCAATATTACAATGATTAAGTCCTTAGGTAGGGAAATTGTTGAGTGAGATGTGGCATCTAAGATTAACAATGATAGAATACAACAAATCATCACACATGGCCTACGACTTGAGTATAGAAGATTCGTGGTTGCGAGTCAAGATTAACCTATACAAAGCTTCAATAAAGGATTTGAAAATTTGCTAGCAAGCTAAGAAGCTCTAGTAAGACAAATTACTAAAGTCTCCCTATAAATTGAAGTGGAGTCAATCTCCATCAATAAGAGGAGAAATCAATCAACGATCTAAAAATTTTAGATGTTAGAATGGTAAGTGCTTCAATTGTGGAAAAAGGGACACTTTGCGAGAGATTATTGGTTTAAGAAGAAGCAAGTTGAAATCAATGCAGAATAGTTAACGACCATCAATAAGTATAACCTGGATAGGATGTAGAAGCGCTATTTATTGATTTGGAAACAATGCAACGTGAAGAATATTCTAGTTCTTAGATTTTAGAAGTTCTAAGCCTTAAGGATGCCACAATAGACGGAGAAGAGGAGCAGGCTTCTAAGGTTTTGAGTTCTCATATAATCAATTATGAGAAGAACTGGATCTTTGGCTCTATGTGTTCTAGTCACATGAAAAGGGACAAAGATAAGCTTTACAATGTTTCAAAGTGTAAAGGCGAGTGAGTTGTTATGCTTACTAATAACTCAAATAATCGATCACTTACATTGGTGATACGATGATTACTTCATGTGTAAATAAAAAGCAAATGCAATTGAAGAATGTCTATCTAGTATTCAAAATGAAGAACCTTTTGTTAGTATCACAATCGAAGAATTCAAGCAAGTTATTGTGATAGGCGAGGTATGTTGACAAGTCAATAGTTGAAACACCAATAATGGAGGGAGAAAAGGTAGATTCCACGTACCAAGAATAATGAAACAACTTATTGGTGTCATGCATACCTTAAACATGTCAACTATTTAAGGTTGAAGATGATGATGACCAAGTCTTTACTAAGAGGACATCTTAATCTTGATGTTTGCATTGATACAATTTGTCTCAGATGTCAATACAAAAAGGTGTATCAAATACCATATGAGGATTCATCATGTAGAGATAAAGAGCCATTAGATTTAGTTCACTTGGATGTTTTTGGGAAGGTAAAGCAATTTTCCATTAATGGCATGCACTACAACATGACATCCAATGATGATGATTTATGACATGTTTAGGTATATTTTGTGAAAGAAAAATATGAAACTCTAGCAAAGTTTGAAGAGTTTAAGCTAATGGTTTAAAATGAAGTTGGAAGAAAACTTTAGTGCCTTTGTATTAATAATGTTGGAAAATATGTTTATGATGAATTCTTGGCTTTATTGTAGACTAAGTTTTAATAAATATGTTTTCTAATGTAGTATAAAAGTAATTATAGGTCGTATTCCTTGAGGATCACTTAACATCTATCTTACTTGCTCTCTTCAATTATCTAACCAATCAATTCAGGAATTGTTTTGATGTCTAACTTACTATAACTAGTTTATACAAAGAGTGTAGATCAATCCACAAGAAAATAAACTCAAATTACATAGGTTAACTTCAACTTTGCGACACCAATAACCTTATCATGTAGTTTCATTTAATCACCAAAAGATCATTGTTAAATTTTTGAACCATCAAATTTTTAAGGCATGTTGAAACCTCTCTTGAGATCATTAACATCTAATTCTAAGTTTAACATTTGAAATCTCTTCCTAACCATTAGCAACTTAGAAATGCATTGAGATCAAGAATTCAAAGATTAAACAATGTAGTGATGGAAGAATTTCACCACTCTATCTCTAGATATTACGTGCAATTCTTATTAATAGCTCAAATCTACTCAAATGAATGGTCTCAATCTATTCCAATAAAATCCAACATGAATTCATATTGTGCACTCTTACAAATTCAAGAACATTATGTTCAAGCTATTAATTTTAGGAATTCAACAACATATCAATAAAATCACAAGTTGAAACTACGTGAATTAGGATTGCACCAATAAAATCTAAGTAAACTTGCTACTCCATCAAAATGAGAAAATTAAGCATTAATTCAAAAAGAGCATAGGATAATATGTAAGGAAACACCTATTAAGCACAGAAGTCCTTAAAATTGAAGTCAAACGTTAGCTTTTGAATTGATCCACCTTTATTCTACATAAAAGCCCTAGTAGAGCACTACTTTCTCTCACTAGAAAACTCTAAAAATTAGTTAAAATCTATTTTCTCTATCTACAATAGTATACAATGGCTCTAGATGGATCGATTCCTACATACAACAAATTACTATTAATAGTTAGTTACAAGTTGACGTGGAAAAAATCTAAAACAAAATAAAAAAAAGAAAACTATTGGGTGAAACAAGGCTATGCTTATGGGATGATCCACAACTAAGTTGTAAGTTGTGATTACAAAACGTGCTAGTGGTTCTTATAGTGTTTGAAACTATAATTTCATTTTGTAAATTGCTCTTCTCATTAGTCCATGGGCATGAACTTTGGTGAGTTTGAAACACTAATACATGTGCAGGGCATTTAATCTTTGAAATCCAAATTTGTTGAATTTGTTCTCTTTTCTTTATCAAATCTTCATTAACTTCTCTTCAATGCTACAATGAACTAAAAATCAACAATTAATGCAATTAGGTACCAAGTTTATAAGGATTCTAATGATTTATGAACCATAACAAGCATAAATTCTATTAATTAAGTAGAGTAAATATCAATTATCAAATCTCTAGTTTATTCTTCAGTGCAGTATTCGATAACAGTTGACTTATCCAAATACACTGCTATAGAATGGTGTTGCAAAAAGAAAGAATAAGCATTTAGCAAAAGTATGTTAGAGCATGATGCATGCTAAGAATATTCTAAGAAGACTTTGGTCTAAGTGTATGAGAATAGTAGTTATGATCAATAGACTTCCTAAACCAAAGATGGGATTCATGTCTCCATTTGAGAAGCATGGATCATTTCAAGGTAGTTGATGTGTGCTATGTATTTGTACTCAATCATTTATATAGAAATTTGATAAGAAAGCAATCAAATTTATTTTTGTAGGTTTTGATGAAAACATGAAAGGGTAGCAGTGTTGTGATCCTATAACTAGAAAATGTCATGTCTCAAGAAATATTATTTTTTGATGAAGCATCATCTTGTGAACACAAAAATATGTTGCACTTACTTATGCTAAAGAATAAGAGGAACATTTACAAGAAAAGTTCAAAGATAAGTTAGAAGAAGTTCAACAAAGTCCAAAAAGTGTCAAAAAGTCTACATCACAAGAAAAACCATGATAGACCAGTGCTTATCAAAGAATAGAATGGGAATATTATCCATTAACAAAGACATTACAAGATCAACTAGTTATAGAGGTTAGGATTATAATTGAGGAGATCAAGTAAGTTGAAAAAGTCAAATTGAAAGTATGCTAATGTTGCATTGGTTGAAGAAGAAAAAGAACCAACATCATTTCAAGAGGCATTTCGAAAAGAAGAATGGAGAAAAGCAATGGAAAAGGAGATAGAATCTCTTATAGAAAATCAAACTTGGGATCTAGTTTCAAAGCTCGAATGTATGTAATTTATGTCATGCAAACGGGTGAACAAGATCAAAACTCGCCCAGATGAATTAGTTAAAGGTTTAAAGCTCGATTGGTAGCACGAGGTTTTTCATAACAATATGTACAGGATTATGATGAGACATTTACTCTAGTAGCCAAGATTGTAACTCTTGGTGTGCTATTGGCAATTGTAGCTAGTAAGTCCTGGAACCTATAGCAAATGGATGTGAAGAATGCTTTTCTAAATGGAGAACTTGATTGAATTGTATACATGGAGTGACCAAAGGGATTTGAGAGTGAACATAGTCCTTAATAAGTTTGCAATTTGGAAAAAAAAAAAAACTTTATATAGGTTGAAGCAAGCTTTAAAGCTAGTACGAGAAAATGATAAATTACATCAAAAGGTATCAAAATTTAAAGATAAATTCATTTAAGGTGTCAATATTTTGAGTGGATAAAAAGAAAATGTTTAGGAATAAATTCATTTAAGCCATCAACATCTCAAGTGGATAAAAAAAAAGATTTAACGTTTTACATGGTGAGTCAAATAAGATATTAATAATTGACCATTGATAAAAAAATTAAGGAAACTTACCTTAAATGAAATTTACAAAACGTTGGGACCTCATTTAATTCACTTTACAAAATGTTGATTCATTTTTTAACTACTAGAAATGTTGATATCCTTAAATTAACTTACCCCTTAATATTAATATCTTCAAGTGTAATTTATCTTATAGGAAAATCGTTGAGTTTCTCATTTACAATGATTATATAGTTGCATTGCTAATCTAAGTTTGTGAAAGTTAGAAAGGAAACTAGCAATATTTTTTGTATATGTGGATGATCTTAATATTACTGAAGATGATGAAAATGGAATTCACCAAACCAAGGAGGATTTATTAATTCTCTTCTAAATGATGGAATTGGGAGAGTTGCATCACTATCTTGCATTAGAAGTAGAGAGAATAAAAGAGGATTGTCTTGTGCCAAGAGAAATATGTAAGGGATCTTCTTCAAAAGTATGAAATGATTAGTTGTAAACCTCTTGCACTTTTGATAGAGGTGAACTCTAAGTTTAGCATGTTAGAAGGGAAGGACTTGGAGAATTCAGTGATCTACAGATAGCTAGTTGGTAGTTTGATATATTTGGTGCTCACAAGAATAGATATTGCATTTACAATTAGAGTAGTTAGTTGATTTTTGCAAACTATAAAAAACCTCACTTAAAGGTAGTTTGGAAAATTCTTATATTTATCAAGAGAACACTGATCTTGGTATATTCTACAAAAGTAGAGTAGCATGTAAGATGGAAAGATATTATAATGCTAATTATGTTGGCGATTATGATACTAAGATATCAACCATAGGGTATATGTTTAGTTTCGGTTCCTGTGCTTGTCATAAGGTGTAGTAAAAGGCAACCATGGTATTGATCTAAAAATAAAAGTAGAGCATCAGACAACAACAATGGTAGTACAAAAGAGCACATGGTTAGTGTAATTGATGAAGGATTTGCATCCACAAATAAATGATCCTATAACACTACGTTGTAATAATTGTGCGTAACTAGTTTAGTGGAGAATCCAGTTTTTCATGCAGAAACAAAGTAATGGGGGTGCATTATCACTTCATAAGAGATAAAGTATTAATAGGTTAGATTAAGGTGTTTCAATTAAGGACAAATGAGCAACTAGTAAACATTTTTACTAATGTGTCCCTTTACTTGTTTTCAAATGATCGTTTAATATTTTGAGATTATTTTGTCACCATGGTTGTAGCATTACTTTGTTTCCCAAATTTAGTTCTCTTTCCGTATCAAATACCTTATATTAATTTTCATAATGTTATCTACTACTACTACTCTTTTTCCATTATTTAGCTCAAATTTTGGAATCTCTTCTTTAATAACTATCACTTACCAATTCGAGCACTCCACATCTAAGTGACCATAACATAAACATCTTATGCATATACTATGTCTCTACTTTGATACGTAAGTTCCCATGCTAAACCTTATTAATCAATCTATCCTTTAGTTCACTATAACCCTCTAGTTTGGTAAAACTCCCTTCAATTTTACCTCTCTCTCTCAGCTTCTCTATTCTAGGCCATAAGTTTAATTACATCTTCCAATTTTTCATAAGATTATATAGTTTTACTATATCGGTAATATATATCTTAGCATTGTCATAAATGTAATTATAATTTGCTCATTAGTTCATTAGATTCATAGAAAATCATAAAGTGCCTCATATTTTTATGCAAATTTCTCAGCACTAATCCTACATACCTTAATAATTAGAGCTTTAGAAATTGCTCTTGTCGACAGTAGTGAGGCACAAACCTTTTTTATAGTAGTTGCTTCATTTTAAGCCATGTAGTCACTTCCTCATATTCATCAAATCTCCTTTAAGATTTGAATTCTCCCACCAATAGCATAATAAATTTCAACTAGTAACTTTCTTCTTATCTAGAACCCGATTCTCTACTTGATTTCTACACATTCTTGGATATTCAAATGATTCTTATGACAATGTTTTCATCATGAATTTATTTTTGTGACCCATTGTGCATGAGCATTTGCTTACCATAACAAAAGAAAAGTAAAATAAAATGAATTATTTTGTGAATTATGTTATTTTTTTTTTAATGTGCAGATGCTACCTAAATATACATACTTTCATAGCCAAGAAAACATTACTAAGAAAGAAAAGTCTCAAGAAATTGGAAGGAATAATTTAGCCACATGAATCATTTAGATGGAAGGAATAATCAAAATTGCTTGAAGAGTTATATGATGGATCATGATGACATGGTTGTTGGAGAAAATAAGGCAAATGAAACAAAGAAGAATTTATTAGAAGGTATGCAATCAAAAATAGAAAGGCAAGTGACCGATTTTGCACAAAGACTTCAATTAGCGATAACAATCTTACAACAATGTAATCCAAATATGGTGATACCTCAGGTATCTTTGACTCATTAGCCTAACCAATCATGTGATGTTGTCAATTTCAATGACCAGGTATCACCATTTATGACATCTTTTACGTATGCCATTACTATGTTAAAAATAGTTTTCCTTTTTTTTTTTTTTTGTTAAATTCAAGTGTTTGATGATATCTTTCATGTAGTATCAGTAATAATTAATTTACTTTGTATCTTTTTTTTTATTTAATTTTAGGAACATCATATGGGTGCAACACTTAATCATGGCATTGAAGGTGATACAATTGATGAGGAATCATGAATACACTCTATTTATAGATAACTATTTTTGTTAACGACTATTTTTTAATTTCAAGTTTCTAATTATATAGCTTTTCTTTGATATTTTTATGATATTTGTTATCAAATTAGCTTTAGTTTTAATTTTTGTTAAAAACAATATTTTTTTCTTTAGTATTAAAAGATAATATTATACTATCAAAAGTAGCAAATTACGCAAAATCTAAACTAGCTATGGTGTTATGCACAACTTCTATCATGTAAGGATATGAAAGTATTTATATGATAAGGCATTAAAGGAGGATGTTGTTGTTTGATAAAGTTAGTAAACAAATAGATATACATAAGAGCATGAGTGGTGGTTACTTCCTGATCATATTGCAATTGCTAAATTATGGGTTATGCCATTTTCCATTTGGTTTGTCCACATCAATTGAATCAACAACATCAAACTGAATAAATACCTATATCAAACAACTTAATTTGATAATAGAAAATTATCATGTGAGTCAAGAATAATCCGATCATTAGCAACTTTAGAATTAAATTCAATTATGTGGTGATGCAAATGTTCTATTATTGTTAAGTGCAAGCTCGAGAAAAAGCCCCAAATTTCAGCTTCAAGGGAAGAAATTTTTATGCTTGGGAAATAATCACTAAGTTCTAAGGATTAATACTAATTAACCCTAAAGAATCCCTAATACTAAGACAAGACTTAAGGTTTCTTTTATAGCACATAAAAGTTTTACTTACCTTATATATTACACACCAAGAAAAGCAAAGAAAGGATAGACACTTGTAAATAATTGATATTACTCATAATCACTCATGCATGTTAGTACTCACCACACTTAAAAAGCTCGATTGATAAGAGTTAATGCTTAAGAGTAGGAACTCTCAAGAAAGAATGAATTTTATTCAAAACTAATTATAATCTTGTTTAATATAATGGAGCACATTTTATACCCACAACTTAGGTTAGAGGTAATATAGTCAATAACTAAAATTCATGTGGGACAATCATAGAAATCGTGGCACAGGGCATGGCACTCTCTAGTAGTACATTGGCTTAGCACATCCTTTCGTACGAGTCATGGGATAGGGGTGGAACACTCTATCTTCAAGTCCCTTCAGTTTGGGCTGACATAGTCATTAACATAGGTCATAATGTTCCACATGTTCCTTGACATTGGTTGTGATTTTAATAAATATAGCAATATTCCTCTCAAGTTCTCCATGGTTACTAGCATAGGCATATGGATGACCGCAGAATGTGTTGCACTCCTCTTCAAGTTATTTTCCTCATCTATTCAAGTGCAAAATAAACTATGTCCTTCATGTTATGCTAGTTCATCTACTATCATTAAGCGAGCATCTTTTCATTTAGAGTATTTTGTTAAGCATAAAAAGTTGATTTTATTACTTCATGGAATCTGATGTGCTTGCGCATTGCTTTTTAAGTTGACATTCATTCTCAGTATGATTAAATTTTGTGTAATAATTGCATTGTGTTTCCCTTATGCCAACAATTCTTTTCTACATGATTAGTTTTCTTTCAAATTCTACAAGGAGGAAATTTATATTTCCTCTATATTTCATTGGTATTGTTAAGATTATTTTATCTAGAATCTCCTCCTCTTTTCTATTTTTTAAAGGATGAAAATCTATGTTTTGATTGAAAGCTCCTTCTAGAGATTCCTCATTTTTTCGGACATTCTTTCTTCATGAATCTGCAGAGAACTTATCAACCCCAAGACAATTAACTATGTAACATCGCTTCATTCTTCATTCACAGATACGAACATATCCAATTTTTCTAATAAACTAATAAGCATTTTCTTTACCATGTGTTGATAAGATATATTTCATCCATGCAATTTCAACTTATTTGCTAATTTTATTACTCTATATGGTAAATTACATAGAAATGTATCGACCTTTAAGGCTAAGTTCTTTTAAGGTGTGAATGTTTCAGTGGTTAAAAGATGAATCAACATTTGGAGTTAAATTTATTTAAGATATCAACATTTTAAGTGGTTAAAAAGAGGTATCAATGTTTTCCAAAGTGAGTCAAATAAGGTATCAATATTTGACTATTAACAAAAATTAAAGAAACTTAATTGAAAATTAATCCAAACATTGATACCTTAAATGAACTTTACAAAACATTGATATCTCATTTGATTCACTTTGTCAAACATTGATTCATCTTTTTAATTACTTGAAACTTTGACACCTTAAATGAACTTACTTCCAAACGATGATATCTTCCAGCAAATTTAACTTAGTCTATAAGAGTATCTTTGATGGTTTCTCCATCGTTCATCTTCAAGTTATCAAATTTTCATTTAGGAGATTAAAGGTTAGCCTTTTTTGTTTTTTCATATCTTGCAAATTACTTCCTAAGATATTCCAAGCTTCCTTTGTTGAAGTAGCATTCATAATCCATGGAAATATTATCTGTAATAGCAATATGAATTTTAGCCAAGGCTTTTCCATCATTTTGTGACAAATAGACTTACACTAATATTTGTGGGGTGGTAGTATCCTTAGTTTGAGGTAAACCTTCTCCACAACATCTGACAAATATTGTGTTGCATGTAGAATAGTATTCATTCTGATAGTCCAATATCCATAATTTTCTCCATTAAAGAGAGCAATAGATTGTTGTTGAGTTGCACCAGAAAAGGTCTTAATATTTATGATGTTGCATAAATGTGTAAGAGTCTTCTTGATCATTATGGCTCTTGTCACTAGTTTAAATCCGGTAGAGGTTAAAAGTTTGTAATCTAGATTAGACTAAACTAGACTAGAGATAAGAGTATGGGCATGTAAAATAGAACATGGTGAGTGCTACACCATATTTGACCTAAGTGGTCATTCTAATGCTTAAATAAAAAGACATTGAGAATTAAGCAAATTATTTATGTAGAGGATAGTTTTGTGACATTAGCTTATTCATGGACGGAGTAAGGCTATTTATAGTTTTAACGTCTGGCTAAAGTGCGCCATTGGATCATAGGATAGTGCATAAGTAGGCGGTTGGTGATTGTTATGATAGATATAGGGTAGACCCATTAATCCACTTTCAAATGTATGTAGCTTGATTGAGGGAAATATGCAAGGAGACATTGAGTAAGGTGTCCATTGGGTGTTAGGGAGGTCGATTAGGTTTTGAGTTGGGGTAAAAGGTTCTCAAATAAGTATTTTGGTTGTAGGAAGTATGGATAAGGCCTTAGCCTAAGCAGTCACCTAGTTGGTTTATGGGCTGGACTCAATTCGGAGGACTTATTCTATTTTAAACCATCAATAGTTTTGACACCACTTGTTGGAATATTTTGTGGTAATCATGATAATAATGTGAGAAAGAAAAAAATAATATGATATTGCTTATTTTTAAATGTATATGCAACATGCCTATTTATACATTGTAGAGGGATAAATTTGGATTCTAGGTTTTAAGCCCAACAATAACATGAGCTTGGCTCTTTGAGCTGAGTGGTAGGAGCCAAAGAGCCAAGTCTAAGAAAAATTAGGATAATTAAGAGAGATTTAGCATGGTGAGCTTGGAGTATGGTCTATTGGACTAGATCGACCTATCTAATCATAACCTTTCTCAAGGAGCTCATGCACTTAAAAAGACTTCATGGGCCAGAGAGCTCATGGTAAAATCCGTCATTACAATGGCTCATCTTACTCCTTGATAGTTAATATGATCCAATGAACATCATCAAGAGTCAAGCTCTATAATACTTAGCTCCTCCTCATTCAGTAGATTCAGAATTGACAGAAGTGCCATCATATTACTGGAATACTCTCATAAGAGATCAAATGGAACTAAGAGCAAAGAACACATAGCCTCTTCTACTGAATAATGTGGTTGATGCTATATAACTTCTCCATTTGTCACTAGTGCGTTTAAGCTCCTTGAGATTGTCTTCTTCTCGAGATTGTCTGCTCCTCCTCCCTACTTATCACTCTTAGTCATTCCTTGCATGTGTTTCTATATCACTCCTACAAGGTTACATGTAGCATGAGAATCACATTGCATGCACTTGACCACTATGACCTGATCCACCCCCTACGTATTCTAATATATACAAACTCCAAGTTCCAAGGTACCTAGTATAAACCCTATTAGGGGTAGGGGGTAGGGGTTTGAATTTACCTAAATTGAGAATGTAAGAACACTAACATATATACCTTAAATGCCTCTAGCAAATTTCCTTTGTTTCCCCTTTATCTTCCTTTGGTCTATAGGTTTTACAAGTTTGTTATTATTATTTTTTTTAATCTTTTTCTTGTAATATCATATAAACATGAAATAATAAAGGTAAGAATAATTAACTTTTAGAATCATAGGTTTTTGTATAACTTCCTTAGGTGTTTTGTTAAAGGTATTAAATTTTTGCATATTTAAAAATTTGTAATATATATATATATATATTTAATAACACTGTCAGTTCATTAAAAGATAGAATAATCTACAAATTTTACATTAATCTATAGGTTTTTCATATTATCCTACCATAGATAGTCCTAAGAGACTATAAGATAGGTTCTAAATTTAAATATTTGGAAACCATACTTTACACGGTAGTTAATGACAAATCATGCTAATAAAGACCCACCTTAATAGTTTATCTGGCCTAATTCTCAATTTATAAAATTGAAATTGCACTAAAAAGTTGTTCACTTTTTACTCTTTAATGAATAAAAATACGATTAATCATTAATAAAGCTATTAAGTTTAAAGTGACAGACAAGTTTGACATGATCAATTATGAAAAGCCTGGGCAATGAGGTGATATCAAATAGTTGTTAATAATAACACTACTCTCTCTAGCTTCTTCTGAGAATAAATCCTATCTATTATGAGAGAATGTTCATCTGTTATGGTGATTTGTTGTGATTCTTGCCACATCAATAGTTTTCTCTTTATTCTGCTATGCCTTGCCTTGCTTTGCTTATATTTATCTTTCATCTTGCATTCTTTAACAACCTTCCCTTGATCATAAAAAAATTCAAAACCACAATAAAAAAATAAACATAACAGTTTCTCAAAAAGAAATTATAATACCTTCTCCTTTGCATCCTTTACCCTTCATTGCCTATACTTTTACCTAATTGTCCTTTCTATGTTCGTAGCTCTAGCTTATTTTTTAAATCAATTCACTAATCTTGCCTCTAGTATGTATGACTATCATCAGTCATCTTCTCGATCTTCCATGCTATCCTTTCAGGGTTTTTTTTATCTATCTTGTTCGTTTCTCTGTTTTGCTATGTTATGTGGATCTTGAGTCTACCATTTTTCTATTGTCATTCTTGCTCTATTTTCTTCATTTCTTTGTGTCATGCACTAAAGAATATCTTAAATGCGATAATTTTCCGCACACAATAGTAAGGCTTAAGTATGACAACTATAGTCATCCTGAAAGTCTCAATATCAAATGTAAGGCATACTTTCATGATCGTAGTGGAACAAACTTTGGATCATGCCGTTTAAGCAGTTATACATGATAGTCACTAAGAAAATAAATCATAACAATATATCCAAGTTTATAATAACTATTAAGGAGTCTTTACAACATTCAGGGGCATTCTCCTATTAAAGATAACTAAATCTAATAAAGAGTCTATCATAAAACGATTTACACTTTTGAAACTCCTCTTGGAATCCTTATCTACTTCTAGCTTGCACGTCTATCCATAAGATTTTAGCTTGAAGGCCTTACTTGGGTAAAATAACCACTTGGTTCTAACTAAAGGTACGAGAATTGCAAAAGATATCTAAGAGGGTATAAGCTACATGCTTAGTGAGATTTATCTCCACAATTAAACACTCGGCATTCAATAATCAAAACAAGTTTATTTAAGCAACCATATAAGATGCACAAGCATGTGGACAAACAATACGTATGATTTTCCGAGAATCATATGTTTGAATGGATTTACCCCTCCATTTGGTGGTTAGGTATTTTAGACCATATAGGCCACTATCATACAACATAATTTCATGAAAGTTCTTGTTTTAACACTTCCTTGCTTCTAATTAAAAAATATATATATAAACCAACTTATTTGTAGTTTATTTCCGAGCCATTGCATAGCTATTGAGTATGTATTATTCAGATATTTTCTTATTGCTAGTTGATTTGGACGATGCCTCGTCGCTTTATAGAATTTACGAACTCTATGAATCTCCTTACTAAGCATTTGTCCGACCAAAGGTATTGTAATAAATGCAATGAACTCACCCGATGACATACATGAATCATTTTAATTAAGTACTCATGGCATAATTAAATATTTTGTGGGTAATCATAGAATTTGTAAACAATCATTGTTACACGAGATCAAACATTCATTATAAACAATTCACGCTTGGATATACTTAATCGTAATTTCAACCAAATAGGCAAAGCACATGCATTTTCCATTTTTATCTTTCCCTAGTTCTAATGACACTAATTTTACAAGCAAAATCATAAGTGCAAATATATAAGAAATAAACTCACTTGGCCATTTGTGCGGATACTTCTAGTTAAGGAAATCCTAGGGATACAGGAACTTAGTCTCCACGTCACCTAAACAAGAGAAATACCCAAAATGAGTATTTCTTGAAAGTTCTACTTAAACTTGTAATTCTATTTTACTAGGTTCGTCAAAATTCTTATAGAGAGAAATTCTAACTTAAAATAGTCATAACTTGCTTATTTTAACTCGGAATTTTGCATATAATATACCGATTTCTACCTACTCGAAAAGATCTATCCTTTTCTAAGGTTTTTTCCTAAATAAAAGTCGTTTGGCTTCCTAAAATTTACGATAAAGAATCAAAACGAAAATCCCTGCTTTTGAAAAACAATTTTCTAAACTCAGCTTTATTCAAAAATCCTTTTGGCAAAAATATAGATATATATATATATATAGTTGAAAAATTCTTTTGAGTATTTATATATGTCACGCCTCAATAGGTACACTAAACGTGACAGTCCGTCATACGCAATATTAAAACTTAAGAATGACTACCTCAGTCACTCGAAAGCTTCCATATCGGTACAAGGCGTACATTCACATCAAAGGAAGACCGGTGGAGTAATGCATTTTAAGATATTGGCAGTGGAATGTTCAAAATAACACTTAATATATTTCATCGAAGTATAGAGTCTTACAACTTCTAAAGGCATTAGCTTGATAATTCCCATAACAAAATAGTCTTACTAAGATAAATAACTAAAGCTAGAAGATTTTAGAAGAAATCTACTCTAAGACTTCAAAACAGAGTTCTTCCAAAAGCTTCTTAAAATAAAGATTCTACCCGGATGATCAAGATGGTCTTAGGTACGAAACAAAGGTGCTGCAATATCACAAGTCTATTGAGGTATATGCATAACTAGCTCAGTAAGATATTCCTTACGCAAAAGTACTCATATCAGACTTTCAACCAAGTTCATTAAACAAGCATATGAATGCAACAACCATATGATCATACAATATATACGATTATTTGGTTTCGTATGTATGATGGATTTACCCCTCCATCGATAGTTAGGGAATGATTTGAACTGGACCCCAAACGACCTCCTTAAAAGTTGCGTGCATCTTGGAGTTCTAACGATGTAAACCCCTGAAAATTTCATAATTCTTAGAAAATAATTAGAAAATAATCCTAAGAGTCAAACACCGGAATCGAAACCCTAAAAATCGAACCAAGTTAAAACTTAATTCTAAATAAGATAAAAAACAAGAATTCTTAATCTTTAAAAAAAAAAAAAAGGAAGAGAACCCTAAAAAACAAAATAGAAAATCCAACTATCGGTTGAATTAACATTCGTACGCCAATCAAATCATCTACAGGATTCCTAAAACGCAAATCAAAATGATATATCCAAACAACGCTCAACAATGAAATGATAAGATCTTAAATCCTTCGATGAATTTTAGAATAAAAAATTTCAATTTTCACTAAAAGTCAAACTGAGTCAACTCATAACCCTAGACTCGGCTAAACAGTCCCAAGAACTGAAAACTATTAAATAATCACAAATAAAAAGAGATAAACCATAGATATCGAACTAAAAATATAATACGGGCAAAACTCCAAAATTTTATGAACTTACGAATAACTCAACAAAACCAAAAGTCAAACCGGAATCCTAAAAGTCAACAAAGCTTACAACAAACCCTAGTGATTTAGATCCATCAATCTCGTACTCTTAAACTCTAAACAACAAATTGAAAATAATTGCTGATAATAGTTCGTAATAATATAGGGAAGTTTAAAAATATCATATTCGCAAAATTCTAGTGTCCTTAGGATTCGAACGAAATCAGTTTTCAAAAATCGTGCCCTGGTACACTGGACAGAAAAAATGTTCCGTTAATACCAATAGACTCTTAAAAATATAAGGTTTTCAAAAATATCAGTTTTATAATTTTTCGGTAGCTAAAAATTACAGATATCGCATTTATACGCGTATTTTTATTACTACTAGTATTTTATTTATCTAGTTTACTATTTATAGTACTTTTCTACTATTCATTACTATTCCTCTATCTCTACTTTTTTTTACTACCTATTCTTACACCTACATACCTATTTCTTATAATTTTCTTTTCCCATAAAAATTCTACACCACATATTATCAAACTTCTCTTACACTTTTCTTCTAAAATTAATTTTTAAACAATTTTCTCTCCCTCTCTCTCTTGATGCCATCCACCTCTCTCTCTCTTCCCTATTCAATTATTTTCTTTTTCAATTTATTTAAGTACATCTAATTTTTACTCCAAAATTCTATAAATACCCTCTTTCTTCCTTCATTCTTTCACACAATTCATTTCACTACCAAAACTCTCCCAAAATCTCTCCACAAATCCTCTCTTCAAGATATCTCTCTACCAAAACTCTCTTAAACCAATTCTTCACAAAAATCATTTCTTATACACAAACTTTCTACCACATATCACTACTCACATAATACCATTTTCATCTATAATCTTCATACCACATAAACACTTTAGGTAAACTTCTTCCAACCATTTATTTACCCATGTCATGTAACTTAATATGACTATGGTGTTATTTTGAAACTCATATGAGTAGTAAAAGCAACAACATGTTCATAATTTATTCTTGCACATGAACTTTCTATTTTATTATGTTGTTATGTTGATTTTATTATTCATATCTAACAAAATATATTTATGTATTTATATATAATCTTTAGAGCATATAAGCTCACTTGTTATTTATTTAATTTCATGCTTTGCAATTTATATATTTCATGCTATTTCTTTAAGACTAGTCTTTCTAGTCTTAAACTTGCCCATATCAAGTCAAAACAACATTTTTTTTTTATTTTCTTTATTCTCTTGGGACTAGTCTATTCTTAGTCTCGGGATGCCTTGATGAAGCTAAGGCTCCTAATACTTGACCTGGATACCTTGATGAAGCTAAGGTTCCTAATACTTGATTTTTTTTATTATTTTACTTATTATTATTTGTTTCTAGTATTTTCTCATGTTCTTATTATTTTATATGCTCATAATACTTGCATCTATATAATGATATTGTCTCAACTAATTTTAGAATTTTACTTTATTAAAGGAACTTAAAACTAAATTTTCTATTATGTGACTTGTCACAAAATAATGGAGTTATTATCAACAACATAGAAATAGAGTAATACAGGTTTTCTCAAAGTTTTCTTGAATAACTAAGATAGCTTTATCAAGGAAACATAAGAAATAAATACTTTCTTTGTATATTATGGTAACCTAAGTTTTAGTAAAATAATTTGCTAGTTTTCAAGATTCTCACAAAAAGCTTAAAGATTAAACTCTTTTCAACTCCATGACAAAACCAAGAAACAAACTAGTTTTCAAAGTTAAGATAAAATCAACTCATAAAGTTACACACTTAGAAAAATAATCATTTTCAAGTTTTTAAAGAAGGAACTTATTTCCAAAAACTATAAAGTATGATAAGATAAAAAACAAAGGATTTTTATCAATAAAAAGGATTCTTTCCACGTAAAATGGAGGAAATAAAATATCAAATTTTGGAAAACAAGAACTTGTATTTCAAACAAGAAATATAAGAAGAAAAGACCAATTTTCTAAAATCATTCTAAATACAAATTTATAAATAGGTTTTCAACAACTTAATACACTTTTGATAACTTTGATCTTTTATCACTAGAAGTAAAAATTATAAAAGACCAAAGTTAAAGGAAAATTTACTTGTTTTTGGAAAAAGAATGAATAAAATAAAATAAGAATATACTCATTTATAATAATCTATGAAAATATAAAGTTTCTTCAAAATACTTGAAAAGAAATTGTCAAAGTTAAAGTTTTAACAACTCAAAATGAATTGTTTTATGAAATAAATTGTTGAGACACAACCATTAGAATTTTTGCATATAAAGTGAGCTTATCTATATACTCAACGGATATATCAATTATATGTATATATTTACTAAAGGATTTTTGAATGAAGTTGAGTTAGAAAATGATTTTGCAAAAATCTAGAAATATTCGTTTTAAATATATACCCAACATTTTCGGAACCCAAATGACCTTATATGACAAAGATAACCTTATAAATGGATAGATCTTTTCGAATAGGTAGAAAACGGTATATTATATGCAAAATTCCGAGTAAAAATGAGTAAGTTATGGCCATTTTAAATTGGAATTTCATTCTATACGAATTTGACGAACATAGTGAAATAGAATTAGAAAGTTTGAGTAGAATTTCTACGAAATACTCATCCTGGGTATTTCTTTTGTTTAGGTGAGGAAAGATTCGAGATTACCCTTCCTGGGGATTACTACGACTAAGAAGATCACGAAATAGACGAGTGCGTTATTCCTCTTAATTTTATTACCTTGCTTGTAAAGTAGTCGTATTAGCATACTAAGAAAAGATAAAAATGGATATGTATCGGAATTCGGGGATATGTATATATGTGATTCTTTGTTTATGCGTGAAATGAGAATTAAGAATATCGCAACTTCAAACTGCCTGTTTAAGTGTTTTTGTTTACTTACTTGTATGACTGTTTATTATTCGCTAAATTGATTGATTGCCCCCTAATAGCTTTAATAAGGTTTGGCTTAAGAAAAATAATATGCTCACATATAGCATCCATCGAGTCACATCTCTTTCAGAAGGTTGCTACTCCTACGCATAGAGTTGGATTGGCTATTATCATGCCATGACATGGGCCATGTTCCTTCTTAGAGAATCCAAATCGTCCCGGGAATGCGACTTTAGGTTCGGAGCCGAGCCAACCGAACGCTTTGGGTGGGGACCTGGGGACTAGCAGTAGAAGATCGGGGATCTTCATCACCGATTCCCTAACCTTTAATACGGAGGGGTAAATCCGTTCTATTTACGGTTTCCAGATAACTATATATATTTGTGTAATCACGTAATTGTTGCATTGCGTAGCATATGCGTAAAAATTTAAATGAACTTGTTTGAAAACATGGTGCGAATAAAAAGGAATATCTCACTAAACTAGTTGGAGCTTATACCCCTATAGATTTTGTTGAAACATGTATATCCATGGCTTAAATCAAGGATTATGACATTAAGAAAGTCATAAAATGATGTTAAACATTTATGAAGACAATGGGAACATAAGATGAAGTTACTTTGTAAGGTTCCTTATATGTAATGTATGCCATGTTAGTATTTTAGAAATTTTAAGAAGTGTATTTATTTTGATTTAAAGACAATAGAGGGACACATCCCTAAGAATTGTAGTTTACCATGTTTATGTTTTTATGATAAGTATTTTTTTGCCTTGTTACTTTACTATTGTCAATATAAATTGCGCTACCCCGATGCATTCCCTTAATTGTGATGTACGCCTTGTATATGATATGGAAGCCTTTGCGTGACTGAGATAGTCATTCCTAGGCTTTAGTATTGTGTACGGTGGACTGCCACGTTTAAGGTACCCCTCGGGTCGTGACAAACGAACCGTACTACTAGTCCCCAGGTTTTCCTTACCCAAAGCGATCGATCCGGCTCAGCTACAACTTAAGGTCGTATTCTTCGAACGTCCTAAGTCCTCAAGATGTAGCTAGGCAGCTTACCTTTTCGGTCCCACGATGAGGAGCAGTAGTAAAAATGCGAAATGATATTCTAAGTGATATGCACGAGCAATTTAGTTTAAGGTAATTTCCAATCCAACATTAATTCATTTAATGCGATCAAGCAATAATTGCACACATAGCAATACATACATAGAAACAATTGTATCAATCACAGATCGAGTTTCGATATACTTATCGTTCATTAATCGCACATAAAAATTCACATACATAATTCCTATGATATCCTACATGTATATCAATTTTATCTTTTCCTAGCATCTAGTTATTTATTTTATAAGCACATGTGCGAATACATAAACGTAAAGGAAACTTACTCGTCCATAGCGATCTTCTATTAGTCGAAGTAATCATCAGGGAAGAGAAGATCTTGGTCCTCGACACCTAAGCAAAAGAAATACTCGAAATGAGTATTTCATCCAATTTTTACTCAAATTCTCTAATTCTGTCTTATTGAATTCATCAAAATTCGCATGAATGGAAATTCCAACTTAAAATGGCTATAACTTGCTCATTTTAACTCGGAATTTCGCATATTATATACCGATTTCTACCTACTCAAATTGATCTATCTATTTCTAATTTTATTTTTATTAAAAGAATCCATTTGAGTCTTGGAACAGTGATGTATAGAACTGTTATGAAATTTTAGTTTTCAAAAACACAATTTTCCAAGCTTTTCCTCATCCAAAAATTTTTGTACCAAAATATAATATTTGTATAGTTGAAAAATCCTTTGAATATATATATGTAAACTCAAATTACATGCATGAATTTAGTGGCATTGTCTTAATAATGATTTTTGTAAAACAATGTGTCTTAAAAATGGGAAAATGCCAAGACTTGAAAAATTCCTTTTTAGTTTCGTTGGAAAAATTTCTTAAGTTATTATAAGTGAGTGTTTTCTTATTTTAACTTCATTTCTTATCTTTCAGAATACTTTAAAATTTCTAAAAATAATTTTAGTCTTTTTAAGATTCCTATAACTCTATCCTAGTAATTGAAAAATGTAGTTTTTTAAATGTTTCTTAGTAGTGACTAAAGTTTCTTAAAGAAGTCATGTTTATATGTTCTAAAGTTCTCTTAAAGTTAGTTCCAAACTAAATAACATTAATAATGTTTTAAATCATTATTAACTTTATTTCCTAAGTAAGGCTTATCTTTAAAAGGGTTATTCTTTGATAATTTTGTAAAACTTGTTCTAGACTTTAATGTTTCGGAGTGTTGGTGGAAAACTTCGATGAATGTGTTTAAGAAAAACCTTTGTTAAACAATGATTTAGCAATATTAATTTTCAAAGAAGCTTTCTTATTTCATTGGTTGAAAAAGAGAGTATGTGATAACTTTACTTTATGTATAATTGTATGAAATCCCATGTACTATTATTATTAGAAACTTGTGATAAAATTTTCTAACTTTAGAAAAGATTTGTTAAGATAAAATGTTATGTTTTTATGGAAAAATTCTCTTAGATGACAAAAATTTATTTTTAAAGAGAGTTCTTATTTTTCTTTACTTAAGAAAACTCATTTTCATAATTATTAAGACAATATCAACATGTTCATGCATAAATGAGAATATGTAACTATGAGAAATATAATAATATTAAATAATAAGATAAGATATATACAAGAATAAATAAGAGCAAAATAATAAGATCAAGTATTGAGAACCTTAGCTTCATCAAGGTATCTCAGGACTAAGAATAGACTTGTCCCAAAAAGAAAAGAAAAGAAAAGAAAAGAAAATTGTTTTAACTTGATATAGATAAGTCTAAGACTAGAAAGACAAGTCTTAATAATTTGCATATAATAAGTAAATAAATAAATTGCAAAGCATAGAAATAAATAAATAACAAGTGAGCTTATATGCTCTAAAGAATATATATAGGTACATAAATATATTTAGTTAGATATAAATAAGAATTTAGCATAATAACATTAATGATATGAGCAAAACATAATAACAACAATAGAAATATAGAAATGGATATTCAGAACAAGAATAATACATGAACATAACGTAGCTTCCATAACAATAAGTTTAAGAAACTTACACCATGGTCATGTTAAGTTACGTGACATGGTAGAAGTAATATAAAGAAAGTTTATTACCTAAAAGATATTTGATGGTGGAGAAAAGTGGTGGTGTTTGAGAGAAATTTGGGGGTATGTAGAAAGGAATTTGAGAGAGTATTTGGAGAGAGCTCTGAGAGGAGAATTTTGGAGAGTTTTTGTAGTGAATTTGTGGGTAGATGAAGTGTGAAAGAAATGAAAGATGAATGGGGTATTTATAGGAAAAGTTGGAGAGAAATTATAGTTAATTAAATAAATGAAAAAGAAAAGAAAATTGATGGCATGAAAGAAAGAGTAATCAAAAATTAATTTTAGAAGAAAAGTATAAGAAAAGTTTAGTAATATGTGGTGTAGAATTTTTATGGGAAACGAAAATTGTAAGAAATAGGTATATAGGTTGTAAGAATAGATAGTAGAAAAAGTAGAGATAGATGAATAGGAATGAATAATAGAAAAATACTATGAATAGTAAATTAGACAATTAAAATACCAGTAGTAAATAAAATACGCGTAAATAAGCTATATGATTTTTTAGTTATCGACAAAATTCTAAAACTGATATTTTTGAAATCCTTATATTTTTACGAGTCTAATGGTATTGTCAGAATATTTTCATTATCCGGTACACTAGGGTACAGTTTTCGAAAATTGATCTCGTTTGGATCCGAAAGACACTTAAAAATTACGAATATGATATTTTTAAGTTTTCCTATATTATTACGAACCATTTTCCACAATTATCTTAATTTTGTTGTCTAAGTTTTAAGAACACCGGATTGCCAGATCTAGATTCATTAGACTAATCATAGAATTAGGTTAACTTTAGTGTTTGGGTTTCACTTCCGGTTCTTTAGGGTTTACTATATTATCAAAAATCTAGGGGCTTGCAATATAAATTCATATTATATGCAAAATTCTAATGGTGTTATCTCAACGATTATTTTTCATAAAACAATTCATCTTGAAGTTGTTGAAACTTAAATTTAGCAAATCTTTTTCTAAGTATCTTGGAGAAACTTTATAATTTCTTAGATTATTGTAAACAAGTATATTCTTATTTTATTTTCTAATTCCTTTTCTAAAACAAATAAATTTTCCCTTAACTTTGGTCTTTTACAAATTTTGCTTCTAGTGATAAAAATAAAGTTTTTAAGAATTTTCATTAAGTTGTTGATAACCTATTTTGAGTTATAGATTTGTCCTTAAAAGTGGTTTTGATAAATAAGTCTCTTTCTTCTTATTTTTTTATTTATTAACTCCTTAATATTTATTTCTAATATTTATTTTTTTAATTTCCTTTACCGATTTTATTTGAAAATGAATCATCTTTTTAAGTTATTGATAAAATCCATTGTTTTTGAACTTATCGTATTTATATTCTTTTTATTTCTTTGAAAATAAGTTTATCATTTAGATACTTGGAAATCCTTTATATTTTTTCTTTCTATTTGGGTATATAAATTAGAGGGTTGATTTTTCCTTAACTTTAAAAACTAGATTTGTTTTTTGTTGCTATTATGGAGCTAGTATAAATCATACAAGTAAACTTTTTATGAAAAATTTGTTTAACAAGAAAACATTTATGCTAAGTTTGATCAACTCTATGTGGTTTACTATCAAACAAAATGTTCATTTTGTTTCTTAATTTTTTTTATGAAATCATCTTTATTGTTATTTAAGAAAAATCTTGATAAATTTGAAAAGAAGTTGTGAAGTAATTTTTCCTATAGGTTTGCTAACAAAATCTTGATTTAGACATAGATTTATATGTTAAAAGAGCTTAGTTTTCTTTTCTTTATTAAGGAAAAGTCTATTTTAAATTTTTGTTGAGACAAGATCATTATGATGATGCCTTGTACATGAGCATATAATATGAAAATGATGAAAATATATAAGAAGCAAAATAATAATAAGCAAGATAATAATATTAAGTATTGGGAACCTTAGCTTCATCAAGGTAACCCGCTCAAGCATTGGGAGCCTTAGCTTCATCAAGATAACTCGATCAAGTATTGAGAGCTTTAGCTTCATAAAGGCATCCCGAGACATAGTCCCATAAAGAAAAAGAAAAAGAAAGAAAAGAAAAAGCAATAATAAGAGTAATAATTGCAATAGAAGTAAGTTAGTAAAAGTTAGTGAGCATTTAGGCTTTAAGAAATATATAGATATATATAAATAATAATAATATATATATAGTCAGGTTAGAAGCATAATAACAATAATATTAACAATAATAACAATATATATAATCATAATAACGAAATAATAAAATCGAAATTTCTTGGCATGTGCGAGAACAAAATATGAACATGTTGTTGCTTTTATTACTCATATGAGTTTCAAAATAATGCCATGATCATGCTAAGTTGCATAATATGAGTAAACTAAATGGTTGGAAGAAGTTTACCTAAAGTGCTTGTGTAGTGTGAGGATGGTAGATGAATGGAGTATTATGTGGTTAGTAATATGTGGTAGATAGTTTGTGTATAAAGAAGGATTTTATGAAAGATTTGTGAAAGAGTTTTGTAGAGAGAAATTTTGGAGAGAGGATTTGTGGAGTGATTTTGGGGAGTTTTGTTATATGAAATGAAAGTATGAAAGAAGTGGAGAGAGAGGGGGTATTTATAGTTGAGGATGGATTTGGAAATTAAATGTAATAAAATAAATTGAAAAAGGAAAATAATTGAGAGAGAGGGAGGGGAGAATGGCACCGGTTCATGGGGAAATAAGAGAGAGAGAGAGTTGATTTTGTTTGTATTTTGTACAAAAATAATTAATATGTAAGATATGATTTGATATAAGGTGTATTGGAAAGGCAACAAGTAAGAAAATAGGCGTATAGGTAGTAAGAAAAATAGAGATAAATGAATAATAATGAATAGTAGGTAAGTACAATGAATAATAAACAAGACTAATAAGTTACCGATAGTAAAGAAAATACGCATATAATTGTGATATCTGTAATTTTTAGTTAAAAAATATGAAACTGATATTTTTGGATTTCTTATATTATTACGAGTCTAACAGTATAAACTAAATATTTTTAACTTCCGGAGTCCCAGGTAAAATTTTCAAAAACTGATCTCGTTCGGATCTGAAAGATACTAGAAATTGACGAATCTGATATTTTTATACTTCCCTATATTATTACGAACTATTATAAATCATTAACTCAATTTCTTTGTCTAGGGTTTGAGAGCGCAGGATTACCGAATCTAAACTCTAGGGTTTTGGTATAGGTTTTTTGTTGACTAAGGTTTTTGGTTGACTTCCGGTTCTAGGGTTTGAACTCAGAAATCCTACTAAAATCTAAGGGTTTACACTTTATCTCATCCACGTTATGATATGTTTAATTCTTATGTTTTATGTCTCTTTTCTAATGGAATGTCGACACAATGATAAGAGTCTAATAATGTTGATAGTGACCAATATGAGAATCTCATCTTAGAATTTGGTGGTAGTGATTCTAGTAGCAATGAGGCGGTGATTATGGGAAGAGTCTTCTTTTATAGGCCATCAATAAACCAATGATTATGAATATTTTGAGGAAAGCATGGGAAAGTTTTGGTAATGTTAATTTCACTCTTATGAGTGTGAATAAGTTTCTAGTATATTTTAAATCTTTGGATTTTATAAGGAAAGTAGTCGCTGATGGTCCATGGTCTGTTTTTTTGGACATGTGTTCATTATGAATGAATGGAGTTGAAAATGTAATGTGGAGGAGATTGATCTAAATTCTACAGTCTTTTGGGTGCAGGTTCATGGTTTGAAATTATATCAAATGACTTCTCTCAACACTAGAACCATTGGAGCTTCTCATTAGGACAAGTTATGGAGTGGGAGTCAATAGATAAAGTTAATGGGATTAAGAGATGGTTCTTAAGGGTGAGAGTGAGGATGAATTGTACAAAACCCTTGAAGAAGGAGTAGTGGTTCTCTAGGCCTTCACGAGTTTGTTATAAGATTTGTTTTAAGTATGAGAGACTCTTAGGTTTCTGTTTTGTCACGTCCTAAGGGATATCTTAAACGTAACAGTCCACATACGATACTAAAGCTTAGGAATGGCTTTCTTTAGTCACACAAAATCTTTAATACCATATGCAAGGCATGCCTTCACAACAATGAGAGACTGGTGGGATGTATAGTTTAAGATAGTAAATAAATAGCATATAAGAAAATACTAAAATGTACATTTTTATAACTTAAAGATCAACAATCTTACATTTTCATAGGGGTATTCCCCCAATAAAATCTCCAAAAGTATAGTCCTTTCATAGTCTTACTTAAAACAGATAACTATAAACTGAAAGCTTTCAAAGGAAATATAATCTAGAGTCTTCAAGTAGAATTCCCCAAATGCTTCCTAAAAGGTATGTATCTTACCCTGGTAAAGGGTGATCTCAGCTACAAAAACAAGTGAACCTATGATATCAGAAATCTATTAGGGTGTAAGCATGACTACCTTAGTGAGAAGATTCCTGAAATAACATATTCGAACAAAATAAGTCAGACAAGTTATTATTAAGCAAGTATATGAAACGTAACATCCAAATGAGAAAACATTACATATGGCCAATCGGAAACTACATGTTTAAATGGATTTATGCCCTCCATTAGAGGTTAAGGGTTTTAGGGCATACAACCATAGTTTAGAAATAATGTTTTTGTAGACTTTGGGCTTCTACATGCCACCAAAACTTATAGATTTTTGAACTACTACTGACACCACTACTATTCTCTTGTCCCAACGAAGGTATAGCAGAAAATGCAATGTGACTCACTTCACGATATGTAAAGGCCAATTATTAAATTGGTTCTTATCATATATATAGAATATCTTTGGGGTGATCAGAGACATATACACAGACATTTTAACTTAGTATAAAAGATAAAAATTAATTTATCAACAATTCGAGTTCTGATATACTTAGCTTGTTTTTAACAATCACTACGGTTACAATCATTACCCATAAAAATCCCCACATACATATTCCATTTTTATCTTTTTCCTATTTCTATTGCTTCTAAACTACAAGAACAAACATAAGTATATAAAATAAGGAGATAAACTCACTCAGCCATGGTGCGCCTTAATCAAAATAATCCTTAAGGTAGAAAACTTCAAAATTCTCATTACCTAAACAAAAGAAATACCCAAAATAATTATTTCATAGAGATCTTATTTAAATTTCTAATTCTATTTTACTATTCATGTCATTTTTTCCCTATTACTTTAGTCCAAACTTAAAACGGTCATAACTTGCTCATTTTAACTCGAAATTTTGCATATGAGTAATCATTTTCTACTTACTTTGAATGTTCTATCCATTTTGAAAGTTATTTTTAACATTCAAGGTTGTTTAAGGGTTAGAATGGGCTGGTACAGATTCATCCTAAACATTCCAACCTTTATTTTTCTTATATTTGAAAGTCTTACTTGCTTGGACACTCTATGGCATGCACAAAAATATTGCTATCTTTGGAAATATTTTAATATTGATATTAAATCATACTATATGTAGGATCCTAGTGATGTTGTTTAAAAATAAAATTTTGTAAAACAATTCTTTATGGAGGAGGTAAAAAGCTAAGTTTTAGGAAAAATTTACTTTTAAGGTTAAGCAAAATTCCAATTCTTAGGTTCTTGAAAATGAGTAACTCATTTAGGAAAGATGGTCTTATATTCTTTAGAAGTTCATGAATATTTTATTTCCATCATAATTCATTCTACTTATCCATAAACACAGGTATTTATGTTATTTGAGAAAAACACCAAGTTGCTATTAAAAGAAGTGATTTTTTTTTTAAGTTTGAACTTGTGAAAAAAATTGAGCACATGACTTGCTCCAAATTATATTGGTGATAAAAAGTTGCACATATAATGTAAAATAAAATTTTAGAAAATTTTGCATAATAAAAAATTATCAACATTTATGTTGTTGGGGAAAAAACTACTTTATCAAGCTAACAACATCTTTTATATTTTAGAAAAATTCATTTTGGTATAGTAACATCATCACTATGAATGAACAAGAATCTAGGAATTATTATGTAGTAAAACAAAATTTAGAAACACAAAATCATATCAAGACTGAAAAAAATAGGTAGGGACATAAAAAAAATTATGGGAGTCTTAACTTGTTATCAAGGCTTCCTCAAGACTTGAATTTATTTC
Source organism: Combretum micranthum (assembly GCA_024138025.1). NCBI lineage: Eukaryota > Viridiplantae > Streptophyta > Magnoliopsida > Myrtales > Combretaceae > Combretum > Combretum micranthum. Next base: position 253,863 of record JAMXBD010001069.1, on the reverse strand, counting down.
TAGTCATCATGATAAATAAAATAAAGCAATCGCAAAGCAATAAAATATGAAAGTCTTAGACTTTATCAAGGCTTCTCGAGATTTAAAATAATCTAGTCTCATAAATAAAACAAAATAAATAATAAGAAAACATGGGACTCTTAGCTTTTTTATTTCAAGGCTTCTCGAGACTTGAATTTTTTTCTAGTCTCCTTCGAACTTGAAATCAGATAAGTCCAAAATTAGAAATTGACTAGTTTTATATAATGCACATGAAATAAAAAGTTAGATTAGTGAGTATTTAGGATTTAAAAATATATACATAATTCATATACATATTATCATATAAAAGTTAAGTTAGTACCAAAAATAGTATATAAACATAAACATGAACATGGAGTTAAACATGACATGAACAATATGTTGTCTTTGCATTTCCGTTCTCTAGCATATGCAGCATGGGGATTTTATATGGAAATATAACATATATATTTTTCATGTTATGTAACATAATTTATGGAGGAAGTTTAATGTTTATCTAAGGTAGATAATGAAAAAAAAAATTGAAAGAACCAAGAGAATACATGTGTGTGTGTGTGTGGCATGATTTTTTGAGAGGGAGAGGAGAGTGTTTGAGAATTGATTTTACAAGAGTTTTGTTATGGTTTACAACGTGTATGTAAGAAAAATATATATGAGGGGGATATTTATGGAGAAATGGCGATGAGTTTTTGATGGATTAAAATAAATTGAAAAAGAAAAGAAAATTAGAGGGATGAGAGAGAGAGGGGCATTGGTTGTGAAGGGAAAAGAGAGAGAGTGTGTGATAAAAAATTAATTTTAGAAGAAAAAAGTAAGTAAATTATAAAAGAAATTATGTAAAAACTAATATTGGAAATGTAAATGTAAGAAATAGGTATGGAAGTTGTAAAAAATAGGTTATAAAAAAAAGTAGAGATAGATGAATAGTAATAAATAGTAGTAAATAGTAATTGAATGGTAAATAAGGCAAATAAATTGCTAGTAATAATAAAAATACATGTAAATAAGCTATGTCTGACATTTTTAAGGGTCGTAAAATTTGTATCTTATATTTTTATGAATTCTTATTACATTAAGAGTCTAGATTGTTTGTTAGGATATTTTTCCTCACTTTATATGTTAGTGTCCTGATTTTAAAAAATGATTTCATTTGGGTCCGAAACAATTGAGTTTTTGCCGAATCTAATGTTTTTAAGGCATATGATATATTTTCGAATCATAAACCAGAGTTATTACATTTTATTATCTTAGGGTTTCAGGGACAGTCTTGCTTGATCTTAAAACCTATAGAACTTAACGTTGACTTAGGTTAACTTTAGGGTTCTGGTTTGAATTCTAGGTTTATAATTTACTTATAAAACTATCGAGAAATCTAGGTGTTTACATGTTTTGTTTGCGGGAGGTTGGGTCATATTACATGAAATTATATTACGAAGCAATGGTATAAGCAATTCCTTCAGACTAAAGTTAAGGGGTTGTTCTGGGAAGAGATGATTTTTGGTCTACGGGTAGTTCAGTTGAAGCTTCTAAGTTGTCATGAGTAGAGAGAAGCACTAGGTGATGGGGATAGCAAGAGCTCTTGAGTAGTCTTCAGCCTTCTAGGCCTATCCTTGAAAACACTTCCCTTACATAAATTAAAAACCAAACCTAGGAAAACAACCCAAAATGTCTACATCTTTAACCTAGGATAAAGCTATTGTTTCATCCTCACCAAAAATACCCATTAAATTTATTTCTAGACCATTATTTCTTCCCTAGTTGAACATAAACTATCAGTCTCCTTCAACATATATAGCTGTCACGCCCCAAAGGGTACCCTAAACGCGATAGTCCGCCACACTCAATATTTAAACTCAAGTGTAACAACCTTAGTCACTCCATGAGTTTAAACACTGGGTGTAAGGCTCACGTTCAATATATAGGGACCAATACTTTGATTCGAAATAGCTCAAGGAGACATACATAGAAATAAGAAAGTAAATCATAACAGTTATAGCTAGATTAGTCTATTACATGATTTAAGGGGCATATTGTAAACCCTTGAAAATTTCATAATTCTTAGAAAGTAATCCTAAGAGTCAAACTTCATTTTTGGGTTAGGAAATAGATGTTTATATAGGTGGTTTAACTAATTACAAAATTTCTGAAAAATGAAAGCATGGTTTAATCTATTCTTGAAACCATTCATTGTTCTAGGATAATACTTTAATAAACCTCCCTTATCTTTGTCAAAATTAGGTATTTATTATACGTATCCTTTAGGACTTCCATTTTTTTTTATAAAAATCATCATTTTGGCTTTTGGAAATAGGTGTTTAAATAGTGGTCATTTTCAAATCCGAATTTTAAAAATTTCATTTGAGATTGTTTACTTTGTCAAACTCATTTAGTCTTTCAAAAACCATTTCCTAATCAAAGCTACCCCTTAAGGCTTCCATTTCTTTAGTAAAATTCTTGTTTGGAGTTGAAAAATGGGTGTTTACATCTCAGGCTTTCATTATTACGAATTTAATACTTGTTTTTGAGATTGAAATATAACCTTTGTAAACTTGTTCTTGTTTTGAATATATTTTTTAGTAGATCTAAACTTTACTCATCAAGATCACTCATTTATCATATCTATTCCATAAGCCCTTCATTTTAAATGTAAAATACACATTTTGAAGTTGAAAAATAGGTTTTCTAAATATGGTTCCTTTTTTATCCGAATTTTCAAAAGTTATTTTTATTGAAACTAAAGTATATCTTGAGCTTTCTAATACCTTCCTACTATCATCAAGCTATTACAAGTTATTTATGAACATAAAACAAAGCCTTATGGATTTATGAACTCAAAACAACTAGATTTAGTTTACTATACTAGTCATAAATGCATGAACACTATGATGGTTATATGAATATGAATAGATGATGAATATATACACAGATCATTAATAACAACAATGTAACTTGATAATAAAACAAGATAATGGCAAAATAACTCAAATAACAAGATCTATAACATTGTGATGGCAATGATCTCATGTTTAAGTGTTTCCACATCCCTAGGTTGAAGCTCATAGGGATTTTTGTGTTGAATCACACATGAATAATCTTGCCATTACATGTTTTTAAAGTTGTATAGTACAGATCTATTACCTATTGGATGTGTGGAGTAAGAAACTTGAAAGAAAAATAAAAGTATGAGTATGTGTGGAGAGATGGAGAGGTCACGACACAAGGAGAAAAGGGATAGAGGATTTTGCAAAAATTTTCTAAAGTGAAAGGAAGAAAGAAAGAAAGTGAAATGAATTTGGTATAAAGGGATATATATAGACTTGTGGATTAGGGTTTGCTGTAATAAAAAAATTAAATGAAGCAAATTGTGAGAGAGGGAAAGAGGGAGAGGGGGCCGGTTTCACAAGAGAAAAGGAGAGAGAAGTGTGTTGTGTTGTGTAAGTTTCATAATTAATTAAGGAATTTAAGTAATAAAAGTTGTATTGGAAAAGTAAATTATAAGGAAAATAATGAAATAGTGGAATAGGTTGTAAGGATCTAAGAAATAGGTTATGGGTAGTTGTACTTGGTGAATAGTGTGAATGAAATCAAAAAGTAGATTAGAAATTTAAAGTACCGGTAGTAATGAAAATATAAAAAAAAGGTTATAACTATAACTTTTATAACCCAAAAAATTATATAACTGATATATTTGGTAATCTTATGAAATTACGAGTCTAACGGTATCAATATCATATATTTAATATCTCGAGCCCCTAGGCATGCTTTTTGAAGTCTGTATCCGATCGGGTTTGAAATAGATCAAAAATTCATTAATCTTATCTTTTAAAGCATCCCAGTATTATTACGAACCAAACTACATCCTTCACTCATATTTCGACTCCTTGGTTTAAGAACACGGGATTGTCGGATTCTAAACTACTAGGGTTTCCTGGGAATTTGTCGACTTAAGGTCTCCAGTTGACTTTCCGGTTTAGGGTTCGAACTCGTTATTACCCTAAAAATTAGGGGCTTACAACCTACCCCCTTTAAAGAAAGTTTTGTCCTCAAAACTTGAAGCACGTGCCTGATTTGTCAAACAAATTGGGGTACTTCTATCGCATCTTGTTTTCGGCCTCCCAAGTTGCCTCCTCGTATAAGTGATTCCTCTAAAGGACCTTAACATATTTGATTTCCTTATTTCTCAACTTTTGAACCTTTTGATCTAGAATCTGCACCGGGTGCTCTTCATAAGTGAGGTTCTCTTTTAACAATACCGGTTCCAATTCTACAACTTGATCCGAGTCAGCTATATGCTTCTGAAGAACAAAGACATGAAAGACATTGTGTACACCAGACAAATTTGGTGGGAAAGCAAGACGATACGCCAATTTCCCAACTCGCTTAAGTATTTCAAATGGACCAATATATCGGGGCTCAACTTCCCTTGTGAGCGGATCCAGTAGATACTCTTGATAGGATTTACCTTTAAGTACGCATGATCTCCTATCTGAAACTCAAGAACTCTCCTTTTTAGATCTGCTCAACTCTTTTGTCGATCTTAAGCCTCCTTCATTCGTTGTCGGATAACTCGTACCTTTAGCGGCATCTTGTATAAGATCCGGTCTAAGAACTAATTTCTCCACATCATCTCAAAATAACAGGAATCTACATTTTCATCCATATAGAGCTTCATAGGGTGGCATTTTAATCATCGAGTGATAACTGTTGTTGTAAGCAAACTCTACTAAGGGTAAGTGTGCTTCTCAACTTCCTTTAAACTCCATCACACATGCTCAAAGCATATCCTCTAGGGTTTGTATGGTTCGCTCAGACTATCCATCGATCTGAGGATGATATGTTGTACTGAAGTGCAACTTAGTCCCCATGCACTTTTGCATGCCTCCCTAAAACTTGGACACAAATCTTAGGTCTCAATCTAATACAATCCCAACTGGTGCTCCATATAGAAGAACGACTTCCTTAATATAGAGCTTTGCTAATTTATCCATAGAATAAGTCATACTTATTGGAAGGAAATGAGCGGACTTAGTTAACCGATCTACTATAACCCATATAGCATCATGCCCTACTGCCATTTTTGGTAATCCACACACAAAATCTATGGAAATCTAATCCCACTTCCATTCCAGTATCGGCAACGGTTTCAACAATCCTCCCGGCCTTTGATGCTTTACTTTCATTTGCTGGAAAATCAGACATTTCAACACAAATTTGGCTACGTCCCGTTTCATTCCTTTCCACCAGTAATGTCACTTGAGATCTTGGTACATTTTCGTTCCTCCCAGGTGTACCATATATCCAGAGTTATGAACTTCATTCATGATCTCCTTTCATATCTCCTCATCATTTGGTACACAAAGTCGTCCCTTCATTCTTATCACATCCTTGTCATCTATTGTGAAGTCAATATATTTTCCTTCTTGAATTTCCCTCTTTATTCTTTGTATTATCTCATCGTAACGCTGAGCTTCCTTGATTCTTTCCACTAAAGTGGGTTCCATCACCAAATTTGCTATTTCCATCTCAGTATCTCCTCCTGTGAACTCGATACTTAACCTTTCAAGCTCCTTCGCTAATTCCTTTTGATCAGTAAGCAAGGCTGCTACTTCTCCGATATTCTTACAACTCAAAGCATCAACAATCGCATTCACTTTCCCTGGGCAATAATTACTCCCTAAATCATAATCCTTTATTAACTCGAGCCATCTCCTTTGTCTCATGTTCAGCTCCTTTTGTGTGAACAAATACTTAAGGCTCTTGTGATCAGTATAGATCTCGCACCTTTGCCCATAAAGGTAGTGTCACCATATCTTTAAAGCGAACACCACTGTGGCTAGTTTCAAATCATGAGTAGGATAATTCTATTCATGTGGCCTTAGCTGTCTTGAAGTGTAGGAAATCACTTTCCCATCTTGCATGAGTAAACATCCGAGACCATTTCTCGATGCATCGTTATGAACTGTGTAAGGCTTCTTAGGATTTGGTAGTACCAAAATCGAAGCGAAAAAAAGTCTGCTTAAGTTCTTGAAAGCTTAGTCTCTCCTTTCCATCCATATAAAATTTTCATTCTTTTGGGTTAATTGGCCAATGGTTTAGTTATCTTGGAAAAATCCTTAACAAACTTCCTATAATACCTGGCCAGACCCAAAAAGCTTCTTACTTCTGTTACTGTCTTGGGTGATTTCCAATCCATTACGGCTTATCTTTTCAGGGTCCACAGATATATCCTCTCTTGATACCACATGTCCCAAGAATGAAATCTTATTCAACCAATAATCACACTTGGAAAATTTGGCATATAACTTGTTTAATCTTAAGGTTTGTAATGCCATGCGCAAGAGTTCATCATGTTACTTACGCGTTTTCGAGTAGATAAGGATATCATCAATAAAAAATATAACACTTATTTGATAAAGGCTTATACACTCGGTTCATCAAATCCATGAATGCAGCAGGAGCATTTGTTAATCCAAATGACATCACCAAGAATTCATAATGTCCATATCGAGTTCGGAATGCCATTTTTGGTATATCACTCGGCTTAACCCTTAGCTGATGGTGTCCTGATCGAAGATCAATCCTTGAAAACACACTTGCTCCTTGTAGTTGGTCAAACAATGATCAATCCTAGGGAGTGGGTACCTATTCTTGATTGTGACTTTGTTTAGCTCTTGGTAATCCACACATAACCTCATTGATCCATCTTTCTTCTTAACAAACAAAACGATGCACCCCATGGTGACACACTGATTCGAAAGTTCCTGTAATTGTTTCTTTAACTCCTTTAACTCAATAGAAGCCATGCGGTAAGGTGCTTTAGATATCGGTTCTGTGTTCGATGCCAAGTTGATCTCTCGCTTTAAGGATAACCCTGGTAGTTCATCAGGGAAAACATCCAGAAACTCATTAACAACTAGTATATCCTCAACTCGAGACAACTCTTCCTTATTTTACACCAAAAGAACTTTCCTTTTTGGTCTCGACTTCCTCATCTACAAGTAATTCAAACAAACTCAACTTAGTTCCTCTTGAAATTGTTGTCTCTCCTTCAAATTTGACATCTTTTCCATCCAAATCCTTGAACTTCACTTTCTTCCATCTACAATCTACAACAGCTTTAGCAAAAGTCAACCAACTCATACCTAAAATTATTTCATATTTACTCATTTCTAAAACAATAAAATCACATCTTGTGTGATGTCCTTGAATTTTTTTTGGGCAGTCTTTCAACCCTCATTAGTTGTTACTACATTTCCAGTTAGAGTCTTGATACGAAAGCCGGAAGTGGTGGTGGCTATTGGTAATTCGACTTGTTTCGCCAGACTGGTGGTGATAAAGGAGTGTGTGGCTCCAGTGTCGAACAAGGTATAAGCAACCGACTTATCTACTAATATGCGTCCTGTATTCAACATGACTAATCACTATCCCAAACCATTCTGGTTCATTCCTAACTTTATCTTATATTACAATACTTATTTCTCCTTTTTATAACCTTTGGACCATAAGCAGTTTATAATCATTTGAAAAACAGAGATAAGGATTGGAAGAGTAACCTATTACAAGTTCAAAATCTTGGCCATCGTCTTCCTCTAAGGCAGCCAATTCATATCCTTCGTCCTTAGCTTCCTCACAAACCCATTATCCCTTTAGATTATATATCCTCATGCCATGCATAGCTGATCCAGAACGACCGCCGGGTTTTCCACTATTCCTATGTCTGGGTTTTATCAAGGATGATTGTCCAAACATCCTAGCTGGGGCACCCGTCCTCTGTGCGTATTCATTGGCAAAGTGTCCAACTTGCTTACAGATAAAGCAAGTAGTGGTAGCCTTCTTAGGGCACTCGGAGATCTTGTGACTTGCCTCCCCGCAGAAATGGCACTTGTCTCTTAATTGTTGACATCTCCTAGGGTAGTGCTTTCCCTTGCACTTCCAGCAACTTAGGGTTTTAAGGACATTCTTTCCTCCATTTCCCCCGCTTGTATTTCCTTTGAAGCCATAAAGCAACTTGAACCTTTTTGGGATACCTTGAACATGACCCCCCATAAAACTTTCTTCTAAATATAGAGGGTGTTCTATCTGCGGTCTTTGTTTTTCTCTTTTTGGCTCCTTCAACAATCCGGGCTCTTTCAACCAATTCCTCAAAGTCCTGATATCGAACTCCTCAAGTCTCACTCTCATATCCATCCAAGCCATTCAGAAATACTTGTCTCTTCAATTCCTCACTATATTTGTATGAGTCAGGGCATATTGGAGTAGCCTACTAAACTCGGTCTCATGTTTTTCCATTGTGTGGCCTCTTTGTGATATGTGCAGAAAATTTGCATTGTATTGTACCTAGAGACTTCTAGGAAAGTAATGCTCAAGGAATTCGTAGCGAAACATCTCCCATGTAATGGGTGGCATGAGTTCCCTCCTCTTAGATTCCTACCATACCCTTGCATTTAACCTTAGTAGGTATGTGCCATAATTAACCCTTAAGTGGTGGGGCACTTCGAATGCGTCAAACGAATGTTCTATTTGGGCCAACCAATCCTTAGCCTCATCAAGTTTTCCAAAGGCTCCTTCGTAGTATCTATTACTCCTTATGAACTCAAGTAAAGAGCTCTTGTATAGCCTTGGGGGTGGTGGTGGTAGAGGTAAGGGTACGGTGTGAGATTGCGTATTTCCAGGCATTGGCATAGCTACAGATGCCTGTTACGTTGAGGGTGGTGGAGTAGGCATTGGAGCAGAAGCGAGAACAAGAGTAGAAGCAGGCATAGTTTGTTGAATGACCTCAAGCACTTGTGCTAGTTGCCCTAAAGTTGCTTGCAAAGTGGCTTGAGCATCGGCCATGGGTGGGTATGGCGGCGGTGCCGCTTGTTGCTCTTCCCCTATATTTGGTTCATTTGACACGCTTTGCTCTTGGCATCTCCTTCCTCTACCACGGTTGTGTTACGTTTTAATTAACTTAATTGAATAATCTTCCAGTAACATTATTAACATTTTATATCGAGATTTGGAAATGTCAAAAATTCTTATATAAGCGAGTAATATAAAAGTAAAGTATAATTTAAGGAACTTAAATAAATAAATCTCAACTTTCATAAAACATAACATAATTTTTCATTAAAACTTCAACTGTAGGTACAAAGACCTTTACATTAAATTGGAATCAAAACATAATGATTCAAAACACAACAAGCAACAACTATAGACAACATCCCGGAACAACCAAAAACTACTATGACCTATCTTTCAAGGTCGCAACTATAAAATTCAGCTTGGACTTATGGGTCGAAACATGGGTCTTGCTTCCTCCCTTGAATTCTCATATTTTCTTTTTGTAAACTACTTATTCCCCTTCTTCGTCCTTGTTTCCATCAAATGGGTTATTAACCTCATCCTCTATCTCATCCACTTCTTCCTCATGGGGTTGGTACTCAATTTCACTAAGTGTAGGTGGTTGGGCCATGTTGGTAGGTGGAGGTAGTACTTCCTCATACACTCCCCACCAAAAGAAGTGACTTTGACCATCTGCTCGAAGCCAATTGGTATAATCCCCTAACAAGTCATGGGCATAAACAAACAGATATCCAATTGGGTTCCAAGTTTGAAAATCGGGAAAAGTCGGATTCCCTTCATTCCTTAACACAAACGTAGCTACTTGCAACATGGGTTCCCCCAACTTATAAACAACAATCCTTTCCAATGCATAAATCACTTCAAGATCCAACCAACATTTCTTCCTTATAGGGCAATACTCTATGTTGGTAACTACTTTATGCCACTCAGTGTTCATCAACCCTCTTTTCTATATTTTAAACTTCTCTCAGATTGATCCAGGGTGGCCAGCTAAAGCAAATTCTTACAAGACCTTAATTCTTAAACGGTATTCAACCAAAGACTCATCAAGTTGCTTACGCATTTGCCTTGCCGCTATGCGGTCTTTACTAAGAGTAAGCTATGCACAAAAGAAGAAAGAATTAGATTTGTAAAACCCATTCTACCCATGCTATTCTTATCTAAGCCTCATTTATTTTATTCTTACCCTAGCTTAGTCTTTTCTTTTTATTTCTTCTTAGGTCTATTAATTAAAGCTATGATTGTAGATTCTTAACCATGCTCTTATACCAATTTAAACTATCACGCCTCAAAGGGTACCCTAAACACGACAGTCCGCCATACTTGATATTTAAACTCAAGTATGACAATCTTAGTCACTATATGAGTTTAAATACCGGGTGTAAGGCTTACGTTCAACATATAGGGAACCATACATTGATTCAAAATAGTTTAAGCAGACATACATAGCAATAAGAAAGTAAATCATAACTGTTATAGCTAGATTAGTCTATTACATGAACTAAGGGGCATACCTCCATCAAAATATTAGGAGTTCTTAAGTTCTCAAAAGCCTCTTACAATAACCATCATATGTATATATATATATATCGATTTAGGAGATTTAACAAGAACTCTATGCCTATATCTAGGTCCCGACTTCTTCAAAAAGCTCCTTGGAGTTCAAAAGTTGTATATGAGGAAAGTGGCTTCTCGAAGATAGCCATAAATATCAATATTGCAATAGGAAACTATTGGGCTATAAGCTTACAAGCTTAGTGAGTTCTACTTCCAAAATTTAATACTCAACCGTATATATATAATTATATATATATATAATATATAACAAACAAGTTATTAACAATCATATGAATGCACAAACACATGAGCATACAATACATAAGACCAACTGAAAGTCTTATGTTGAATGGATTTACGCCATCCATTCGTAGTTAGGTATTTTAGGCCCATACAACCAACGATTTCCAATTTTTCTCACTTTTTATTGTGTTTGATACAGGTGCCCACCCACGCACATTTTCAATTTTGGCCCACACGCCAACATTTAATTTCCGGCCATTACGCCAACATTCGAGTTTATAGGCCCCTCGTTGCCTAGCTATTATGCCTTCTTCCCACACAGGTATAATAACCTATGCAATGTGACTCACATATGGTATGCATGGTCAATTTGATTGCAAGATCATGGCATATTAATTTAACAATTTATGGGTGATCATAGAGATTTCAGACATATCAATTCTATACTCAGTCATACAAATAATTACAACAAGCTCATTTCAATATTCTTATCGTCAATTCACCCATGCAGAAATCATATTCATACAATCAATTTTATCTTGTCCTAATTCTAATGCCATTAATATTACAACCATAAGTACAAGCATAAAATTTAAAGATAGTGAACTTACTTTGCCATGGCGCGAAAATCTACTTAATCGTAATAGTCCTCGGGAAGGTCCAGTCCATCTCCCAAGTTTCCTAATCAAAAGAAGTAACTCTAATGAGTATTTCTATGAAGTTTGAATGAACATACAATTTCTATTCTAACAAGTTCATCAAAATTCGTCTAAGAGGAAATTCCAACTTAAAACGGCCATAACTTGGTCATTTTAACTCGGAATTTCGCATATTATATACAGATTTCTACCTATTTGACGAGAGCTATCTATTTCTAGAATTATTTCCAACAAACGAGATTGTTTGGTCCATGAATAGTAGGGTACAGAATATTACACGAGTTTCCCATTCCACAATTTAACGTATAATTTCAAACCAAGCATGATACTAAAGCTTTGATAGATACTTAGCTATCATTATATCTTGTAGGAATCTATTATATACATATATAACTCTATACCATGCATGATTCATGGGTGTTGGAAATTTCTAATTCCTCATGTACTTAGATAATGTCAAATAAGAAGTATATGGCATTACTTTCCTAACTTTGTTCTTACAAATACATCATGTATATATGCAATACCTACAAGCTATTGTCATTAAGATTATAAGATGATCTATATATATATAGTACCAAGAATTCTTTTTGAAAAACTTTTGTTTTGAAAAACTTTTAAAATTTACTAGACTTAAGAAAAATAGTTTTTCTTCTTATAAAATTATACTTACTTTTATCAAAACTCATCGTTGATAATCTACATAGCCATCACCTTCATTATTTAAATAAAAACCTTCATTTTGGGGTTAGAAAATAGATGTTTATATAGGTGGTTTACTTAATTAAGAATTTTACAAAATTTTTGGAAAATAAAAACATGGTTTAATCTATTCTTGGAAACGTTCTAGGATTATACTTTGATAAACCTCTCTTATCTTTGTCAAAATTAGTATTTATTATATGTATCCTTTAGGACTTCCATTTTTTTTTTTTATAAAAATCATCATTTTAACTTTTGGAAATAGGTGTTTAAATAGTGGTCACTTTCAAATCCGAATTTTAAAAATTTCATTTAAGATTGTTTTCTTTGTAAAACTCATTTAGTCTTTTAAAAACCATTTCCTAATCAAACCTACCCCTTAAGGCTTCCATTTCTTTAATAAAATTATTGTTTTGGAGTTGAAAAATGGGTGTTTACATCTCAAGCTTCCTTTATTACGAATTTAACATTTGCTATTGAGATTGAAATATAACTTTTGTAAACTTGCCCTTGTTTTGAAAATATTTTTTAATAAATCTAAACTTTACTCATCAAGATCACTCATTTATGATATCTATTCCCTAAGCCCTTCATTTTAAATATAAAATACACATTTTGAAGTTGAAAAATAGGTTTTCTAAATATAGTTCCTTTTTTATCCGAATTTTCAAAAGTTATTTTTGTTGAAACTAAAGTAGATCTTGAGCTTTCTAATACCTTCCTACTATCATCAAGCTATTATAAGTTATTTATGAACATAAAACAAAGCCTTATGAATTTATGAACTCAAAACAACTAGATTTAGTTTACTATACTTGTCATAAATGCATGAACACTATGATGGTTATATGAATATGAATAGATGATGAATATATGCACAAATCATTAATAACAACAATATAACTTGATAATAAAACTAGATAATGGAAAAATAACTCAAATAACAAGATTTATAACATTATGATGGCAAAGATCTCATGTTCAAGTGTTTCCACATCCCTAGGTTGAACCTCATGGGTATTTTTGTGTTGAATCACACATGAATAATCTTGCCATTACATATTTTTAAAGTTGTATAGTATAGATCAATTACCTATTGGATGTGTGGAGTAAGAAACTTGAAAGAAAAATAAAGTATGAGTATGTGTGGAGAGATGGAGAGGTCACGACACAAGGAGAAAAGGGATAGACGATTTTGCAAAAATTTTCTAAAGTGAAAAGGAAGAAAGAAAGAAAGTGAAATGAGTTTGGTATAAAGGGATATATATAGACTCGTGGATTAGGGTTTTTTGTAATAAAAAAAATTAAATAAAGCAAATTGTGAGAGAGGGAAGAGGGAGAGGGGCACTAGTTTCACAAGAGAAAGGGAGAGAGAAGTGTGTTGTGTTGTGTAAGTTTCATAATTAATTAAGGAATTTAAGTAATAAAAGTTGTATTGGAAAAGTAAATTATAAGGAAAATGATGAAATAGTGGGAATAGGTTGTAAGGATGTAAGAAATAGGTTATGAGTAGTTGTACTTGGTGAATAGTGTGAATGAAATCAAAAGTAGATTAGACATTTAAAGTACCAGTAGTAATGAAAATATGATAAAAAGGTTATAATTGTAACTTTTATAACTCGAAAAATTATATAACTGATATATTTGGTAATCTTATGAAATTATGAGTCTAGCGGTATTAATATCGTATATTTAATATCTCGAGCCCCGGGACATGCTTTTTGAAGTCTGTATCTGATCGGGTTCGAAATAGATCGAAAATTCATTAATCTTATCTTTTAAATCATCCCAGTATTATTACGAACCAAACTATATCCTTCACTCATATTTCGACTCCTTGGTTTAGGAACACGAGATAGCTGGATTCTAAACTACTAGGGTTTTCTGGGATTTGTTGACTTAAGGTCTCCAGTTGACTTTCCGGTTTAGGGTTCGAACTCGACATTACCTTAAAAATTAGGGGCTTACAATAGCCACCTAAAGATGTACCTATTAATAATTAGCCTATAACTCTTATTAACATAGAGAAACTTCTTGAACTTATTATACCTAACTCCATGGTCAAAGCACTATAAGAGCTGCATTTAAAAAGAAATAGAGTTAAAGAGAAGGATTTTATAATGAAGAAAATGTGTGTAGAGTAGAAAGAGTTCAAAAGGGATTTGGAAAAGGATTTTCATTTGGGTAAGGAGCTAGTAGTGCAAGAGAGAAAGTTTTCAAGTAGGAGGAGAAGAGGTAAGCCGAGGAAAGACTCGTCTTTTAAGATTGATGATAAGGACAATATTGTCACATCCCAAAAGGTATCATAAATGTTGCCATCCGTTGCACAGAATATTAAAGCTTAGAAATGACTATCTTAGTCATGCAAATACTTCTATAATAGGTGCAAGGCGTACTTACACAATACTAAGAGACTTAACATTAGAACTAAGTAGTTTAAGGAAACAACAATAATTATCATTCAAGAACGGTAAAACATAACTTATAACTTAAACATTAGGTCTCACAATTTTTAGGGGCATACCCTACCAATACTTATAATTGTACAACCCAAAGAGTCTTAGCCAAAAAAAAAAAAAAAGAAAAAGAAAAATTCATGCTAGAGTCTATATAAGAAGATTTCTATGGAAGTGTATGCCAAAAATAAATCATGGACTCCTTCCCAAAGCTGCTTAGCTTACTTGGTTAATACCTAGGTAAAGACACCTCATGGTTTTAGGCATGAGTATTAATGTTGCAGCTAAAATCTAAATAAGTGTAAGGATAACTAGTTTGATGAGAAAAATCCCATAATAACGTAATTGCACAGATAAATAATTGAGTTATTGTTAAGCTAGCATATGAAATGCAATATCCATATAAGCAAGCAATACATATGATTAACTAGAAAATATATGTTGAATGGATTTGTGCCCTCCACTTGAGGTAGGGTGTCATTGGCCCATACGACCATCATAATAATTTTGTAGACTCTCAGCTCCTACAGCCACATTTTATTATAGATTTACTAGCTCCTACTTGCCACCACTACTATTCTCTCATTCCATACGAGAGTATAGTAGCAAAAATGATGTGACTCACTTCATGTTATGCATGATCAATTTGTTATTTCATTCTTAATTGATTTATTAACCATTTTAAGGGTGATCATAAAAATATACACAAATAATACATCATGGCATTGAAGACAAAATTTTTAAGGGAAAAAGCTCCTTTCAATACCTGAACTTTGACCAAATGGTTAATTAGGTACTTAAACTTTTAAGAAGACGAATTTCATATCTAACTAAACTTTTTATGCCCTTTTTCACTACCTCACTCTTTTATTCTCTCTTGAAGTAATTGACATGTGTTAGGCAATGATTGGGTGAGGTAGTGATATGGGGCATGAAAAGTTTGGCTAGGTATTGTAAGCCTCGGAAAATTTCAGTAAATAATTCCAAAATAAACTTTAAAAATGACTCCAAATTAAAACGAACTTCGACTAGTCCTAAATCACGAACGAATCCAGAAATTTCTTAATCTTGATAAAAATAAGAATCCTTAAAAATAAAATAAGAACTCAACATACTCAAATCCAAAACCACTACGTATGACAAATTTCATACTTAACTCTGACTTATAAAATCGGGTAATATAGAACAAAAAAAAACAAATTATTAAAATGTAAATAACGATTAACCTTCGGAAATAAAACCCAATCCAAGAATTTCGAAAACGTTAAGAGATATTAAATACTTATAAAAATAAAATTTAAAATAAAATTTCTCAAACTAAATATGTTATATAAACATAAACCTTCAATTTCTAAATTGGCAAAGATCTAAACCGGAAAATCACTCGGGAAACCTAAGTAGAATACAATAGTTTAAGTCCGGCAATCTCGCATTCTTAGTTCTAGAGGCTGAGGTGTAGTTTAAGTGTGTAGAGTAGCTCCTAGTGATATAAGGTCGCTTAAAAACATCAGATTGATAAATTTTTGACCTATTTCGAACCCGTTCGGATACAGACTTTGAAAAACGTGTCTCGGGACTCGAGATATAAAAAATATACTATTAATACCGTTAGACTCGTATTTTCATAGGGATTTCAAAAATATCAGTTATATAATTTTTCGATAACTAAAAATATTTGATTTTGGAATTATATTCATATTTCATTACTACCAGTAATTAACTACTCTATTGGTACTATTCACTACTATTCATTATAAAATTTTATTATTCTTATACATCCTTATATTTTTAGATAAATATTTTATATATTATAGAAAATTCTGTTTTTTCAAAATTTAGTTCGTTTCGGGTTTTTATGGGATCAGTTTCTGTTTAAGACCTGATATTAAAAATAAAATAAATTAATTTAATAATTGAAAAATATTTTTATTTTCATAAAATTATTTTTTCAGAATTTTTCGGGTTATAAAAATATTATTTATAACTCATATTCGCATATTTTGATCATACCGGTAACATATTTGTTGAAATACTAAAATAATTCAAATAATTATTTAATTTTATTTATGAAAATTATGCCACTCATTTAAAGATATCTTTCTTAATTTTATTTTATATATTTTCTTAATAAAATGTACTTTTTCAATCCATACTTCAAGTACACTTCAATTGTCATTTCTTCACATTATTCAAGTTTTCTTTCACTCATTCTACACTCCATTTCCCCACAAATGGCAGCTAACCGCACTCCTAAAAATAGCCATTTTTCTTTTATTTTTATTAATTTATTTAATTATTTAAAGTCTCTTTTAGTTAGCAAATTAAGTGACACAAGTTACACTTTCAAAATTTAAGTTACAAAATAACTAAACACCCCTCTCTCTTCCTTTGAAGTTCGCATGCAGCTCCTCCCCAAATTCTGCCCTTATTTTTTTTTTTTTCATTTATTGAACACACATTAATACACTCCTCTCTCTCTATTTAATGCTTCTTATTTACACTCTTTCCTTCTTTGAAACCCTACACCATTTACTCTCTCTTTTTCCTCTCTTTATCACTTTCTTAGCCTTGTTCTTGCAAGGAATACAAGTTGGCCCCATCTCTAAATCTTGCTTCCACACTCCATTCTTAAAGATCTTTTGAGTAAACCTTCTTCTTAAGCTTTCAGAGATACTATAGGTTGATTATATGGAGGTTTCATGCATCAAAGGACTCTCCATAATGCCTAAAGGCTATAGATGATGATGCCAAAACTTTGAAACACTCCTCTTGTTGATGATCTATAATAATATTGCTATATTTGTTGTCTTTAAGACTTTATTATCTTCATATTTATATTACACTTTGTAGATCTATTTCTTTTTTTATGAAGATTTGGTTATGTTTATGTTTAGATCTATGGGTTTAGAGCTTACTATCATGCATTTCTTTTATATTCATGTTCATATTATGTGTAGATCTTAGATTTGAGCTTGAATAAAAATAGTGAAATTCGTATCTTGGTAAAGCCTATATTTAAAAACCCTCTTTCAAGTCTCAAAATGGAAGTTTTAGTTAAAAAAATGAAGGTTTAGTGGATGTATATCATCAAGACTTTTTTTACAAGAATCAAAGGTGATTTTCAAAAGTTATTTTCAAAATAAAAATTATATTTTCGAATTTAGGCCAAGACATATTTTAAAAACATGTTTTCCAACTCAAAAATAAAGTTTTTATTCAAGAAATGGAAGGCTTATGGAATAGGTATCAATAGGAGATGTTTTTGATAAGTAAATGGTAGATCTACTAGTAGAGATTCTCAAAAATAGGAAGAAATTACAAAATATGAAATTTGAGTTTTATCTAAATTTTGTAAATTCGGATGGTTTCAAAACCATGCCTTAAAAACCCATTTATCAACACCAAAACTTGTGTTTTATATAAAAAATGATGAGTTTAGGTCATAGATATCATCAGGTAATGATTTTTATAAATTAAGATGAGATTTGCTAAGAAAAATATGTAGAACAAGGAGTAGAAATGAAGTAGGATAATTTGAGTTGTTTATCATTTTAAGAAGTCAAAGTCACATGTTGAAAACGTGAGAAGGAACACTATCTGAAGAGGTGCCCCTTGCTTCAACACAAATGCTATTTTTGTGGAGACCCTAGCCACAAGATCGGTGACTGCCTAAAGAAGGCTTCCATCGTTTGCTTTGTATGTAAGTAAACTAGGCACTTCGCCAATGAATGCCCACAGAGAAATAATGCCCCAGCAAGACCGTTTGGTTCAATGAGAGTAGCTACATCGGCAAAGAATGCAAGTAGAGGGAACAACTCGAACCATTCTAGAGTAGCTGTCCACGGAATGAGGATATACAACTTGGAAGGATAGTGGGTATGTGAAGAGTCGGATGATGAAGGAGCGGAGTTAGCAGCCATGGATGGAGATTGTGGCCCAGATTTTGGACTGGTGATAGGTTAGAATCAAAACTCCTCTACCTTTGATGCAAGTTATTAAGTATCCTGTGTTCAAATCTTATGCTAGAAGTATAAAGTTTTATACCACAAATAGCTTAAGTATACCAGCTTCATGATTAGTATAAAATTTGAGTGCAGGACATATACGCATAGCTAGTCAAACCGCTTATGTTTTGTTCGACACGGGAGCTACACATTCCTTTATCACCGTTAGCCTGGCTAAACAAACTGGTTTACCCATAGATACTATCGCTACCGATTTTCGAGTTAAGACCCCCACCGGAAGCATAGTAACAACTAAGGAAGTGCTAAAGGATTGTCCCATGGAGATACAAGGAAGTTACTCTAAATGTGACCTAATAATCTTGGAAATGAGCAAGTACGAAGTAATCTTAGGAATGAGTTGGTTAACATCCGTTAAAGCCCTAGTGGATTGTAGACACAAAGAGGTAAAGTTTAAGGATAAAGATGGATGTGAAATAGTGTTTAGGGGAGAATCCACAGTGAAGTTGAACTCATTTGAGTTAATGGATGATGAAGAGATCAACTTATGTATCATAGATGAAGAAGAAAAGGAGAAACCTGAGTTAGAATCCATACAGGTGGTTAAGGAATTCCCAGATGTGTTCCCTGATGGATTATCTGGGTTGCCACCCAAGAGGGAAATCGATTTCGAAATCGACTTATTGGTAAACACAGAGCCAATATCAAAGGCACCCTACCGGATGGCACCAGTAGAGCTTAAGTAGATAAAGGCTCAGTTGCAATTTGTGGATGAATTGTAATCATTATTTGGTTGAATATATATTGAAATCATTTCATGCATATCATACTTATGAGTCACATTTGTTTCACTACTATTCTTCGTGTGGGGAAACGAGGAAATGGTAGTGGTGGCTAGTAGGAGCCAGAAAGTCTACATGGGCTAGTAGAAGCTAAAAAGTCTATAGGGCAAGCAGGAGCCGGTAAATCTGCAAATATTGATGGTCGTATGGGCTTGTAACCTCCCAACTCTCAACATGGAGAGTGTAAAATCCATGTTACACTTGATTTCCGGTTAATCATGTGTATTTTGTTTGTTCATTTGATTGGTGCATTCCCATATGCTTGATTAAATACTTGTTTGCTAAATGGAAATGTCTTGTAGATGGAATTATCTCACCAAGCTAGTTTTGCTTATACCCTTATAACTTTTTGTTACAGTACGATTACCTTTGGTTGGCCCCAAGGAGCCCTGTATGCTAGGTACGAGTTTAAGCTACTAGGAGTTTTTGGGAGAAGCTTTATATATTTAAGTTTTGAACATAGGCTTCTAGAAAAATCTCTATAGTAGGCTTATGTTATAGTTGTTATTATTTTGGAAGACTTCTAAAGCGGGGGAATACCCCTAAGATGATGTAAGGATATTATTATGAAAATCTTATGTGTATTTATATAAGTTCTTGCTTGCTATTGTCTACTTAAATGTAATACCCCTGTGAGTCTCCTACTATCTTGGAAGCACGTCTTGCATGTGATATTGAAGCTCCTGCATGACTAAGGTTGTCATTCATTAGCTTTAATATTATATGCGGTGGACTGCCACGTTTAGGGCATCCTCCAGGGCGTGACAAGGGGACCTATGTTAACATTAAGGATGTGAAATCACTTCAGTTAACGAATGTGGGTTAGACACATAAAACCATCACTATAAAACGAAAGAGGTTGTATAATCAAGAGTAAGAGATCGAGAGTATGGTTGCATGGCTTATGGACCACCCCACTCAAGATTGGAATTTATGGTTGCATGTTTTATGGACCATCCCAATCCCGAATGGAGGGAGTAAATCCATTCACATATGACTACCGAAAAGTCATATGCTTGTCTGCTCATGTGTTTGTTCATGCATAGCATATGGATGGAATATTACTTGCTTGTTATGGTATAAAATTAAGGGAACTCTCACTAAGCTGGTGTAGCTTATACCCCAATAGATTTTTGAATAAACAGGTCGACGGGAAATGCTACTTAGGGACCGAGATGGTTGGAGCCGAATATAACTTCGGGATTTCGGCAGGAAGCAAGAATGCTTGAAGATATTATCTAGGTTTTGTGAAATATTTTGTAATAGTTTGTGTAGTGAAATTTGTGGATGAATTGTAATTAAAGTATAGTGAAGTGTATTTCCTTTACATTGTTACTCAAGTTGTATCAATATAAATTGTATCACTACGATGTGTCTTCTCCATGTGTAAGACGCCTTGTACATAGTATGGAAGCCTTCGCATGACTGATGCGGTCATTCCTAAGCTTTAATATTGTGTACGGTGGACTGCCACGTTTAGGGTACCCTTCGGGGCGTAACAGGTATGAAATTGGTCTTCTTAAAATTTTAGGTATCTAATTATCCACTTGGCTAAAGTTCAGGTACCAAAAGGGGTTACTTAGTAATAAATAATTCAAGTTCCAGTATGCTTAAATTATCTTCAACAAACACCATGAACACAACCATACTTATGTTAATACCCACATATTCTATTATTATCTTTTTCTCTATTTTACAGTGCTTCTTTACTACAAGCATAAACATGAATACGTAAAACAAGGATATAAGTCATCCTTGCAATCCTAGTTGAAATAATATTCCAGCTTGGGTACATCAAACTCCTCGCTACTTAAGTAAAAAAAATACTTATAATGAGTATTTCATAGAGATTCCACTTAAATTTCTAACTCTATTTATTCTATTCACATCATATTTCCCGATTATAAACGTTTCAACATAATTTTAACTCAAAATTTTTCATATTAGTAGTCATTTTCTACCTAATTTGAATGTTTTATCCATTTATAAGGTTAATTTGAACATTTAGGGTCATTAAGGTCTTTGAATGGTACGGTATAGAATGTGTCCAGACCATTCTAGACTTTGATTCTCTTTAGTTTTCAAATTTTTGCTTCATTTGGACTTCCTAAGGTAAGTTTAAAATACTTCCACCTTTGGAAATCATATAGAAATAATAATGGTTCATATTACATGTATGATTCTAATGATGTTGCTCAAAACTAGACTTTTTATTAAAACAATCTTCATAGGAAAGTAGAAATGTTAAGTTCTATGAAGAAAAACCTTTGGACTTATGACGAAGCCTTCTTTCTTAAATTTTTGGTTAACATGAAATTTAACTAAAATCATAGTTTAATATTTATTTTGAAACATTGAATATCTTATACTTATTTCAAAAACTTCATTTAATGGTTTATTTTGCAAAACAAGGATTTTTTTTTTGTTTATGGAGAAAATGCTCCAAGGGTTAATTCCTTAGGAATTCCTTTAGATCTTGGAATTTTGAAAAATATATTTGAATGTCTCTTTCTAATTCTTTATTCTTAATGAAAAGATTTCTTAAGTATTGAAAATAAGATTTGTAATCCCCTTAATTTTACGTAACCTAATTTTAAAAATACTAAATGTAATATATAATTATATAGAATATTTAGAACAAATAGTAAAAATCATTCCAAATTTTTCTCAATTTAAAAATGTTAAAGTGTGAATGAATTTGATTATAATTAGAAAGATTAGAATTGTTACCAATAAAAAAAATTTCGAAATACAAACTGTAACAAATATGATCTCAAATAATTTATAAAACAACAATAAACCAGTTGTTAATATAAATTCCTAAATCCTTTTTTCTTAAGTTTCAATACTTAGAAAATAAATCCTATACTTGTTAAATAATGAAATAACGGTGTCCAAACTATTTTTAATTGATAACAATATTAAGTAGCACTAGACAAAAATATGTTGTTATTAACAAATTAGTATAAACAACTCCTATACAGTAAAACATAATATTTGGTAAAATGATCAATGATCCAACAAGAAATCATAATTTTAAATTACAATAAAAGAAGATTAAATTTTTAGAACCTACAAGTTATAGAAATATAGACTAAAGATAAATTACTAGAATTACAAAAGATACGATAAGATCAAAAGTAGATTAATATCTAAGAATCTAGATCTTAAATAAATATTTAAATTTCACCAATATTTTAATAAAAAATTTAGAGATTTTAGAAATTAAATTCCTGAATTGCCAATGTAAGCGTCAATAATTTTCATAACTAGAAAATGAATAAATTAGCAAATGTGAAACTAATATCAAATATATGATTCAACAAAAATCCTAGAATAAATCTATGAGTTGTAATAAACTAATTCCTAGTTTGAAAAACCTGAATAAAAATATATTTGACCTTAATAGATACCAAAAATAAGATTTCGTATCTTGAACTGATAATTCAAGATATAATTAGAAGTATCTCTAAATTTCAAAACCAATAAGATATAGTCTATTAATAGAGCTTATTGATACAAAACCATAATCTAAAGCTGAATTACTAGGATTATCAATACATAATAGATACCAATACCAATCAATAATTACTAATCTAAATTTAAAATAAAAATTAAAAAAACCCGTTATTATACTTGTTAGGAAATTCTAAATCCATTAAGACTTAGTTTCTAATTTGATTTATCAGACTTGAAAAATTTAATCACGTAAGTTAAAATACTAAAAATAATTAATCGTATAAACTTTAAACTAAAAATTTGTATATATAAACAATCTAGAATTTTTATAGGAACTTAGATGATTTTATTTCGATAAAACTCTTATCTAATTGTTATAAACATACATATATAAATTGATATTTGATAAAATATTATAGTTAATGATATGAATTAAACATATTAAAAAAAAAATTAAAATCTGTTGGAATTGCATCATGAACAGAGAAGGATCACGTTGAGCAGAGGAGTTCCACTACAGCAAATTCTCCAGCATCGACATTCAATTTGCATCCAAATTGAGCTCCCAAATTCAATGTGAAAATGACCTTTAATCCAATCAAAACACTTTATATAAGATCAACATTAAATGAAGAAGAAATCCAGCTCAAATCAAAGTCAAACACAACTCCAAATAGCCATGTATTCTACCGAGCAAGCCAGTTGCAGTAGGAGGAAATTCATATAAAAACTGCAGCATTCACATCCAACATTTGCACCCAATTTGAATGCACAAATTCAACATGAAAGTGACCCTTAGCCCGACCTAAAAACTCCACATATGATCAACCTTAAATGCAATAAAATTTCAGCTCAAAACAAAGTGGATATCAGTTGCAATTTGGCTCCTCATCTACCGAGCAGCAGCAACATTTACTCCTAACTGTAACTCTGTATTAGACCAAAATTATAGACTTAGTTGAGTTTTTGACCAAAAGACAACCAATCATAAGCCTTCAAATGTCCACTTCAAACATCAATTATTGGCTAGAAAATAACAAGAGAAATCTGATAAAAAATCCATGCAAATCAACTTGGAAAAATAGCAAATAAAACTACAGCATAAATTTTAATATCCAACCTCGGATTTTAGCTCGATTTGGACCCGATTTTTCTTGAAACTTGAGCCTCCAAATTACACCCATAAATGACCTTAATTAACTATCAAACAAACACAATTAATGCCCCTCAAAAATAGCCACAAATTTTGTACAAATTCATCACAAATCATCCTCAAATTCGTACCATAATTCCCACCCGAGAACAATAACTAGAACTTGTATTTATCAAGTCCAAAACACCCTCTTTTGTGACCTAATTCTAGCCTAACCTTAGTACATACATATAGGATTTATTTGATTATAAAACCAACTCAAAATCTCCCCAAACATAATCCAAAAATTCTCTCCAAAAAGCCACTACGAATGTAATATACTCCTTTTCCTTGCTCACTTGTTCAACCTTGCTTAAACACTTCAAAAATAAAAGTGTATCCCTTGTTTTTATCCTATAGCATTATTTAAACATCAATCCTTATCAACCATAATCAAAACCCCACCTTAACTACTCCAAATAACAATAAGAAACCAATCCAAATAGCCCTTGAATCCATCAATATACCGGCTATAAACTCAAGTAAAATAACAAGTCCTTAAGGTAAGTATAATATTATTTAACTAAGTTAATTTTTTCCTTCATTGCTAATCCTGTTATCTTCCTCTTAGGTCCTTGTTTCATCAAGAACGAGAGCGAAATTCACTCTAGCATCCAATCAAGGTAAGGATCATATTAAGTTCAAATGTTCATTATATTTTATATATAGAATTTGTCTTATAAATTTACCAAAATTAATCTAATATATATTTATGTTATTTAGACTATTTAGGATATAAACACATCAACTTGAAGATTTTTAAGTGTAGAAATTCAAATCCTAGAAAGGAAAAACCAAAACCATACTTAAACTACAACAAAACTAAGTTGAACTTTTGATAACTCATGTAAATAACTAGGAAGATTGAATAAACTATATTGATGTGCTTTTTATAAGCCAAAAATGACCCTACCAATGGAAAGAAGACGAAAAATTCTATCAAATAGACTATTTATTTTTAAAAAACAGATAAGAAATGAATTAGATATTGCAAAAACAAAATTGGATCACTGCTGCCAGATTTATACGAAAAGTGCAAACTGTTCTTGCATTTTTGGCCCACTTAATGACCTTGTTTAATGAAACTAACCCTCTCAATGGATTGTACTCGGAAAATACTATGAAAATGACTATTTATTCATAAAAAACGGACCAGAAATGAGTTAGATATCATCAAAACAAGTATTGACCACAGTTATCATGATTCATTTGAAACTTATGCATGTGTTTCGTAAATTTAAAGATTGTATAAGTCTCTTTTCTTGAAAATAATTCTATTACTAGAAAGTACTCGAAGAGTACTATCAAATCGACTATTTATGCACAAAATCGGATTTAAAATGAATAAGAAATCACAAACTAGAAATTCACTCAGTTTTCACTCTTAATAAACCAATAGTAATGTTACTGTTATCCCTATTAATATGGTTATGAGTATTACTATTATTATTACTACTTATTATAGTATTTAGTATTATTGATATTTTCATCAAGAATCATTAGGATTGTAAAGACTGTTGTTATTTACGTTAATGTCACTATATTTATATTATCATCAATACTATATTATTTTTTGTCACTAATATTATTTACTAATAGTATGAAGATGGTTGTTATTATTATACTTGTATTTATTACTAATATTGATATTAGTCTTTCAATTCTAATATTACTGATAATATCATATTATTAAACTTAGCTTGTTTTGCAATAAAGATGAAATTGAAGTATAATAATAAAAGTTTGATATATCTAAACTCCATAGACATACAATTTTATAAATTTTGAAAGGTATAGATACTAGAACATACCCTTAAATAAATAAAAATATTAATTTAAGAAATAAATAAGGTTGATAGGCAAAGAATTAATAAATAACAATCTTCTACTAAAAGCAGTAGGACTTAAGAAAAAGACAAACCCCTTAAATAAAAATATAGATAGCAATTAAGATTAAGAGAAACAAAATGAAAACAAATAACATATAAATATTCTTTACTATAAGTGTTAAAATCTTAAAAAGCTTTATACAAATAATAAAAAACCATATCAAATACCAATACAGAATAATTAGGCACCTATAAGGATTTAATTAAATTATTGAAAGATGCGATAATTAATATAATGGGCTTAGTCTAATATCCGCCGAATGAGATCAGCACCTTTAATTCTAGGAAGACTTCTCTTACAGAAACAATCCAATAATGAATCTCTGTTATTTCCTTTCATGGGAAAATAGATCAATTCTCGGACTTCCGGTAGGTTATATAACAATTTAGCAAGGACTACAAGTGAGTTACTTGACTTTATCACATTGTTTATGCTTGTAGTATAGCTGCATTTGGAATAACATATATTCAATTGATATGCATGCGGGATTGGGGATAATGCAAGATGCATGGTGTATGACAAATTATCACAATATAAGTGATAATTCTATTATATGATAAATATTGTATGAAGCATGTTGATGATTGTCTGTAAATAGTATGATCGCCTTAAACTTCATTAATAACTACTGGTACTATAAATGAAATGGACATGCATTGCATGATTTGTATAAACTGCATTTAAGTATATAGCAGCCTACTACGTGTTAGTATTTCGGTTCTCTGATAATGCTTGGTTTTTTTAGGCAAGTGGCTATTAGTTCTATGCATGATTACCTTTGTTTCGTCGGTTCTATAGGAATTAACTGGTAATGAAGGATGTCGCTCATGGTATTGCTATGAAATGATCAACACTCAATGGAGTTTCTAAGGCTTAAAACAGGAATTGAGT
Source organism: Combretum micranthum (assembly GCA_024138025.1). NCBI lineage: Eukaryota > Viridiplantae > Streptophyta > Magnoliopsida > Myrtales > Combretaceae > Combretum > Combretum micranthum. The sequence continues at coordinate 227,145 of JAMXBD010001069.1, read as the reverse complement.
GCCTAAAGTATAAAGAGATAACTATAATGGGGATTGTGGCTTTCCTGTATACTTAGTCTCTCTTGGGTAGGTGGGCTATAATATCGAGTTCCTTCAACCCCGATGAGAGGGCGTAAGTCTTCATCTTGCTTTGGATTCTAGATCATACAAGCTTGTAATGTGCATATAATTGATTGTTGCATTGCATATGATTGATAATTATATTGTTTGTTATTAGTTGATGTGTGGTTTGGTCAGGTTATCTAACTAAGCTTGTGGTTCGTTCACTCCCCAACAGTTTTTGTGCAGGATTATACTAGCTAGGATTGAGCTAGGAATGTGTGAAGAGAGCTTCTCCAATGAACTCTATTGAAGATAGAGATATAGGATATAGTAAACTTAGAATGTAAATTAAATAAATTTTTATAATAATTAAAATTTGTAAGTTGTAGTTTGAAACCCATTTGCACCATTTGGTAGGGGATACCAATTCTCTGCAATCTTAGTAGAAATTGGAAAATCGGATTCCATAGATGAAATTTAGTAATATAATATATCATTTATATGATAAACATTGATAAATAAATAGTCTTGTACACTCTGACTTACAAGACAGCTCTTATGTTACGGGTGCACACCTGATATGACAGCTTTAGATTAATTCTACTAGGCTTCTATTATGAGACGTGACAAGATTTTTGGAAAAATATTTTACATAATAAAGGATTATCAACATTCTATTTTGGGAAAATCTAATTTTAGCATAGTAGCACATCACCTATGACCATGAATTATGCATGAACTTAAAATAGTAATAACAAAATTAAGAGTAGTTTATCAAGCGAATGGAAAATTTAGAAATAAATAGACAAGAATAGAAAGTTATTAGGATAAAAATATGGGAGTCTTAACATGTTATCAAGACTTCCTAGGACTTGAAATATTCCAATCACCATATATAATAAAGTAAAACAAGCATAAAGAAATGAAAAATGGAAGCCTTAGATTTTGTCAAGGCTCCCCAAAACTTGAAATATTTCTAGTCTCATAAATAAAAGCAAGATAGATATAAAAAAAAATCATGGGAGTCTTAGATCATAGACAAGGCTTCCCGAGACCTCAATTACTCCAGTCTCCTTTAGACTTGAAAATGGATAAGTCTAAGACTAGAAGTTAACTAGTCTTATAAAAGCATGAAGGTAGAGAACATGAAATAAAACAAGTGCATGAAGTAAAAAAATTAGATTAGTAAGCATATAAGCTCTAAAATTATAATTACTACATATACATACCAACATATAGAATTTTTAGGAAAAAAAATAGTATGCATTATGAACAAAAATATAACATGGTGACATGAATAATATGTTATCTTGCATTTCAAGCCCTTAGCATATGCATTATGGAGATTTATTATGGAAAACATTGAAGACACACATATTGCATATCACATATCATAATACATGAAAGATGTTTAGTGTCTACCTAAATAAAAGATGTAATGAAAATTTGTAGAGAGAATATAATGGGGTGGGGCTCATGACACTATGGGAGAGAAGAAAAATTGAGAAATTTTGCAAGACTTTGGTTATAGTAAAGGAAAATTGTGTAAGAAGTGAATGAGAGATGGGGTATTTATAGGGAAAAATGGAGGGAAGTTAAAGAAGGAAAATAAAAAAAAAAGAAAAAGAAAATGCAGTGAGAGAGAGGGAAGAGGCACCGAACCTTAGAAGGGAGGGAGGGAGAGAGAAAAATTTATTGAAATTTGATTGAGAAAAGTAAAAAGTAAGTAAAGTATGGTAAAAAGTTATGTTGGCAAAGTAAATGTAAGAAATAGACATGTAAGTTGTAAGATATAGGTATAAGAAAAAGTATAGTAGAGTGAATAGTAGTGAATATAATGAATATCAAATGAATAGTAAACAAAAAAATTAATTACTGGTAGAGATAAAAATACATATATAAATGCTATCTTTGACGTTTTTATGACCTAATAAAATTGTATATGATTTTTTATGAATTTCTTAATATATTACTAGTTTAATCATTTGTCAGAATATTTTGCCTCATTTTGCGTGTTGGTGTTTGAATATAGAAACTGATCTCATAAAGGCTTAAAATGATTGAAGTTTTGTCAAATCTAATCATTTTAGTTTATATACCATATATTCAATTTATAATTTGAATTTACCCTTTTTTCTAATATATTTAAAATTTTAGGGTTTTTTGAACCGTTTAATCGAGGTTAAGGTTTTAAGGTTTAAAGTTGACCTGGTTTAACTTTAGGGTTTTGGTTTAATTCGGGCTCTAAAAGATTCTCTTATAAAACTACCAAAAAATCTAGGACTTTAAAAATTTCCTAGTGGATGTGGCAGTTAATGAGATGAATGAGACTGGTTTGATAGGTAGTGGTTGCTAGCCTATAATAGCCACATAGGGGCCATGAAAATGTTATGTTAGAACTGTAAAGGGCTTGATCCTACCTTGATAGTTGAAAATTTAAGTGGACTGATTAATAATAATAATCTAGGTTCGGTCTTCTTAATGGAGACTAAAAATGAGAGAAGTCATGTTAAAAAACTTAGGAAAAAAAATTTAAAATATGCTAATTCCTTTTATGTGGATCCTAAAGGTAGTGTTGGAGGCTTGGCGTTTTGGTAGATGGTTGAGGTATAGATCAATATTGTTGAATCCAGTAGTAACAATATTGTTTTGGAGGTGATTTGGGCTAATAAATCTCCTTCTTTCATTTGTTGGATCTACACTTCAGCTAAGTTTCATCTCAAGAAGGTCCTATCGAAGGACATAGTTGATTAATCTTCTACTATTCATGTTGCTTAGATGTGTGTTGGTTATTTCAATGAGATTATAAAGGATCATAAAAAATTTGGTAGTAGGCAAAGATGTAGAAGGCAAATGGAGGGGTTTAGAGGTAAGGTTTTTAGTGTTAGCTTGAATGATATTAGTTTTAAAGGTCAGAAATGTACTTGGTTCAATAAAAAAATAGATGAAGCCTTTATTATGGAAAGACTAATCCATGCTTTTGTATCAAAAGAATGGTTGATATGTTATCGATACTCAAGTAGTTCATAAACTAGCAATGGGCTCATATCACTTTGCTCTAGTTATTTCTTTGATATCAATCGATAAGAGGAGTGCTAGGAGATTTTAGTTTGAAAAATTTTGGAGCAATATAAAGGGCTATATGAAAATTCTAGCTAATAGTTGGAGAATGCAAGCGAAGATTAGCCCTATGAGTAACATTGTCACTAACTTAGAATGTTGTAAAGAAAATCTGAAGGAGTAGAGCAAAAAGTCGAGACCTAATAATAAAAAACAAATTGAAGAGATCATCCAACATTTGGAAATGCTACATAATAGTTCTTTTGAGCATAACATAGAAAATGAGGATGCTTTACTCTTGGAGCTAGAGGATTGTGGTGTAGAGTGGAGGAATATTGGCATCAACGATCCCATGTCAATTGGCTTAACTATAGTGATAGAAATGCTAACTTTTTTTCATTAATCTACTTTGAATAGGAGAAGAAGGAATTACCTTGCTAGAATTAAGGAAATGAATGATAGGTGGTTTGAGGATGATGCTCAAGTTGCTTCAACTTTCTTGGAATTTTTTAATGTTCTCTATACTTATGATGGGAGTAAATAGTTGAATTCTATTTTAGATTAGGTTAGGCCTATGTTCTTTTGAGGAAGTTAATGTTACCCTATGTAGTGAAGTTCTGGAGGAGGAAATTAGAGGAGTAGCGTTCTAGATAAGGGTTATAAAAGCTTTAGGGCCATATGGCTTCCTAAGCATGTTCTATCAACATTTTTAGGATGTTATTGGAGCTTCAATTGTCAAGATTGTCCAAGATTTCTTCCTCACAGGTGAGTTCCCTAGATATATTAATTCTACTAATATTGTTTTGATCCTAAAAGTCCTTAATTCTGAGTCAATTAATCACTTTGGACCCATTAGTTTGTGCAACTGTTTCTATAAAATCATCTCTAAAATCATTGTTAATCAATTAAAACCTTTTCTTGGTCCTTGTTTTACAAAACCAGAGTGCTTTATTTAAGGAAGGTTGACTCTAGATAATATTATTTCATTTCCTGAAAAATAGAAAAAAGGAAAGTTATCATTATGCTTTAAAGCTGATGTGAACATGGCCTATTATAGAGTGGAAAGGATTTTCTTGGGAGAGGTTCTCTTAAGGATGGAACTTGATAGAAGGGTTGTGGGTCAGATCATGGTGTGTGTTAGAATAGTGGAGTATGATATTCTGTGAATGAAAGGTTTGTCGGACATGTGAAGTCATCGAGGGGTTTCAGACAAGGAGTTCCTTGTCTTCTTATCTCTTTATTCTTGTGGCTAATGTCCTCTCTAAGCATGAATCAGTTAGTTAACAAGGGACAGATTAATGGCATTAGAGTGAAGTTAGGTCGTCTTATTATTTCCCATCTATTTTTTATTGATGACTCACTTTTCTTTTTGAATGTTGCATATCAGAGTTTGATGACTTTGAAACATATGTTGATTGATTACTGCTTAGCATCTAGCCAAGTTGCAAGCTTTACTAAGTCATGTCTATTTTTCAATCATAATACTCCAAATCAAGTGCGCTCTAGGGTCTCAAATATGTTGAGAGTAGTGGAGACTAATGATCTAGGTTCCTATTTAGGTTTACTTACCTTGTAAGGAAGAGCAAAGATGGATGCCCTGAAGTTTGTTTGTGATAAGATTGTGCATAAGCTACAAAGTTGGAAATAAAGCCTACTAAGTGTAGCGGGTAGAGAAACTTTGATTAAGGCAATGGCTTTTGCAATACCTACTTATTGTATGGGTTGCTTTTAAGTTTTTTTTAAAGTGGTATAATACCATTAATTCTTTAACTGCAAATTTTTTGTAGGGACAACAAAAGGATGAGGGTAAAATACATTGGGTAAGGAAGAAAAATCTTACAAGACCGAAGGAGAAGGGAGTTTTGAAGGTAAAGGATTTACATCAATATAACCTAGCCCTTTCGATGAAGTTAACATGAAGAGTTTAGTGCAACATTGGCACTATATGGGTGTGTTTTTCGAAAGGTGTGTATTTTTCGAATGAGATGTTTAGGGATGAACGGAAGGGGAAAAGTGTTGAATTTATATGTTCAATATGGATTTTAATGAAACAATATAATACACAATTAATTATTCAATTATGATAAACACTTAATTAGTCAAATAATATGCTAGAATATATATATATACGCATATATGCATGTTGTACATTTCTGTGGAGTTTCTATAGGTTTCAGCCAGAACAAAATTAGTGATGAACAGCTTTAGTTGAGGGTCAAGTTAAAAGCTAGACAACTTCACTCGCTAAAGCACAACAAACTCAAGACCAAAGCTTAACAAGCCAAAAATGCAAAGCCATTAGTTGAGGGTCACATCGAGGGCTTTATGAGTGCATTCCCCAAGGTGCAACAAGCTCAAAGGCTAAAGCTTAACAAATTAAAACATGCATAGTCTTGGTCGAGAGTCACGTTAAGGGCTCGAAATATGGATCAGTTAGAGCACAATAAGTTCAAAACCAACACATGACAAACTCAAGCATACAGCTCTAGTCGAGGGTCAAAACTAATGTACGATGAATGTAGGGCATGACAAGTTTGAACTCAAGGCTGATGGAGTCCACTTGAGCAAAGACTTATCGAAGGCTAAAATGAAGACGCGACAAGCATCAAGGCGCAATAGTTTTAAATGAATGAGCCGATGTGGCAAAAAGAGCCGTTGAAGCGCATTAAATGCTTAGCAATTTATAGACGTTATCTCTAACAGACATTTGAATTTTGAAGGCTATATATATTATATCATTGGGAGATTAAAAAAAAAGGAATAGAAAAATGAAATGTGAAAAGTGATAAAGAGCTTTTATTTGCAAAAGAACAAACCTTTTAATTTTCTTATTCTCTTTTCTTTATTTTGAAAAATCTATAAGAGTGAGAAATTTATTCTAATGCTATGATTTTATTATTGTAACCTACACAAGAGAATTTAGAGAGATAAAGGAAATATTTTATTTCCTAAGTGTGTTGTTAAAGCGATATATTGCTCATCTTGAGCTTGATTATTTGGTGATTAATATAGTGGGTGGGGTCCTTAATTAGAGCATTAGTGGATCGTGGAGAGTATGAAGTGGGCTGAACTCTATTTAAAATCTGAACTAAATTCTTCTATTCCTATTTTTTTAAATTTCATATTGTAATATACTATTATACATCTACTACCATTAAAGTTATTTGTTTGAGTCTTTTAGGGAAAATGTTCAATTCACCCTACCTCCTTCCTCTTGAGTATTTTCTAGTGTATTTTCATGTTTTCATTTGGTATCAGAGCATCGTCTCTATCTTTTCTATGCTTAATCACATAATAAAGTAAAGATCATAGCATTAATGCACTTGGGTTTCCAAAAGGGCAAGCTATAAATAGACCACCACATTTAAGTGGAGTAACTAACCATATTGGAAATGCAGGATGAATATTTTTCTTAAAGCTTAAAATAGATTAATTTGGAATGTTATAGAAAATAAGCTTTTAGAAATACAAGGAAAAGGAAAAAAAGATTACAATGAGGAAGATTGGAAAAAATTAGATTTAAATGAAAATGCTATGAATATTTTGCAATGTCGTCTGAATGAAAGCAATTTCGATAGAATATATATTGTAAATCTACTAAAAATATTTGGGATGAATTGGAAAGGACTTTTGAGGGAACTTCTAGAATTTGAGATAAAAAAATAAGTCTTTTATGTAGACAATTTGAAAATTTCAAAATGCTTTCTAATGAATATATAGATGAAATGCATAATAGATTTATTAATATCATAAACCCCTTGAGTGTACTTAGGAAGAATTTTACTAACTTGGAAATAAACTCTAAACTTCTTAGGTTACTACTTGAGGATTGGGAAGCAAAGAGAAATTCCATAGAAAAAGCATGAGACTTAAGTACTATGAGTAAGAAAGAACTCCTTGGAGCACTTAAAACATATGAGCTCATGAAAAAATCAAGGAGAGGAATCTAATAAGAAGGCGATTGCCTTAAAAGCCATAAGTTAAGATTCTAGAGATGATGAAGATGAAAATGAGAAACTTGTCTTGATGGCTAAGAAGATTAAAAAGTTCATGAGGCCTGACAACAAGACAAAGAGAGTTGATGATGATAGCAGCTCATCAAGATATTAAAAGAAGGATGTGATAATGTGCTATAAATGTTATAAGCTAGGACACATCTAGCAATATTGTCCACTACTCAAAAGGGTATGCAAAGGATCTAAAAAGAAAGCACTCATCACCACTTAGAGTGATGATAACTCAAGTGATTCAGATGAGAATGTGTGCATCATGGTACTGGATGATGAGGTAAATTTCCCCTCTTCTCCTTTTTATGATGAGTTGTATGCCATGTATGATAAAGTGTACTGTAAATCAAAAAAGATAGAGAAAAAGAACAACATGTTTAAATCTTTAATGATGGAAGTAGGGGAAGAACCAGAAAATTTTCAAAACAAGCATGAGGAGATTAAATTAGAAAATGAAAAAATGCACGAAGAAATATATAGTCTAAAATTGGAATATGATAAGATGAATAATAAGTGTAAGAAGTTAAAAAGTAAGAATGATGAGTTAAGCAAGATCAATGAAAAATTAACAATTGAAAATGACTTACTTGATCTCGAAATTAAAACAATAAATAATGATAGAGTTGATTATGTTAGTAGTAGTAATGAAATTCAAAAGAGCTAGAGAATTTAAAAAATAAAAATATATTGCTAAAAGCTAGCTTAAATGATTCAAAAGCTACTATAGCAAATTCATAAATGGAAAAAGAATTTGAATACACTTCTTGGAAATCATTGTATTATTCAAACAAATGTGGAATTCGCTATAATAGAGAAGATAGCGCAAGTCCCATAAAACTTATTTTGTAAAAGCCATCTATGGGACATGCAACTACTATAAAAGATTTGGTCATATTACACACAATTGTGCAATAAGAAAACTATGCTTTTGGATCATAGAAGCAAGTTGGTTTGGGTTCTTAAGAGAGAGATTCTGTTCCACCTAACCAAAAAAGACATAAACTCAAATAAATACCAAAGAAAAATGTTTTGATTTGTAGGGATCTTCAAGTGGGAACAACAAATGGTACTTAGACAATGCTGCTCTAGACACATGACTAGGGATGCATTCAAGTTCACATCTTAGACTTGAAAAATCAAGGGAATGTTATCTTTAGAGACAATCATAAATGATCGTTCTTGGTAAAGGTAACATTATTATAAATAAAGATTTAATTATTAAAAATGTGCTGCTTGTTGATGATCTAAAACATAGTTTGCTTAGTATTAGTCAATTGTGTGATAATGGATTTAAAGTAACATTTCATTCCAATAGATATTCTATTGAAAGAATTGACAATAACCAAGCGCATTTTGAAAGATATAGACAAAGAAATATCTACAAAATCAATTTAGATTTTGAATCATCAATGAAACTTGTTTATATTCCCAAAATGACAATAGTTGGCTAGGGCATAGAAAATTAGGACAGCTAGCATGAATGTTATTTCAAAACTTGTTAAAAGAATATTGTCAAAGGTTCACCAAAAATAAATTTTCAAAAGAACGATATTTGTCAAGGATGTCAACAAGGAAGGCAAACTAAAACTTCTTTTAAGTCTAAGAATGTTATTTCCACTTTTAGGCCATTAGGACTATTGCATATGGACTTATTTGGTCCTAGTCAAATTTTAAGTTTGTGAGGCAAAAAATATACTTTGGTTATTGTTAATGATTTCGCTAGATATACATGGACTTTCTTTCTTACATCTAAAGACAAAACAAATCATGTCTTTTTTATATATTATAAGAAAGTCTAAAATGAAAAATGTCTTAATATTATATCCATTCGAAGTGATCATGAGGGAGAATTTGAAAATTATGAAATGGATGATTTTTGCAGTAAATATGACATTAAACATACTTTTTCAGTGTCTAGAACTCCACAACAAAATGGTGTAGCCAAAAGGAAAAACAGAACTTTATTGAAATGACTATAACTATGTTATGTAAAAACAATTTACCAAAATATTTTTAGGTTGATAGTGTAAATATTGCCTCCTATGTATCAAATAAAGTTTTTATAAGATCAATTCTCAGGAAAAACCCTTATGAGCTTTGGAAAGGAAAAAGACCTAACATATTTTATTTTCATCCATTTGCACTAAATGTTACATTCTAAACAATGGAAAAGAACAATTGGCTAAATTTGATGCTAAAAGCGTTGAAGAAATCTTTTTAGGTTATTCTTTAACAAGTAAAATATAGAGTGTTTAATAAAAGAACATTAGTTGTAAAAGAATCTATACTAGTTGCTTTTATAATTCTTTAACTTATTCATGTTCAAATGATGATCTGGATGATGTTTGTGCTTATTTGAATAAATTATCTCTTGAAAATAATGATAAAGAAGATAATGAACAGAAAATAGATGATGTGCATGAATCTATTAATTATGATCTTACTAAAGAATAAAAACATGCTAAATTACTTGCAAAAGGATATAATCAAGAAGAATGTATGGATTTTGATGAGATCTTTGCTTTAGTAGCTAGCTTAGAATCTATTAATGCTTTTGGCATTCGCTACTTTTAAAAATTTTACTCTTTTTCAAATGGATGTTAAAAGTGCTTATTAAATGGTTTTATAAAAGAAGTCTATGTAAGCAACCACCAAGCTTTGAGAATAATGAATTCCCCTATCATGTCTTTTAATTAAACAAAGCTCTTTATGGTCTCAAGCAAACTCCGTAGCTTCCTTTTAAATAATGATTTTTCTAGAGGAAAAATTGATATGACTCTGTTTATAAAAGTCACAAGTCAAACATCTTGATCGTGCAAATCTGTGTGCATGATATTGTGTTTGGATTACTAATATGAGTCTTATAAATGAATTTTTTGAGTCATAAAGAAAGAATTTGAAATGAGCATGATGGGAGAACTCAATTTTTTTTAGGTCTTCAAATAAAGCAATCTGAAAATGGAACATTCATCAATCAATCAAAATATACAAGAAATTTGTTAAAAAGGTTTAAATTGAATAATTGCAAAATAAGACCTACACCTATGGGTACAAGTATAAAACTTGATAAAGATGAAAATGGGAACAATATTTGTGAAAGGCTTTATTAAGGTATGATAGGCAGTTTGTTATATTTAATAGCTTCTAGACCTAATATCACATTCTTGGTATGTGCATGTGCACGATTTTAATCTTGCCTAAAAGAGTTACACTTGAGTGGAGTAAAATACATATTCAAGTATCTTGTAGGCACGATTGAAATTGGCTTGTGATATCCAAAACTTACCTCTTTTGATTTAATTAGATACTCTGATGCTAACTTTGCTATACACAAAGTAGATAAGAAAAGCACCAGAGGAACATACCACTTTCTTGGAAATTCTCTCATATCTTTGCACTCAAAGCAGCAAAATTTGATTGCACTTTCAACTACCGAAGCTGAGTATATAAATATCAGTAATTGTTGTGCACAAATTTTATGGATGAAATAAACTTTGCTTGATTATGGTTTAAGATTTGAAAATTTCCAATTTGCTATGGTAACATAAGTGTTATAAATTTGACAAAAAATCCGATTCAACACTCAAGGACCAAGCATATCGAAATTAGATATCATTTCATTAGAGATCATGCTCTAAATAGAGATATTAGCTTGGAATTTTTTGATACAAACAATTAGATTGCTAATACTTTTACAAAACCCTTGAGTGAAGCTCATTTTTGCACTTTGCAAATAGAATTGGGCATGATCAAGTAAGATGAGTGCTAAAATATCATGGAGCCAAGTTGGTCTAGAACTTGATCTAAAAGAAGCTATTAGATGTTCATATATACTCTATGATGCTTGTGATATATTGTGTTTGCAAAAACCTATGATATGTTATTTGTGTGCATGCTCAAGCCAAATTAACGCTAAAATCTGGTTTTGGATGATTGAACATGATTCTTTTTGGACTTATGGGATTATTTAAATTGGTATGTTGTTTGTGCATCTCCTCTCATCTGCGATCTTGAATCTATCATCTTATTTTTCTCTTTTAAGTACAAAGAAGAAGAAGTGTTGTATGTGCAAATTAACATGCATGAGTATGTGTTTGATTATGCTATCAATGCTTGTCTGCACATTTATCTTTTGATCAGTTAAGGGGGAGAGAATATACAATTAACATGCACAAATCATGTTTTCGATAAGTCTAAAAGAGGAGAGATATATTAAATGCACCTACCTCATGGTTATTTTCTAACCATTCTAAAAGGGGAGATATGCTAAAGCAACTTGCATGAAGTGTACTTTATTTTAGTTTTGATGAGTCAAAAGGGGGAGGAGATGTTGTATACACAATTAACTTGCATTTTGTTTATAAATGCTTTGGTGAAAACCTCATGTGTGGAGGCACTTGTTTAAAGTCACCGTGTTGATGCATTGTTGTGAAGTCCTCTTTGTAAGGCAATTGTTTTGATTGAAAGAAGGAAAGAGATGTGTTGTCTACATAAGTTAAGTGCTGACTAGTGCTTAATGTTGCTTGTTTATCCAAAAGGGGAGAAAAATGATGTATTAAGAATAGTTTGTATTTCCCTAGATTTAAGCATTAACTCTTTGAATTAAACTTGAGAAAAATTCCTTTTAAACCCAAATTCTTAATTAAGGTGAAGTATACTGAATTGACAAGAGGTTAATTGTGCATAATTGTCCTCATCAAAAAAGAGGAGATTGTTCAACTTGTATGTTCAATATGGATTTTGATGAGACAATATGATGTACAATTAACTATTCAATTATGATAAACTGCACTTATTTTGTCAAATATTATTCGTGCGTTTTTGTGGAGTTTCTAAAGGTTTTAGCTGAAACAAAATCATGATGAACAATCTTAGTAAAGGGTCAAGTGAAGAGCTACACAACTTCACTCATTGAGGCATGACAAACTCAAGACTAAGCTCGACAAGCAAAAAATGCAGAGCCACTAGTCGAAGGTCACGTCAAGGGTTTGACAACTCCACTCCTTAAGGTAAAATCAACTATTCAATTATGATAAACCATACTTAGTTTGTCAAATATTATGCGTGCGTTTTCATGGAGTTTCTATAGGTTTTGGCTGAAACAAAATCAATGATGAACAGTCTTATCGATGGTTAAGTAAGAGCTACACAGCTTCACTTGTCATGCCCCAAAGGATACCTTAAACGCGACATCCGCCACACTCAATATTATCGCTTAAGTATGACAACCTTAGTCATCCGAAAGTCTTGATACCGATGTAAGGTGCACTTTCACGATCGTAGTGGACCAATATTTGGATCATGTGTTTAAGCAGTTATACACAATAGCAATCAAGAAAATAAATCATAACAGTATAACCAAGGTTCATAAGAAACTTTTTAAGGAGTCTTTACAACATTAAGGGGCATTCCCTTATTACAGATAACTAAGTCAAATAAAGAGTCTATCATAAAACAATTTACACTTTTGAACTTCTCTTAGAATCCGTGTCTACTTCTATCTTGCACTTCTATCCATAAGATCTCGGCTCAAAGCATTACTTGGGTAAAATAACCTCTCGGTTCCAATCAAATGTATGAGAACTGCAAAAGATATCTAAGAGGGCATAAGCTACTAGCCTAGTGAGATTTATTTCCACAAATAAACACTTAACATTTAATAATCAAATCAAGTTTAGTTAAGCAACTTTATGAGATGCACAAGCACGTGAGCAAACAACACATATGATTTTCCAGGAATCATTTATTTGAATGGATTTATCCTCCATTTGGTGGTTAGGTGTTTCAAACTGTATAGGCCGCTATCGTACAACATAGTTCTGTGATAATTTTTATCTTTAACAACTTTCTTGCAACAATAAAAGGTATTGTAAACCAACTTACTTGTAGCTTATTTCCGAGCCACTACATAGCTGCCAAATATGTTTTATTTGAATATTTTCTCATCGCTAGTTGATTCGGACGATGACTCGTCGCTTTATAGAAATTACAGACTCTATGAATCTTCTTACTAAGCCTTTATACCACTAAAGGAATAGTAATAAATGCAATGAACTCACCCGATGATATGCATGAATTATTTTAGTTAAGTACTCATGGCATAATTAAATAATTTGTAGGTGATCATAGAATTGCAAACAATCAATCTTATACTAGATCAAACATTCATTATAAACAATTCATGCATCGATATGCTTAATTGTAATTTCAACCAAGTCTGTAAAGCACATGCATTTTCTATTTTATCTTTTCCTTAATTCTAATGCCACTATTTTACAAGCAAAATCATAAGTACAAATATATAAGAAATAAACTCACTCGGCCATATTAGAAGTTCCTTAATCGAAATAGTCCTCTAGGTTGGATAGCTCGGACTCCACATCACCTATACAAAAGAAATACCTACAATGAGTATTTCTTGGAAGTTCTACTTAAACTTGTAATTCTATTGTTATTAGGTTCATCAAAATTCGCATAGAAGGAAGTTCCAACTTAAAATGGCCATAACTTACTTATTTTAACCTAGGATTTCGCATATAATATACCAATTTCTACCTAATCGAAAAGATCTATCCATTTCTAAGGTTATTTTCTACATAAAAGGTCACTTGGCTTCCCAAAAGCCTCGGTACATAACTAAAACGAAAATTCCCAGATTTTGCAAAACAATTTCCAAACTAAATTTTATTCAATAATTCTTTTTCCAAAAATATAAATATATATAGTTGAAAAATCCTTTGAGTATTTATATAGACTCATATTATATGCAAGATTCTAATGGTGTTGTCTCAACGATTATTTTTCGTAGAACAATTCATTTTAAAGGTGTTGAAACTTAAATTTAACAAACCCTTTTCTAAGTATGTTGGAGAAACTTTATAACTTCTTAGGTTGTTGTAAACAAGTATATCCTTTATTTTGTTTCTCTAATTTCTTTCTTAAAACAGGGAGATTTCCTTTTAACTTTTAATCTTTTACAAACCTTTTCTTTTGTGGCAAAAGTAAGTTTCCAAAGTTTTTATCAAGTTAAGGATAGCATATGGTGATTTTTAACTTGTATATATTTCCTTTTTAAAGAAAAGTGGTTTTGTTAAACAAGTCTTCCTATCCTTATGTTCTCATCTTCTAACTTCTTTAAAAATAAATTTTATTCCTAAAACTTGGTTCTTAATCTTTTACCAAATTTACTTGAAAAGAAATTATTCTTTTTAAGTTATTAATAAAATTCATTGTTTCTGAAATCACTATACTTATATTCTTTTTTATTTATTTTGAAAATGAGTTTATCATTTATGTACTTAGAAATCCTTTATTATATGTGAGTTTATAGATTAGGGGGTTGATTTCTATCTTAACTTTGAAAACTAGTTTTATTTTATTATTTTTTTTTTGTTATTATGGAGTTAGTTCAAATCCTACAAGTAAATTTTTATGAAAAAATTTGTTTATCAAGAAAAATATTTATGCTAAGTTTTGATAAGCTTTATGTGATCTATATCAAAGAAAAAGTTCAATTTTTTGTAATTTCTTTTATTAAATCATCTCTATTAATTTGAGAAAAATCTTGGTGAGTTTGGACAAAAGTTGAAAAATAATTTTTCTATATATTTGGTAACAAAATCTTGATTTAGAGATAAGGTTATATATTAAAACAGTTTAGTTTCATTTTCCTTTGTTAAGAAAAGTTTACTTTAAATTTTTGTTGAGACAAGATCATTATAATGATGCATGTACATGAGCATAGAATATGAAAATGATGAAAATATATGAGTTACAAATTAATAATAAGCAAGTTAATATATCAAGTATTGGAAACCTTAGCTTCATCAAGATATCCTAGTCAAGCATTGGGAGCCTTAGCTTCATCAAGGCATTCCGGGACTAAGAATAGACTAGTTCCAAAAAGATAAAAAGAAAAAGAAAAGGAAAAGGAAAAGCAATATTAACAGCAAGTTAGAAATAGTTAGTGAGCATTAGGCTCTAAGAAACATATAGATATACATATACTTAATATAATATATGGAGTTAAATTAGAATCATAATAACATTAATACAACAATAGTAACAATAATAATAATATGATAACATAATATCAACAAGATATAAATTGGAACTTTATGTGCAAGAACAAAACATGAACATGTTGCTTTACTACTCATGTGAGTTTCAAAACAAATCATGGTCATGCTAGTTACATGACATGAGTAAATAAAATAGGAATATGAGTTTTACCTAAAGGTATTTTGTGGTAGGAAGGAGATAATGAGTGTAGGATTATTGGTTAATGGTATGTAGTAGATGGTTTGTGTATAGAGGAGGATTTTTGTGTGTAATTGATGAAGAGAGTTTTGGTAGAAAAGTTTAGAGAGAGGATTTATGGAGTGATTTTGGGAGAGTCTTGTTATATGAATGAAGGTGTGAAAGAAGTGAAGGGAAAAGGGTATTTATAGAATTTTGGAGTGGAAATTAGATGTAATAAAATAATTGAAAAGAAATAAATGAGAGGGAGTGAGGGAGATTTGTGCCAGTGATAAAGAAGAAAATGGGAGAGTGAGTTGATTTGTTTGTATTTTATAAGAAGATAATTAATATGTAAGATATGATTTGATATAAGATGTATTGAAAAGATAAAAAGTAAGAAAATAGGTATATAGGTAGTAAGAAAAAGTAAAAATAGGTGAACAGTAATGAATACTAAGCAAGACTAATAAGTTACTGATAATAAAGAAAATACGCGTATAAATGTGATATCTATAATTTTTAATTATCGAAAAATTATAAAACTAATATTTTTAGATTTCTTATATTATTACGAGTCTATTAGTATAAACAGAATATTTTTGTTGTCCGATGTTTTCGGGCACGATTTTCGAAAATTGATCCCACTCGGATCCAAAAGGCACTCGAAATCGACGTATCTGATATTTTTATACTTCTCTATATAATTACGAACTATTATAAGCCATTAACTCAATTTCGTTGTCTAGGGTTTAAGAACATAGGATTGTCGGATCTAAACTCTAGGGTTTTGGCATAGGTTTTTGTTGACTAGGGTTTCGGTTGACTTCCAGTTCTAGGTTTTGAACTTAGAAATCCTCGTAAAATCTAGGGGTTACATCATCTCACTAAGGCACGACAAACTCAAGACCAAAGCTCGACAAGCTAAAAATGCAGAGCCATTAGTCGAAGGTCACGTCAAGAGCTTGACAACTCCATTCCTTAAGGTGCAACAAGCTCAAAGGCTAAAGTTCGACAAATTGAAACTGTGTAGTCTTGATCGAGGGTTTGACGTGTTGATCAATTAGGGCGTGACAAGCTCAAAATCAACACTTGAAAAACTCAAGCATACATAGCTTTGGTCAATGGTCAAAACCAAGGGGTGATGCATGTAGGGCACGATAAGTTTGAATTCAAGATTCAATGGAATCCACATGAACAAGGCTTGTACAAGGCTAAAATGACGGTGTGACAAGAATTAGGGCGCGATAGTTTTAAATGAGTGAGCCAATGTGGCAAAAAGAGCCATTGAAACATTTAATATTTGACGACTTAAAGGTTATCTCTTACGGGCATTTGATTTTGCAGGCTATATTATTCTATCTTTAGAAGATTAAAAAAAAGGATAAAATAGTGAAGTGCAAAAAAGTGATAAAGAGATTTTATTTGTAGAAGAATAAACCTTTAATTTTCTTTTTCCGTTGTTTTATTTTGAAAATTGCAAGACTAAGAAATTCATTTTAATGCTTTGTCTTTTATTCTGAGCGAGAAATTCATTCTAGTGCTTTGCTTTTATTCTTGTAACTTATTTAAGAGTATTAAAGATAGGAAGGAAAATTATTTTTTCCTAAGTGTGTTGTAAAATTGGTGTATTGCTCATCATGAGTGTGTGATTATTTGGTGATTAATATAGTGGGGTAGAGTTTCAATTGGAGGCATTGGTGGATCATGGAAAGTAGGAAGTGGGTTGAACTCCACATTAAAATCTGAACTAAATTTACTATCCCTATCTCTTTTAAATTTTATAATATAAACTACACTATATATCTGCTACCATTAAAATTTAATTTGATCTTACTATATTAAAATTAATTGTTTGAGCTTTTTAGAGAAATACTTAATTCCCCCAATTAAGTATTTTCTAGTGCATTTTCATGTTTTCACATAGAGCATCGTGGGTTTGGTCAAGTATGCTGAAGGTCGTGATATTCCTTTTAGAGGGGGTTTATGGAGTGTGAATAATGGCAAGTCCGTTCAAGTATGGAAGGATAAATGAATTTCAGGTAGGAAGGGGTTGTCTCGAGGTAATGAGGAAAGGAAAGACCTTTCTTTGACAGTAAAACTCTTATAAGTTGTGAAGGAGGGTTTTGGGATCTTAGCAATGTTGCTCAACTTTGTACCTTTGATGAATTAAAGGTAATAAAGGAAATTCATTTACTCAAAAGGGAAGGCCTTAGTACTCTTATCTTTCTTTCTCAAGGAACAGAGATTGCTCGGCTAAATCAGTGTACTTTTTCTTATAAGAGGAGTCCTTTTGTGGAGGTCCACAATAGCCATTGGCTTTGAAATTCCTATGGAAAAGATTGGAAGTTGTTATGGAACATTGATGTTCAACCTAAAATTAAACATTTCTTATGGAGATCTTCACAAACTTTAACTATGTTTGATAATCTTGCTAGAAAGAGGATTCTACCTTCAAATGAATGCCTTTTATGTGGAAAAGATGAAACTATAGAGAATGTCTTATTATTATGTATGGATAGAGGTAATTTGGTTTGTTGTTCTTGGTATAGCCATCGATGCATGAAAATTAAAAGCTTTTAGGATCGATTTTGCTCGGTATCAGAAGATCATGGCTATAAGTTTGATTCTAAAGTAAAATTGAGTAGTGATATAGCATTGGTTGCTTCGGAAATACTAAAGGGAAGGTGTGCTACAATACATGATAGTAGATGTAAACCCCGGGAATTTTCTACATTAGTACACGACTTTATAATAGATTATATGAACTAGATAATAGATTTAGATTCTAATCAAAGTCTAAGAATATATCAATATCTAGAATTTGATTAGATAATGGATTTAGAATTTGAATAAAGAATTTCTTCAAGACCCGAAACCTGATATACAAATAGATTTAAATAGGAAAAAAAAATATAGAGATAAATGATTGTTTTTTATCTCGATAATGATTCGAGATTGGAATAACAAGTAGTAATGAGCTTATTTAGACTTAAACCTAAATTAGATTCTAGTTAAAATTAAAAGCTATAATATGAATTCAGGTTCGGTATCAAACTAAAGATATATATATAGTTTAGTTTCCGTATTAAGTCCAATACTAGTAAATGATTATCTACGCTTATAAACAGAAAAACGATGATCAAAGATAAATCGAAAAGATTATAAATACACAACGAAAATATAAACTGTTGTATAACTCAAAATTTAAACTCCAAATAAATAAAGAATCACGCTATTGTTCTAAACCAAGTTTTCTTAAGCTATTGAAGCCTGAAACAAAATTGACCTAACAAGCTTAAGAAAATTTAATCACAGGAGATAAATTATACGAGTAATTAACTACGTATATATATAAAACTAAAAATTGTATTATTTGAAATTGAGTGTTTTGTATAAACCTATAAACATATTTTTGTGCAAAAACTCTAAATATTAGCTAATTTTATACTGCATAATCGTTTAATTAACTCAAACTCAATTAAAATAATAAACTATTATATATATATGAATTCGGTGCAAGAGTTCGGTGGAAATACGTTGGAGAAGAAGCCGAAATTTGGGTTCAATAATGCAACTTTAGTCAACAAAATCAAATAAGAACCCACATCAATTAACAACTCCCCAGCATTAAATTACATGAAAACAATAGCAAAATGAGAAGAAATTCGAAGCAAATCGATGGAGAAGCGCAGCCAAAGTCTTCTTCTTTTCCTTTATATATATGATCAAATGCATTAATGAAGGAACAAACAACTTCCATTATTCCTAACTCTTCCAAAAGAATCCACTTCAAATAACAACCAAAACGAATCAAAACAGAAAACAAACCGATCAAAACACCCAAGCTCCGATCAAAGGAAGAACAAAGCTAAAAAACCCTTAATACAAGCTCAAAGGTAAGTTGATACGATTCAAATGGTTTTCTTCAAATCTAAGGATTGTAACTGATTTATAATAATCTAGGATGTAATAAACACAACACGAGCTTGGATTACATCGGTGAGCTCCAACGAGGTAAAATTCGAAACCTAGCTATGTGTTAGTAAGAATCGAGATCTATATATATATATATATTATGTTATTAGACGTGTTCAAAATTGTTTTATGACCTTATATAAGCTATAAACACTTAGAAACCGTTTGATAATGTTTTTAAGTGTAAAAAATTAAAGAACATGAATCGGACAGAGGAGGAAGATGATGAACAGCACCAACACTGCCTCAAAGCGGCAGTGTAATCGCTCAACGTCGGCGGCTTACATGGATAGGCTGGCGGCATAGAGGTGGCTTACACTCATCAGAGGCTACGTAAAATAATTTTCACTAAAACATGAACATAAACCGGCTATCGAGATATACGCCGACGGCATAGGGCCGGCGTACATTGAAAGTCGACAGCTTTCAAAGCCGATGCACTTGATATGAAAATTTCTTCAAAAACAATTTTACACCGGCATCTGGGCTTAAAGGCCGGCGGCTTTGAGCGGCGTACAGCTAAATTTCTTCAACGCGAGCTTTTTGACCTAAACAGAAATATTATATATGTTATATAATATACCTACTAAGTATATATATATATGTTATAAGAATGTATTAGATAGTTAATTTAATACAAGTATTTAAGCCTATTTAGATTAACATCTAATAACTTTTAAAACCCTAGAACTAAGAAAAATATTTAGTGTTAATGAAAGTTATAAATAGTTAATTATTTGTTTAAATAGATAAAATAGGTAAGAATGGAAATCGAAATAAACTAATTTCTTGAGAAATGTGACTCCTAAAAATAACAAAATAATTATGCGAGTAAAATAGGAGAAACATGATAACACTAAGTAATAATAATTACCAAAATATCGAGTCTAGGACACAAATCACATATAGGAATTTAATTAATTTGTATTAATGAATACTTTGTCTTAAATAGGTGACTTTGATACACTAGGAGATCTACTAGCTGATTACTACGACTGAGTCGGTATGAGCAGGTGAGCAATTCAGTCATATTATACTGTTTGTGCTTGTAAGTAGCTGAATATGTAATGTAAAGATAATTAAACGAATGTTTGAAAGTATGTTGTGATCTGATTGTATGACTGTTAAGATATCTTTACCAAAGCGATAATGCAAAGATTGATGTGTTGAAATAGTATAATGATGATTGTGTGTAATGCATGGTCACCGTGAATTTGATTAAGAATTATTGACTTAACAAAATAATCTGATCATACATCGCACGAATTTCATTATTGCATCTATGGTTGTGATAGCCTGCTACGTATTAATATTTCGGATCTCTGTTTTCGCTTGGTTGTTCTAATGTGTTAGTTCTTCCAAGGTTCTCTTTGGTTTGGCGGTCTTATGAGGAACTAAAAGGCACCGAAGAATGTCGCCCGTAGAATCGCTTTGAAATGATTAATACTTAGGGAGTTTCTAAGGGGATTGCAGGAGATGGTCAATTTAATCAACTATATTAAGAGTGATAATTTAAAACAAGAAACCGCTGATTCTCCTGTGTACTTAGTCTCTCCTGGGCAGATGGGTTATTAGGTATTGGTTCTTCAACCCATTAAAAAGAGGGCGTAAATCTTTTTCCTGTTTGGATTCTAGATCATCCAAACTTGTATCTGTGCATATGGTTGAGTGTTTGCATTACATATGTTTTGCTAATGACTTGTGTGATGTATGGTATGTCTGGTTATTCACTGAGTTGTGGTTTCGCTCATACTCCAACAGTCTTTTCAGGTTTACGTTATGACCATGGTTAGTTACTTCCAGGAGTATGGCTCTGGTAAGAGCTTAGGAGCTGGAAGTCTACAGTTATAATTTAGTTTCATGGTTATGTACTATTAGAATAGATTATTTAGTTGTGAACTTCAGAAGAACTATATAGTTTGTAATAGTTTTGTAATGTTTATTCACTAAGTTATTTCTTTCATATATTTGTTATTTCTTATTAAGCAACTAAAAAGATCCTGTCGTTTTGAAAACCTGTCGTTCTCTGAAGGTAATCCAGTGATAGTATTCAAGTGTAACTTGTTTACTACTACTAGGGTACCCTCGGGACGTGACAGTAGATGTCTAAATTTGTTGGGAGTTGTGAAGAAGGTAGAAGCATCAATATGCGAGTGGTAGCATTTTAGAGAAAAAGAAGTAAAAAGTAAAGGGAAAGTTGATGAGGTGGTACCTAAGGTTTGGAATTGCTAGAGAGTGATAATCTAAAAATTAATGTGGATAGCTTGTTTATTTTGGACGATCATTCTGCTGCTGTAGTTGGCATTATGGGTGGGCAAAAAAACAACCAAACCAAACCGAACCAATCTAAATCGAAAAAATGGATTTTGTGATGGTTTGGTTTAAAAATTTTCCAATCAAATAATCATTAATTTATGGTTTGGTTGGAAGGTAAATCAAACCAATCCGTAAAATTGAATCAAACCGTTTTAGAAAAATATAATAATATTTTACTATATGTTTATACGATTTCATTTGATATTTATTATTTGGTGAATATTGATTAAAATCAATTTGTTCATTTTTAATTTTTTTAAGCTCTTGATATGTAATTTTTTGTTGATGATGAACTATTGTTTTTTTTTAAATAGCTTTAACTTTATGAAGCATGAAATTTATTTATTTAGTTATAAATTCTTATTATGTATTAATTGCTTAATATATTTTGTCAGCGGATCATTTTATTTGTTGATGAATTTTGTTGATAGATGATTTTTTTATTTTAGCTAATTCATTGGTAGATAATTGATGATGATTCTATTAAAAATTAAAAATTATAACTTACTATATTGGTTGGTGGTTGGTGAATATATTTTATTAGTGAATAAACTAATTTTATAGAGAACTATAGATTAAAAGTATGATGAATTCATAAAGTATTTTTTCATAATTTATAATATAAACTTTGTAAAATGATATAAATATTAAGTATCTACAAAGATGTAAAAAAATAGAACAAATAAAATTTTTAGTTGGAATTTTGATTTAAGTAATCCAAACGAACCAAACCATTATTTAATGGTTTAAAAAATTTCTAATTCGAACAAAATCGTTACTTAATGATTTGGTTTGGGATGGAAAAAAAAAAAACCATAAATTAGGGTTTGGTTTGATTTTAGGAAAAACTAAACTAAACCGATCTGTGCCCACCCATAATTGGCATTATGCGTGATGCACAAGGGTCTGTTGTTCATGGCTTTGCGGATTGGCTTGAACCTTCATCAGTAGACGTGGTTAAATGCAAGGCTATTTTGAGGGCTGTTGGACTCACCAAGGATCGAGTTTTGCCTAATGTCATTATTGAATATGATGCAAAGGCTATTATAGAAGCTGATAACAAGAATACTGGTTTAGTTTGTTGGGGCTATGGAGAGTTGGTGAAAGAAATAAAATATGGGCTTTAGCAATCAAGTAATATTAGGTCGAATTTTGTTTCTAAAAATGCTAATTCTATAGTTGATTAGGTAGCTGGTACTTTTAGAAGGCGGATGTATCATATAGATTAGTGGTAGAACCGTCCATCCACCTTGCAATGGCTACTTGATGTTGATTTTGTAGTTGCTAGATGTTATCCTTATGTTCCCTTTTGTAATATCTTGGATGGTGCATGGTGATGAACTTGAAGATGTTTTTTGTTCAAAGAAAAAATTATGAAATGTCTGTTTTACTTTGTTTTCAATATACTAATGTGAGTTATCACGGTTAACAGCTGTGCATTTGCTCGTTTACCCGCGTCCTCAGTGCTGCATCTCTGCTATATTAAATTGATAACAGACACTAAGATGGATCCTTCATCTTTTTCAAAATACCAAATCCAAACACCGGATGGACCAAAGCGAGCCTCCATCCATCGAAACACTCCACATGTAGAACATATAATGACAAGGTGATACCCTCCGATCATCATGCCAAAATCGTATTCTAACGAATTGGACAAAAAACGGTCACATTTTTTACAAATCTAATTCGAAAATCACTTTCTTTGTTTTTTTCCTTCTCAAATTTTTTCGTAAATTGATTTTTACAAAATAAAATAAAGATGTGTATACTTATTAGCTCTGGCACCATGACGATGGAAAAAAATAATAATAAAATAAAATAAAAAAACAGGAACTTCATCCGTTACTCAACCCAAGTACCAACCGGTCTTTCACATTTTCATGCTCTCTGATCAGCTCTCTCTTTCTCACTCTCTCTCTCTCTCTTTGTACAGAGATGTGGTGGTCTTCATCTTTTTCATCATCCTCCTCGGTTTTACACGTCCATTCGCACATCACCTTCACCATTATCATTTTCCTTGTACACCTTCTCTCTACTTCCTTTTCCTCCACTCTAGACTTCCCCTGCAAACCACCCCACTTCTCTTCCTACCCATTCTGCAACACTTCCCTCTCTCCCCTCACCCGCTATAAATCCCTAATCTCCCCTCACACCACTCCGAAAAGCTTTCCCAACTCACCAACAACGCTTCTCCATCCCCCGCCTCGGCATCCCATCCTACGAGTGGTGGTCCGAGTCCCTACACGGAATCGCCACCAATGGCCCTGGCGTGACCTTCATCGGCCCAATCCCTGCAGCAACTTCATTCCACAAATCATCCTCTCAGCCGCCGCATTCAACCGTACCTTATGGTTCCTCATGGGCGCCGCCATCGGTGCCGAGGCACGAGCTATGTACAAGTGGGACAGGCTGGATTGACGTTCTGGGCGCCGAATGTGAATGTATTTAGGGACCCCAGATGGGGAAGAGGGCAGGAGACGCCGGGGAAGATCCAATGACGGTGTCGAGTTTCGCGGTGGAGTTTGTTAGAGGATTTCAAGGTGGGGGTTATCGGGAGACAGACGATGGGGTTGGAGCAAAAAGGGTATTAAGGGAAGATGGTGTTGGTGGTGATGAAGGGCTGATGGTTTCGGCTTGTTGTAAGCATTTTACTGCTTATGATTTGGAGAAGTGGGGTAGTTTTAGTAGATATAACTTCAATGCTCTGGTAAGACTAGACTTTATTTTATCTTTTCTTAATTGCTAATACTTTAGTTTTTTTTCCTTAAAACGAGAATTTTGCTTACTATTTTCTTTGCTTTCTTTTCCTTTTCTTTTTCTTTTTCTTTCATTTTTTATGGTAGGGCCATTTTATTGATGTTTTACTAACTGTTAAAAATGGAATAATGAATCTTGGTTAAAATGCATCTTCCATCAAGTTTTGGTCGGTGTAAGTGTGTGTATATATAAATCAAATATGTAATCTGAACATTTCATTTGTCTTTTACACTGCATGGACTGGAAATGGAAACAAATTAGAAAGAGTAGGCTATGCCATATTAGTGTTAAGTAGTTTAATTGTTCTACATGTAACTTAGTCTAGACAAGAAATTAAGAAATAAGTGGTTTCAGTTTAGCGGTGTCAATCAGGATTAATGTATGTTTAGATGCTTCCGTTCACATTCTTTATTGGACGTCCCCAATATTGTAGTTTCACCTTGGAGGAAATGGATGGTCAAAAACTCATTGTCTTATTGGAAGCTTCAGACTGTAGTATTTATCAGTCCAAATATTATTTCCAGGATTTTTCTTTTTTGTTTTCTTGTTCTTATTAGTATAATGTAAAATTCTCCCACTTGATGCAAGCTACATTATTTCTTTGCTGATGCAAAATGTTGAAATGGTGGAATTTATTTTTTATTTTTAGGTAAATTACATCAAAAGTTATTAACATTTGATGATAAGTTCATTTTAGGTATCAAGATTTGAATGGTTAATTTGCTTCTACAATGATCATAACTTGCCTTTGATGTGGCTTGTAACAAGTAGACTTTAGCTTGTTTACTTTGTTTTAGTAGGTAACTGCACGAGACATGGAGGACACATATCAACCCCCATTCCGCAGCTGCATACAACAAGGTAAAGCTAGCTGCTTAATGTGCTCTTACAATGAAGTCAATGGAATACCAGCTTGTGCTCGGCGGGATATCTTACAAAAAGCTAGATATGATTGGGGTTTATATGGGTAAGTAAGAACATTTAGATCACCAAGATTTTTGTGAGAATTTCTGGCTCATGTTTTACTTACCTAACTCCCTGTTGGTCTAAGTTCAGATACATAACATCAGACTGTGATGCTGTTGCAACTGTATATGAATATCAGCATTATGTCAAGGGGCCTGAGGATGCTGTGGCAGATGTTCTCAATGCAGGTTCAGTTTCTTATTGCATCCCTTTTACATGTTTTTTCCTTTTTCTTTGGTCTAGACACAACTATTAAACCTTTGCCTTTTTTTGCCAGAGGGGCAAAAAAAATTACCTTTTTTGGAGCTTACTTCATTAAGCCAGTTTAACAGCTTGATTAACGATGGTGGTTTAGTTATGTAGTGGCTTGCTGACATAGAATTAGTTAAACCACACTTGTATCTACGTCAGATAGGTGTTTAAAAGGATCTCTAAGCTGAACCATTTGTAGGAAAAGGCTTAGCTTTTGTTATTATAATTTTTGGAGTATGAGCACTTGGTTATGCTTTGTGCTGATTGACATGTAATCATGCATTCTGCAGGAGTGGATATTAACTGTGGTACATATTTACTTCGAAACACTGAATCTGCGATCAAACTAGGGAAAGTTAAGGAAGAGGACGTAGACAGAGCCCTTCTCAATATTTTTACTGTCCAGTTCCGTCTTGGCATGTTCGATGGAGACCCAAGCAAAAGAAAGTATGGAAAATTGGGACCTCAGGATGTCTGCACACAAGAGCACAGCTCTCTGGCATTAGAAGCTGCTAGGCAGGGAATTGTGCTTCTCAAGAATAATAATAATCTTGCCTCTGAGTAAGAGTAGTGGTTCAATAGCAGTCATTGGCCCTCTGGGTAAAACAACAAAGCTGGGTGGTGGTTACTCAGGTATGATTTCTTTGAATATCTTTGTCCATTATATGTTTTCTTTTTGGTATTTCGTGACCTGTGCTTGTAATGCTATTACACGTATACAGTAACTATTAATTTCTAATGAATGGAACATGATTGTGAGTACCATGTCTATTTATGTAGGTAATATACTTGTATCCTACTCTACTATGTTGTGAAGCTATCCTGACATGCTCAATCTTTAGGATGACTCTAGTGTAATTAAAGGCTAGATACACCATGATAAATTGTTTGTGATGTTTTATACCATGAGTTATTGGATATTATAGTTTAGAGACAATATAAGTTTTTTCATTGCTGCTTTTGAATTGGAATCAGTGTCAAATTCCTAGAGTGTTCGTATGTGATGCTGTACTCCCCTTCATGTGAACAAGGGATATAAAGTGAGATGGTTGGATATTATAGTTTAGTGACAATATAAGTTTATTCATTGCTGCTTTTGAATTGGAATCAGTGTCAAATTCCTAGAATGTTGGTATGTGATGCTGTACTCCCTTCATGTGAAAAGGATATAAAGTGTGGTATTTCTTTATGAAATGGCAGGAATTCCATGCAATCCTAGAAGCATCTTCGAGGAACTCAACTTATATGTGGAAGGGGCATCTTATGCTTCTGGTTGCATTGATGTATCTTGCATAAATGATAGTGGATTTAGTGAAGCAATTTCTGCTGCAAAAGAAGCTGATGTTGTTATTATTGTTGCTGGATTGGATTTGACACAAGAAACAGAGGATCTAGATAGACTTAGCCTTCTTTTACCTGGAAAACAGATGGATCTCATATCTTCAGTCAGTGCCGTGACAAAACAGCCGGTTATTCTTGTTCTGACTGGTGGAGGACCCCTTGATGTATCTTTTGCTGAGAAAGATCCACGCGTTGCAAGTATTCTGTGGATTGGATATCCTGGTGAAGCTGGAGGGAAAGCACTGGCAGATGTAATATTTGGAGAATATAATCCAGGTTGGTTTATGATTTCTAATCCTTAAGCTAAATGACCGGATATGTCCTCTTTCTTCATCTCTGTGTGTGTGTGGATGTGTTATGTGTGTGCGTGCCTGCATTTTGGTAGAATACAAAGAAGGTTGATAGCATATATGAAAAAACTTACTGTTATCATTGGAATTGCTGCTAATATTGAGGACCATGTAGCTAATTTGGAGAATGCTAATGCAACTAAAGCTTGGTTGCAGAGGCATGGCCATTATATGTGAAAGCATGTGGAGAGGAGATATGAATTCAGATTGAGGATACGTAGACATGAATTTGTTTTAGATGCTTGTATGACTTGCATAAGTACCAAATAACTATCATAAGTTTTTTTGAAGATGCACCAGCTGTTCCATGATCTCCTCACTAGATTTGCCTGATTCATGTTGCAATAGATAAGATCTATCTACTCTTTCAGGTGGGAAGCTGCCAATGACATGGTATCCGGAGTCATTCACCAAGGTGCCGATGAACGACATGCATATGCGGGCTGATCGTTCTCGTGGTTATCCTGGAAGAACGTATCGATTCTACACTGGAGATAGAGTTTATAATTTTGGAAAGGGCTTAAGTTATACAAATTACACTTATTCTTTGTCTGCACCAGGAAAGCTAATATTATCGAGAACCTACAAAGCTATTTCCTGGAAGGACCGGGTTCTTAAAGGGTCTGAAGCTCTTTGGTATGTACAGATTGATGAGTTAGAATCTTGTGATTCATTGAAATTTTTTACAGAAATCTTTGTAACGAATGTTGGGCAAATGAGTGGAAGCCATGCAGTTTTGTTGTTCTCTAGACCTCCTAAGATCAATGGAGCTCCAAAAGACAGCTCATCGGATTCGATCGGGTGCATACGGTTCCTAATGGATCCACAAAAACTACCATTTTGGTGGATCCTTGTAATCATCTCAGTTTTGCAGATGAAGAGGGGAAGAGAATAATGGCTCTGGGTGACCATGTTTTTGTGGTAGGAGAATTGGAACATTATGTGTCTATTGTCGCATATTGATTCTCTTTGTACAGATGATTCTCTCTTCCAACCATTTATTATTGCCAAAGAAATAAAAAATAGAGGTTCGGAAAGAAAGAAACGACCAACAAAGATTCAATTAGAAGATTTGTTTCAACACTACCTCTATTACATGTGGAAGACTCTGGGTTGTCGTTGCTTTTATGAACCTTCGTATTATTTCCTTTCTTCCAGGTAAAGTTTGATATTCTACCTTTAAGCGTGTTTTCTGTAGAGGTGGTGGTATTTTCTGGATATCTTCCTAAGTTAACTTAGCAAATAATTAGGAGGGAGGGAAGGGGGAAGTCAATTACTTTGACTGCCTTTGCAAATGGTGAAAAATAAAATGCTACACTTATACCTGGCCACGAGTTGGGCTGTTCTCAGCCCGACACCTATAGGTCCCAAATCGGGATCGAGTCTGGGCAGTGGGTCTTGTACTAAGAAAGCTTGCTGGATGCTGAGGTCTAGACTCAATTAGTGGTTTGGACCCATACGATTAGGGTTACAAATAAATCAAGTCGAGACGGTATAGTAATGAAC
Source organism: Combretum micranthum (assembly GCA_024138025.1). Classification (NCBI taxonomy): domain Eukaryota; kingdom Viridiplantae; phylum Streptophyta; class Magnoliopsida; order Myrtales; family Combretaceae; genus Combretum; species Combretum micranthum. The sequence goes on along the minus strand of JAMXBD010001069.1, from coordinate 198,329 downwards.
TCAAATTAGAGTTCAACTTAAAATTTCAAAACTCAAGCTTGGTATAAGTTAAACCAAGTCTAAGATTTTAAGCTTGAATTCAGCTCAAAGTAACACTATATAATTGCAAACTTTACTTAATATAGCTCTTTCAGTCTTGATTTATTAAAAAATATTTTTTTAATTCTAATTAAAATAATACGGATATCTAAACTTAATTTAAATTCAATTAACATTTCTATTTGACTCAAGCTGATAGAACTTGATTTGGCTTGCAAGCTAATTGGGTTAAACATATAAAGATTGAGCTTGACTCAATAAATTATTCAAGTAGCTCGAGTTTGAGTTTAACTCGATTATTCTTGAATCTTACTTAAGTAAACATCAAGCTAAATTTGAATAGTTTTTTAATCGAGTTGGTTCATTTTAGGACTCTATAGGCTTGGCAAATCCGAGGAAAAAAGGATGAAATAAATGTAACCAAACTACATCAATTGTTTAAATTGTCTTTCAATGGTAAAAATTAAATGTGTTATTATATAATAATATATCACTTGAAAGCATATTTGGTTTCATTTATTTAAACTTATACCAAGACTAATATATATTTTCTTAACGATATAGGATTTATTTTTGTCTTGAAATCTCTCTCTCTCTCTCTTTTCTTTTTTTAAACTTCTAGTATATTTGTAATTCCATATTGCTAACACTTCACTCAAACTGATGTGCTTATGTATAAATAAATGCACATGAACTCAACTTTTATTTTAAGATTAAAATATATCATAGTTGAAATTATAATAATTTCTTTTGATTTTTAGTTTTATATTGATTTTTAAATTTTATCTTTAAAATATTAACAAATGGCAAATGTGTCATGTACAAAGTATAGTGAAGAGGTGCAAAAGAAACTAGATGAATGAAAAGGTAAGTTACTTAGCATGTTTAGGTGAACCATATTAATTCAATTAGTTTTGAATGCCACGCTTACATACTATATGCAAGCTTCTTCTTTGCTATAGAAAACTATAAAGAATATTAGAAAAATTTCTTCTAGAATGGGACTTCAATGAGTACGTCTAATAGCTGGATCAAATGGAAGAAAATTGCTAGTCCTAAGTAATATGGTGAATTGGGTATACATAACCTTTATCTAAGGAACAATGCATGTGTATTAAAAAGGGCTCATGAGTTCTATATAAGCAACTCAATTTAGAGTAATTTGTGTAAACAAAATTATAACAATTCACTTCTATCAGAACAAATCAAGATTTCCCAAAATCAATCCTCTATGGAAGGAAATAGCCCAAGATTTAGATTTGATTTGAGAGGAGATCTTAAAACTTGTGGAGAATGGGAGAGAAACAAATTTTTCGTTTGATAAGTGGAAATGTAATGTTCAAATAAGAAGTCTTATCTAAGGGCCAATTCATTTTTTAACTTTAAATTTAACTATTGTTGACTTATATCTCAATGAATATTTATGACTGGTTGAGAAAATATGCAACTATCAATAAATCATGTCAGAATAGCCTTTCTGCACCAAAATCGATTCTTTTTGGCTTTTCCATTTAAGTTATATGGTGGGACTAGAGAAGACATGCTAATGAGTAATGGCTTATAAAAAAAGATTGAAGTTCTATTCTTTTGCAATTTGTACTCTAATTTGTTAGATCCCTTCGAAAGAGGGCTTCATAAAGGTGAACACAAATGCTTCGGCAAATCACTTTAGATAAGTGGTAGTTGCTTTGGTCGAGAGAGATGAAGCTTGCCATTGGATCATTGGTTTTGCTTGAAAATTAGGTTGTGTCCTTGTTTTACTTGTAAAATTATGGGCAATATTTTTTGGTTTGCAATTAGCATATTGAATAAACTTTAAAGCAGTTGAATTGAATTCAAACTCTAAATGTGTAATCCAATTATTAAAGGAAGCTTAACTAGCAAACTAAAGTTGAATTTGTTATTTGGAATTCACATCTGCAAGCAAAAATGTAGGGTATTTGATCAAGTTTAGCTAATGCATTGTTTAAGGGAGTTAAATTTTGTGGTGGATAAATTTGTTGCTTTATGCATGATCAAGAATGTATGGATTGGCTAGGTTTTGCCCCTCCCAGCCCACTTTCGTCTCTACTTTTGAAGGATCTAGAGCAGCAAATTGTTTATAAGACTTCCAAGACTTTTTTATATTTATGGATAATATGGATGTTTTATCTTTCATTAGTGTTTGTGTAAATGTCTTATGTATTTGGCTTAATTCCATGCTAGTAAATATTTTCATTACCAAAAAAAAAAAAAAAAAGGTATTGTGAAGTGTGTTTATGTAGAGACAAAGTAAAATGCATAATGAATTTTTCACGTATGTTCTTACATGTAAACATAATGTGCATAATGTGTATATATATGTGCATTTGCATGATTTTTCGATCGTTAACAAGTGTTGTAGGAACTTGAGGCAAGAAACTAAGGTCATTGGTATGTAGATAGTTGCTACTATAGACACTACCTTGATAGGATATGTCTTAAGTTTCATTTCACTAAAAGAAATATAACGTAAAATTTGGAGATAAAATGAAAGAAAAGATAAGATTAGCAATGCTAATAACATACCCTTTTCCACCAACAATGTTTTACTTATAAATGAGCTAAAGTATAATTGATAAATGTGTATTTTCTACGCATTTATCCTACATTTATCTTACATTTCCATGCATACTTTTGGTGTTTTTTTAAGTAAAATCCATTTAAAATGGATAAATTGCATGATTCTGGATCAATTAGTTTTAAATAAATCAAAAGCTATCAAAAGGATAAAAAATTAGATTCTACACTACCAAATTAAGCTTTTGTGCATTGAACCTTTGTGTTTTAACTTGTTAAGCTTGGACTAAAGGAGGAAAATTTAAACCGGATTATTTATGAGCCACCAATTCAAAGCTAAAAATTTGTAACACTAAGATTATTATGCTATCGGCAAGAGTTTTATTTAGTGGATTTGTAATCATTCTTTACATAGCTTTAGTTTTTGATTGAATGTGGACACTCTACTTTTTAACTATTTATCTGATTTCTGTCCAATTTACAAATTTAATGCTGCAGTTCCTTTGTTTACTGCCATCATACCCTCATAGAGTACCCTAATAGTAATTTTGTAATATATAGCAAACTAAAGTCATAAACATTTATATTTATCTCTATGTGACTACCAGCAAGGTGCACGAATATAACACAACTATAATATTCTGTGGCATGGACAGTTATGACATGATCAAATGTTGATTAGAATAAGAAAAATATTGTATACACATAAGTCACATACAAGAACAACAATACATAAGGTGCTTGGTCCTTACATCATAATATTATCACTTCACAACTATTGCTAATAGTCTCTAAAAACTTCATCACATTACAAAATTTACATTCATTAGTCTTCAAAAACTTTTCTACAAATACAATTATTCTTTCTCCGACTCATATCCAGACTTCAATGATACCTTATACTAGTTTCAACTTAGTCTAATCTTTTCCCTTAATTCCTACAAACAACAATCTATAGATGTGTGAGCACAAAAAGCTCAGTGAATAACCAAATCTTATCCCAACTCAATCAATGTTAAGCAAGTTAATTAACAAACATATGTAACAAACATAGTAACCCATAAAGATTTGTGCCCTCTCTTAGGGGTTAAAGGACTAGCTCAAGTAATTTACGCCCAAGAGAGACGAAAAACTAAGAAAGGAGATATACTTTTTAAACTCATTTACTATATATATATATATATAATATCAATAAAAGTAATATCATCTTGACTTTGCCTAATAACTTAGAAACTCTACTAAGTATTAACTACCTCAAAATCAACTCTCATTAGGTGACGTCTTCGGTGCATACTTAGTTCATGTAGGGCTAATAGCTTTGGGGCAATCTTAACCAGATTTGCTGGATATAACAAGCATTACCCTAGGGCTGAGAAGTTCACATGTGACGTGAGCACCATGCAAATACAAGCTATGTTGTTGTGCAATACATGTATGATTTATTTAATGGTCGATTAAGATTTACATCAGATTTCTTGGTGATCGATTAATTTCCAGACAATTAGCAATCACATTTCATAATCAAAACCAAGCAAATAGTTATCATTTTTAGCATCAAAGATTGTCATTCACTCATACAACACATAACATACATTATTCCCAAACCCCATGCATATAATCAATTTTAGTTATATTTAGAAACATATGCTACTACAATACAGTCACAAATAGAGTGAGAAGATTCAAGTTACTCACTTGTACATCTTAGCTTAGTCATCATAGTAATCTATTGGAATATCCAGGTCTTGATTTATGGCTCCTATAAGATAATAAATATATATTACTAAGTATATAACTATATAAGTGTTGAGTTATCCTAAATGAATTTTGATGATAACAAAAAAATTATAACGTATCTAATGAATTTGTTTTAAGTGTGTAGAACAAAGGTATCCATATTTACATATACTTAATCATACAACTAGCAAGACATTCTGATAAATGTTTCAGTAGACACTTACACAGACAATTAGATGAACAATTCTTTGGTTCATAGAATAAACGTCCAGAGTTTTTTTTTTTTTATATCAAAATATAAGTTGGATTTATTTAAAACCCTATCTTCACCAATTAAGCGTAATTGGATAATGCCCTTAATTGGTTCCACATAAGGGGATAATAATCCATGAGGATGTTCTTTAAGTTGTTTCTTGAGTTCTTTAAGTATGTTTATTTGTAAGAAATGTTTGTTATAAGCTTATGAAATTGTTTCATCAAGATGTTTGAAAGTTACCAGATCAAGATTTTTTATCTCGACATAATTGTTAATGGATAAAGAACAAGATAAGGATATGTATAAATGATATGGTTTATTAGCTGAAGCTTATCCAAAATTAGAGGGATCTTTAAATCAAGCTAAAGCTTATCTAACCAAGTTGTTGAAGAATCAGGCGAAGATAAATATCAAGAGTATCTAGAGAACAAACAAGTGGTATAAGATAAATTCTATTAGTTCAAAGTTTGAATGTTTAGATAAGATATCCAAATCCCATAAATAAAGGGATATCAATCTTATTTGTGCAATAATCAAGCTGTTAGAAGATTTTATGAACGTTTGAAGTTTTTTTTTTTTTTTCAAGAAGGACCGTTCAAGAAGAAAATAAACAATCAACACTCTTCAAGTTTAAAAAGTATATACGAGAAAAAACAACAAGAGCACATCTGAAGTTTCTTTTCGTAGTTGAAAAAGCCCTCTAAGCTATCTTTCAGACACTTTGACAGACACTTCGAGCATTATCTTTTATATATATTTATTTCTAGATTTCAGGCCTAATTTAGAGAACTTATATTTTCACATCTTACATAAATTATTCCTTTACTTTTTGAGTGAGGATTAGCATAGAAGTTAGATTAGAAAAGTCTTGTAGGCTGTGTATAGTTAAGCGATAGGCTAGAAAGACAAAGCAAGAGTTACTAATGTTTGTAATTCTTCTTTATTATTGGATTAGTGGAATGACCAGTATGGAAGACCTGATCCCTAGTAGTGGAACTGGAAGAGAGGACTAATCCACAAGGAGGAACATCAATAAATCATTGTCTCCTTTACTCCATCACATTTATATTTCTTTTATATTATTTAATGTTCATCACATGCATTTATCATAAAAAAAGCATAATAATATATATATATATATATAGTGTTCATTTTAATTAGTTTTTCAAGAAAAAAGTTTTAACAAACACTTTATCCCCCTCCCTCTCTTGTTTGCCATTTCAAGACCTATAATAAGAATTTCTATTAGTGCCTAGGTGTCATAAACTCATATCTTAACTTCTTTAATTTGTTTATCTTTAATGAATTATAAGGCTCTATGAACATGGCGGTCGGTTAGTGGACATGGGTCAAGGAGATGTCATCCTTGTGGGGTTCAAGGGCATACCATTGAAAACAAAACAAATTTGAAGATTTTGATACAATAAATCTAAAATACAGAAATAAAGATGAAAATATAATGAATGATGAATCATGAGATATATAGGATGAGTTTAAGGTAAAAACAAGTAAATTGTAAAAGTTTTAGATTGGTTATAGGAAAAATATTAAAGTTTGGATCTCTGCAATTTTTGACAGACTGTTTGCCGCCTCCTGGAGAATCTAAGTCGCCGACATAGAGACGGCGTAGGATGGGAACAGTAGCGTTTTTCTTAACGCTAGGAGGAACGCCACCGGTGTTCATTAGGGTTTCTTTCAACACCGGCAGGGAACGTTGCTGGTGTTGAGCTTGGATTTGCCGGCATATGTAATAGAATCGAAGTTCTGGGAATTCAAAGCCCCAATGAACGCTGCCAGTGCTCGTGTAAATCTTGCTTGCGTAGGGTGTACGCTGGCAAGATCTACATGTATGCCACTGGCGTAGGGCCGGCGTATGACCAAATTTCTATAAATATGAGACACGAAAAACAGTTTTGACAGAAATTTCTTTTATCTTTTTCTCCTACGTATAAGAGAGTTTTGGAGTGTTCTTAGAATTCTAAGGTTGCAGAATCATCAAAAGGGTGTTTTTGATCCAAAGTAAGTGATCTTAACCTTCTCATATGGATTATATACGAATTTATATAAGTTTCTTAGGGTTTGGTTGGATTTTTGCATAAAGGTTCTTGTGTAGCACGTGTTGAGATCCTTGATTAGTGAATGCAAGTCAGGTTTTAGTGATTCAAATCAGTAAGTTTATCTCCTCTATGATTGATTCAAACAAAATACGAGTTAAACAATCCTTATATGCTCTTTATGTTATGCAAATTAGGGTTTTGGTAAAAATATTTGGTAATTGTAGAGTTTTGTCCGATTCATTATTGTTCTTGAGGATATTTGTGGAGTTTGATCGGAATAGAAAGAGTAGATAGTGGAGATTTCTTCTCAAGTTAGGATTTTTGGAGAATTCATATCTATTAGGATATATATTGATAATGTATTAATATCTGTTGATGTATATATATATTTTGTAACAGGATATTTGGAGTTTGTGGAATTGTTGTTGGTGTTGATATAAGAGTTTGTGGAGTTCAGGTAGTCTTTGTTGTTGTTGATATCAGATTTGAGGATTTGATTTGTATTCCTGAAATCGAGAAAGGTACGACCAATCCTTGCTTGCTGTTTTTTCCTGTAAGTTTAGTATTGATTGAATGCTTGTAGGAACAAAATTTCTTAATAAACTTAATCGTTATTCGGGTTAATAGTTGTATGATTGATTGTGCTTGGCTTTGATAGTAAAGACCTGGCAGATAGTGATAGTGGTGAGGTACCTAATGATCTTAGTGTGAGGTTGTCCCTAGTGGACTCGTGCCTTGATATGATTTCGGTAGATTTAGGTGTTCTGGATTCGAGGTGTTTGGGGAGTACCCGCTCATCCATATTATATGATTATTATTTTCAAAAAATTGTTTGATTTTCAATGGAGTCTGAGTAACTCTGAGTTCAGGATTAGTGTATGCCTAATACTGGACTGTGTTGTTTTATTGGCTTAAGAAAGATAATAATATGGTTGTTTGCATCTAGTTTAAGCTGCATGAATTATATGCCTTTTGTATGTGCATATGCATTTGTTTTTAGATTGGAGTTATCGTACTGGGCGTCGCCGCTCATTCTTTTAAATTTTAGGTATAGATGAAGAATATATAGTATATGATCTATCCGGTTATGAATTATTCTTTGATAGTGGGGATGGCGATAGTGGACCTGACTATCCAGCCGAGAGTTAGGCTTCATATACCAAGTTTCTGAGAGAAGACATGTTTTGATTATTTGAGATCGTAGTTGGATTCATAGTTGGTTTTAAATGAAAAGATTTTAATGTAAATAGTATTTAGTTCTTGTTGAATTTGTTGACTGTGAAGTCAACTTGGATTTTATGCTTGAACCAGGAGTTTATGTTTTATGAAGTATGAGTTTTTATGTTGAATAGGTTTGGTATCCTATGAGTTTCCTATGAGTGTTTACAGGTGATGATTGTATTAATTTGTGGATAATAGAGCCTTTACATATCCTATATAAGAGGGGATACGTGGCGGGTTGTAATGTCTTATTTTAGAGCGTTACAAATCTTAAGAAAAAATTTCATATTTTTGAATTACGGGGTACTACAGTAACCACGGGTAGATAAGGTGACAAATCGTGTTCATTTATATAACTCACAACTTAAATCGCGGGGTCAGTTGCAGGCACAATCTAGGCCGTAGTTAGATAGGGAAAAAAATTGTAGTCATGCATAAAAGTCACAATTTGAACCATAGCCTCAACTGCAGGCATGATTTTGACCAAGATTGAAGTGTGTTCAACTTCAACTTTCCTCGCTTTCTCAATTTAAACCGTGGTTTGCAAATACTGGTACGACTTTGGCCGCGATTTGCCTCACGATTAAACAACGACTCGTTTTTACTTCACTTAGTAAACTAACTCCTCCCTAAGAAGATCTAAGGTTAAAATATAGCTAAAAGACCGATTTAACATGATTGTTTTAAACATAACTATATCTAACAAACGTACTAGTTAAACTTAAAACTATTCGTCTGTCATTTAATCATGCCTTATGTATGGATACTTAGAATAGACTTTCTCTGTTTTATTTCATGAACTATCACGTTTGTATTTGTTAAGTAAAGTCATACTTGTTTATAGGTCCTTAGCAGTTATACTACAACTTTTAGAAATAGTCAATGTTACAGAATAAGTTTACACATATTTCTATTATTTCTTAGTAAGTTCTGTCTTAGTTCACTAAGTTTACATAGCTGTAAACTTAGTGTTTTACTCGTAATTTAAAACATGTATGTATACTCATGTGTTCGACAAATATAACTTATTGTAGCTTTAAAAATAAAACTTACCTTAGTTTCACAGTCGTTTTCTATATGATTGTGTTACTTCCTTCTTCAAAAATACTAGAAATAGTGTTCAAGATGTGATTTCCTAGAGATTTTCTAATGTTGAGGGAGGGTTTTGATGAAATAAGTCATGCTTTAGTTGTAAACATAAGTAAATGAAAATGAAGGTTTCATAGAAAACTGGCAGTAAAAAAAAGCTTGTGTTTATCTAATTTTAAGTTTGATAAAAGATATTTTATACTAATTACATTAAATCATATTAATATAATAGATTTTTAAAATCTTTGATATTTTTCTTATGGTGATACTAATGTCATTTAGCTATCGTAAATTTTCAAATTACAACTGCTTTCTTTTATAAGAAAGAAAAATAGGATAAACTTGGTTTAAAAAAAAATCTCATCTAGCATTTAATACAAAAAACTTTAAATAGTGGACAAGTCTACTCTTAACTTAAATCTTATGGTAAAACAGATTTTGCAAGACTTTTATGGGCAGTTTTGAGACAAGTTTAAGTGCATGTGATGAAATTCAAGTTTATAATGAGTATAAGATGAAAATTTTATGATATCTGATAGGTATTAATTACTATACAAACAAATCATCAATTATTTCAAGACAATAAAATTAAAGACATAGTTTAGATTCTAAAACTCATAAAAATAATTTTTTATTAATATTTAGTATTTTATATTTGCGCAACTTATGCTAAACTATTATTAACCGCCACTATAAACTAAAAATCTAGTGGATTACAATATATTCAAGTTAAGAAACTATATTTAGGTTAAAAAAAATCTCAGTACAATTGCTACTCTTTATCTAGCTTTGTATAAAATTGCAATGGAATTAAACTACACTTCAAGACAATGCCAAACTTTGATGTTGAACTAATAATGGTGGAGCTCCCTTTGTTATAAACTACAAGATTAATAAAATGATAGCTAATAACAAAGCTGCTCACTACCCTTTACACACTGACTTCCATCAACCTGTTGAGCTAGATTCACTCAAAAGTTGAGTAATCCAAGTAGACAGCAACATAAGTTGATTTGCTTCAACACAACCCGATGTGATGCAATGCACACTTTAACAGAGCCATGTTGAATAGGTAGAGGTTGAGTTAATGCTTGCATTGGAACGCCTAAGCAAAAACCATTCATAACTAACCTGATTGAGTGTCGTGAGATGCTGACCTGCACATGTATCGAGTAACTATTGAAACTGATTTGCTATTGTTGTTAACGAAGAGATCCCGACCAAATCTATTGTCAATACCAAGCTTCTATGTTATTTCAATACAACTGACCATGAACAACTTAGAAGCCAAGCACCGAGCTCTGCAACAGTAATAAGGACTGAGCAATAGCAGCCACCAAACAGTAGAGTTGTGCAAGTTAACTTGCCCTACCCTGCTTCAGCCTGCAGGTTATGCAGGCCAATGTGGGCTAAAATTTTTAGCTCAACTCATCCCGCACGAGTTAGTAGATTAAATAAGTTAGCCCACGAACCTGCTAATATTTTCTTTTTATTGAAAAAATTTATAAGGATTTAAATTTAAATTTAAACTTTTAATAATTTAAATGTAGAATACATTTCTTTTTATCTTACTAATTACCTATACTAATCCTAGATAGTAATCATACATGAAAAAACTATAGACTTCTATTTTGGAATTTTTTATCTCAAGATAAAATGATTTATTCTAACTAATAGATATTAAAATTCATTCTAATATTTTTTCTTTGGTGTGGCAAGGAAAAATACATCATGAAAATTATCAATTGATATTACGTTGCTTATTTTAATAGAAGCATCTAAATACTTAATAGGTACAAAAGATAAAGAATTTATAAAAGGACAAAGGATATAATGAATATAGTGTCAGAAGTTTGAAAGTTTGAAACATAAACCCATAAAAATTATATAATCAACATTCAATAACTAAATAATAATAAAAAAAAGAAGTGACGAGGAAAGAAAGAAGATAATGTACTATGGTTTCTTTTTTTTTTATAAAATTTATATTTCTTTCTTTTTATGTTTTTTAAGTACGGGTTTACGGGCCATCCCGATCCACAGTAGGTTGGCCGACTTCAACTCCCGGGTTATGCAGGGTAGGCCATTTTAGTCTATACATTAAATGGGCTAAAATTTTTAGCCCAATCCATATTTATTTGTGGGATGCGAGCTAGCCTGCATAAGGCAAGTTTCATCAATGCCAGTCTACTACTTTAGTTTCCTTCCTTAACATGATTGAGCAATTCCAACCGAACAACAGCTTCTAAAGCGTCAATTGACTTGTCTCATGCATCACACAACCGAGCTCTCCGCACTTACCGACCAGCTTCCATCAATACCACATTACATGCTACAATGGAATATTGAGCCTCCCCAAGCATGGAAGTTGACCTAGAGTTCAACGTCAAGAACTATTGAGATTGAGCTACTATGTCCATTGAGCTTTTAAGTAGAAAAACCGAGCATTATGATCGAGCTCAATTATAGCAAGTAGCCGTGATGTTCCACCGGCATGATGTGCAACTTGATGTTGGTAAGATTTACAACTCAAGCAACACCAACTCACCTTAATGTTAAACAGAACCGAGTACACATAAGCACTCACCACAACATCTATAAGTACCTACTACAAACACCTGAGTGTCCACACGTCTGGCTTGTACTAAGTAGCAACACCTTGACTCCCAATCGAGCTTCATGGTAGATAGCATTCAACAGACCAACTACTTATACAAGTAAGTTTGAGTAGATCTTAATGCACCGAGCATTCATTCAACATCCAAGCTATGATCTAAAATCTATGCTAACTTGTTGGCTTGCATAAATATACTAACTAGTTCATATCATAGCAACAACAAAGAGCAAAAAGCTAGGCCAACCATCATAATAGCTAAGCAACAAGTGGACATGAATGACCTAAGCAGCTATGCTTGCACAAATCTAAACCACTGACTAAACTTGGATGACGAAAACTTGAACTCCAACTTGATGAGGGAAAATCATCAACAAGTAGACTGAGCTATTGCTCTACATCGACTAAAACAAGGTCTGACCTATGACACGATGACCAACTAACCATTTGCAGCAATAACTTATGTTTTAGTTTATTGTTTTGAAAATTTATTTTTAGGGCTAAATTACTATTTCCACCTTTGTACTTACCTAGAGTACTTCTTTTGTGCTTTCTACATAATATAGGGATCTACTCCACAAGAATATACCTACTTTTTACAATTACAAGCTCTCATATTTGTCACATCACTTTTCACTAAATTTCACTAGCCTTCACATCGCCTTACCCCACACACTAACGCACCATTTGTAGACCATACATATACCATTTTATCTTCTTTTTCTTTTGTCTAGTCTTTGATAAATCACTCCACTACACTCTTTCTCCATTTTTTGTTCAATTTTCTATCTAGTTGTCATCCGTTTTTCCATACAGACCCATACATTTCACTACACTATCCATTACCACTTTTAATGTGGAGTTAGATCCTAACGTACAAAGGAGATATTATGCATATTTTTCAGGTGTATTTTAACCTTATCATTTGTAATGGATTATGTACTTATCATTTTCATAAATGAAATTCCATTTTTCAGTACGAGCTGAACTTGTTATTGATAATGGAATATATGTTGGGACCTATTAGGCCCATTATCCCTTGAACATGCACCATAGAGCACAAGAAGGGCCTAGAAGATCATCATGACCACCAGCTTACGAAGAGCCCACAGTTAGCTATGCCTCGAAGCCACATCTTAATCTCGAACCCTAACTCCAAAACATCTCCATGTATCTTCGTCCTGATGTAGGACTGATGCCGCCGGGGGGGGGGGGGTGTATTACCAGCTTGGCCACACTCCAAGTGGCCATAACTTCGTCACCTCAAGTACCTTGTTACCTCGGGTACTAGGTCAGCTACTAGATGGAGATTCACTCTAACAAAAAAAAATTCGATGGACCTGACATTGGTATGGCCATGAATTGTAAATAACCCCTTGAGGGGAGAGACAATTTTTACCTAAATGAATATCCTTTTAATAGATATTTGGAAAAAGACTTACAGACTAACTTAAGCATCAAAGTCCCCATACCGGGTAAACCCCTTTTGCAGCTCTGACCACTTTTTTATGTTTGTAGGGAGCCAATCTTTACTGGTAGAATCAACTCGTGCAACACTTAGTCGGATTAAGTTATGGGTTCATGGATTTCTTAAGTAGTTGATTAGCTCTCTATAACAAGCATAGTTGTGAAAATCGCGAGTCAAATACACGATTCTATGAGTTCATGACTTTATATGTTTTTTCTTAATTAAAATGGATACTAAATAGTGCCGGTATATATTTTAGGTAGAATTATGAATTTAGACGTATGATTCTACATGTTTACGATTTTACCAGTTTTACACTATTTTGTATGATTCAATAAAATTTATACGTACTGTGAATAGTAAAATCGCGATTTTGACAACCATGAACAATTCTTGTCAATTTGGAATTTTGATTATTTCCATTTCAATGTTCACAAGATAAAAAATTTATCTATGAATTTCTTGTGAATCAAGGTTCAAGATATTCAAGAACCTGACTGAAATAGAAAGTACGATTTCAAAATTGACATGGAAAAATGTGATTTTGGTATAAGTTATACTCACATTGTTAATGCGATTCAAATTGTGGTTTAGTACACGAATACGTACTTAAACCAAAAATTCAATTAAAATGATATGGCTTGTGATACGAATGCATTATTTAACTAGTGATTATAAATGGATTACTTAAGGGGGATATCTATGTTATGAGTAGAATCTTGGAACTTGAGAGGGAAGCAAATGCTTGTAATTTTTTTCAAAGTCTAAACTATTATATAATCCCACACTTATTTCTTGAAGGAGTTTCAAAGAGTAACTTTAGTGTTAGTGTAATTTTTAGTTTTAGATTAGTTATAATTTGTAGTGGTAATTCTTATAATTAGATTAAGTAGTTTAGAAACCTCAAAAACCATATTTTGATTGCTTAGCTTAGAGTAAACCGTTATAGTCTAGTAATTAGTCACAAGCTCCCTATGGATCACGACCTTAAGTACTTCAGCTAGCCTATACTTGTCCAATTGGTATACTTGTTGGTGGTTTGACTTTCACATATAAATTGATGTTTACTAAAGAAGTGCATTTATAGTTGTTTGACAAACATAAAATCAACGAGAGCAAAAACACGCGTTCAAGCAATAATCTTCCTTAGATCAGTTAATTGTATAATAAAATTATAGGGTTCTCTTTAGAAAGGATTACTACTTGGCTTTAATCTATAGTTCGGAAAAGCAATTTCGAAGACATAAGATTAGGAAATGTTTACACTATCGTATCTTATTTATATTTCAATCATGAAAGGTATCATGTAACTTTAAATTGTGAAACACTTAATTGACATAGATTACTTAGACATGTGAATTCCACTCACTTTAGTAGTTTGAAAAATTAATCACTTAGAAAGGTGTTTCAATAATTTAATTGATGAAAACATGTTATGCAACCATGTGGCTTAAACAAACAAATGAAATCATATTTTTAAATCAAAAACATGTGTCTACAACTATGAGGATAGCCTAATAGATTGAAGCTCTACTAGGGACGTTTTAGATGATCTACTCGACAACATGCAAGAATCGACCAAGGCAGCTTGGTTTGGCTTTGCTCAATTAGCTTAAGGCCTAAGATAGGTTTGGAAGAGGCCAAAGAGGTTGATCCTAAGTCGGTTGATTTTAACTCACTCCAAAATAGTTTATCAACAAATGAGAGCTTGAGAATTCAAATTTTATGTCTTATTGTGAAGCGAATGGAATTTATCATGATGCACTTTGCACATCATAATAAAATGACTAAGTAGAGAGGAAACCAATGGTACAAGAGATACAAAAATAATTGAAACTGTACTTAATAAGGTGGATTGCTAAGTATTTGGTAGAAATAGTAAATATTGTCTGCCATATTATCAATTGTGTATATATCAAACTTTCCTTATAGAAAACATCATATGAATTGAAATATCCTAGATTTCTCTAGATGAATTAAAAAGATGAGAATTAGATTGTATAAAATATGAGAGAAATTGAACCAAATTAAAACCTAAATTAGAAATTTGCACTAGATAATTTAACTAAGTAAATTATATAGTATAATTATATGAACTAGCAATTTTAAATGAAAACAAGGATTAAATCACATCAATTTTCTATTTCATCATACATAATAAATTAAACCAAACCCAACTCTCATTTTAATGATCCACCTAAATTACAATTTTCCATTTTTTTCTATTATTCCTAATTTCAAAACATTCTTCTAAATTCAATACTTAAATTTCTCAACACCCTAATTATGATCAAATATCTATTTTCAATCGCCTAATTAGCTAAATTTATTTCACCATCTTCGAATTTGCTAAATTAAATTCCTAAATTAATCTAGCTATTTTTCTAAGCCCATTTAACCTTTAATTACATCTTAAGACTATAATCAAATTGTCAACTCAATCTACTAACTATTTTAGTTTTAAACTTACCTAAAAATCTTGTAGAACCTAACATATCTTTATTCTTATCCATCTAATTTTTTAGCAGAATTTTTTTAGTATATTTACCCATTTTAACACTCTAAAAGGCTTAGAACCTTCCTTAAATAAGTCATCTTTTGTACTACTCATTGCCATATTTTTCTTTTGTAAAAACCTTAAAAGAAACCCTAGGTAACCACCCTCTTTAGCCTTCAAAATCATTAGAAAATTTCTCTTCCTTTTTCTCTCAAAATAAAACCCAAAACACTATATACCCATTTCTTCTCTCAAAATCCTAATAGGTACTAAGTCTTCTATTTTTTTTATCTCTTCTTAAGCTATCTAAAGCCCTCATTAATCTCTCTTTTTTCTTGTTTAAATTAGGTGTTTATTAAGAGGGTTTAGATTGGAGGCAAAAGGAGCTTTATCAAATTTCCTAGAAGTAGGGTAGTGAAGGATTTAGTGGTATTTTGCTACTACAAGTAGTTTTATTAATTAGTGTGATTAGTGAAAAATGATAGTAAATAGTAGGCTATTATAAAGAAAATATATAATATATATTGTATGATTTAAGTAAAATGTTGTATGATTTGATGAATGTGATATGATCATGATGAATATAGAATGGTATGATACATGTTCTATGCAATATATTTTATATGACTTTTCAAATAAATTTTCATGATGAAATTAAATAAATATGCTATTATTTATACTAGACAGAAATTAATCACCTAAAAACATAAGCTTTGTGATATTATTTAATGTACTAAAAAAATTATTTTTTATTGAAAATTGAGGAAATGAAATTTTGTTATTTTAGGATTTAAAATGAAAATTTTAATAATTTCTCAGTTTTTTTTTTTTTTTTACATTTTTAAAGGTCTAAAAGATGTGCTAAATGAGAAAAATAAATAAAATATCAAAAGAACTTATTTTTGCTCGAAAATTTTATGAATGATAGAAAAACATGTCTAGTGGTAATATCAGGTCAATAAGTATTTTTAAGGAATTTATTTATTTTCATATGACAGCTTGTAGTAATATGAGACTTTAAATATAATAAAATATCAAATGAATTTATTTTTTATCAAAATTTATAGGAGTGATATTTTATTGTATCTATATATAAATTGGAAATTTTCGTGATTTTTGAAAGTTATTTACTATTTTTAAAAATTATTTCAATTTTGGCTAATAGTAAAAAGTGACCTGAGTTGTTAAATTTAAATCAAATATTAAATTAATTTATTTCTAAACTAAAATTTGGAAAATGATGTTTTAATATGTATAACTTCAAACTATAAAATTTTTTAATTTATTTACCATTTCTAAAAAATAATTTAAATTCGTTTGATTATATTCCAGCCTTGCTTAAAATTGCATGTTTCAACTTAAATAATTGATTTAATGGTTAAACCAGCTTGATTAATGTATAATTATTTAACTTAGGTATTTTATAAATTATTAGGGATTTTTCCAAATTAAAATTGATAAAAATAAGTTCGTGGATCAAACATAATATTGTAGGCATAATAGGACTTTTACTTATAAAATTAAATAAATAGACATAATATGAGCTTAAATAAAATAAAATGAACTCTTGTAGGCCTTGACATGCTAAATGGACCTTGTTAACAATCTATGACTCGATTAAATTAAATGAACACTAGCTATATAAATGAGTTTAAATTGGATATTTAGCAAATAGATGGGCTTTTACAAACTTAGGGCTTAAAAGGACTATCAAATAGAATTGGCAAATATTTTATGTTTAGATGGGCTAAAATAATTCAAATATGCATAATTAGTAGAAAGATGAGTAATTTGATGTAAATGACGTAAAAAAGGCCAAGATAGTAAGAATAGGTCTAACTTGACCTAAACAACCTAAAATTGACTTAGAAATTAATTTAGATCCCATTTGGTTAATATTAATAATTGGTTATGGACTTAATTACATAAAATTAGTCTATAAACAAAACCCTTGGCTTAATAACATAATTTCTAGCCAACTAAACCTATTTACACTAAATAAGCCTAAACTAATCCTAACAAGTTTTTCGTAGTCATTTAGGGTCTAAACTTTAAAATATAGACAATGCCTAACTTTACGCTTTATAGGCTTAAATTCCATAATACGAGCCAAATACCCTTACTTATTTCAATTGGGTTTGCTCCCAAAATATTTAAGTTCATTATCAATTCTAGGTATTGAAATACTTAATTGGGCTTAAATAATTTCTATGGGCCTAAAAAGCCCTAAAATATACTTAGTGGGTCTATACAGGGTATTAGAAGGCCCAATAACTTAATTAATGTCTAAATTAAATTCCAATTGAGCTTAAACATAATTCTTTAGGTCTAATAACTAATATTAATCTAATTGGACCTAAATTAAAAATAAAAAATCAAATTCTATCTAATTTAATATTTATATTCCTTAATGGACACAATTCCTATGCCCTAAAGCCCATTATCTTAAAAAGTTAAATACTTAGAGAATTTCTTATTAGGTTTAACCTAGGATTCCTAAAGGCCGAAAACATCTAAATCATAAATTCAATTTCTGAATTCTAAGGGCTTAGTCCAAATTATCTAAACCCAACTAACCTAATTGGATGTAACTAAATTATAAACCAAAGGCCTTATACTACATAAGACCTTACGTTAATTGATTAATCAATATGACTTGAATCCTTACTTTGTATACTCAATACTTATATAAATTAATCTTTCTTGATAGATATTCAATCAACCTATTGTCTTACTTGTGATCCTCTACCATTTACTGTTTCGATATCAGGTATACAGTAACTTGTGTGTTGCTTGTTAGGGTAGACATCCTAAAATGAACTAGCATTTAAAGATGACCTAATTAATTGTTTGTGTGTGCTTCCATTGTTTAATCTTGTGTGAGAAGTGATAATCTTGTTAGGTAGTGCCAACACAATAGTTAGGTGCTTCGGCCATTGTTGATGGCTAGGTAGGTAGCTGATAGGGTAAACGGTATTGGATGACATCCATTTAGGTTCAATGAGAAGTAGTACATGTAGTTCACAACTATGGGTGCTGATTGAGCTGCATATAACTATGGACTAAAATAAATGGAGATGTGCAACGGCTATAAACCCTAGAGGAAGCTATTTTCCTTTTTAGGTATATCATGTAGAGGATACGAGTATTCGGGTTGCCTATATCAATCTCTTGAGCAATTACTGTTGCTATTTAGGGTCCCCAGATTCCCATAGCTTGTTGTCCGGAGTGTAAGTGCTTCTGTGTTGTTTGAATCACCTTAAATGATAATCTTAAACTATTGGTTGTTGCATTGCATGTAGTTTAGGTATGTTTTCCATATTGTATGATTGCGTTGTTATATACTAGGCTCCGACTCATTCCGTCTTTTTTAGGTATTGGTAATTTCAACTTCGATGCTAATGCTAGTCTCGAGGATGGCATGGATCAATATGAGCTTATAGATGAGCGCAGCAGCTAGGAACGTGTGATTATGTGTTCTTCTTAAATAAAAGTTGTAGTTATCTTTTTACAATTGTATTCTCTTTTGAGGGCTTGGTTTATGCCCGTGGTTGTAAAAAATTTTATTAGATACCTTGTATTGATTTTTATTTACCTTTGATACTTTGTTATTTTTCCGCTGCTTAGTTGAATGTTCTCAAAACCTAATTATATAATTTTAAGATCTAAAATTGGTTAGTAAATGATCATGATAAACAAATAATTTAGGGTAGTCTTAGCATATAATGCCTAAGTGTTATACGTGGCTGAACTGAACATGCCTTAACCTTATTCAGGGTATGACATGATTGTATGAAAATGGAAGCATAATTATTCATACTTTTATTGTAAAAACCCGACCCACTAAATCTCGAGATTTAGAGTACCGAGTCCCCAACCATATATAACATTTTCACATTATATGTAAGGTTGTCCTAAACTAACAGTTTATGAGAATTGTTTGATCAAATCTACTAAAACTTTATAAATAACCTTTAACAAAACAAGATTGCTAATAAAAGCAATCTATACATATATATACATTGTATGTACAAAGTTTAATGTCAATATAAGACACTAAAAAAATTACAAGTTTTTCTTAGTATAAAAAGTAACCCTAAGAGATCTTAAGGTCTTTACATCTTAGGTTGATCTATCAAGCCTTCTATACAGAGAATTTTGCTTTTAAACAAAAGCTTTTCCAAAATCCAGGGGCATTCGAGTGCTATTCGTTCCACTCATCCATGAATTTCTCAAAGTCTGACCCGTAACCCAAGTCATCATATAACTCATCTCCATTACCTACAAAGCAGCAAAAGTGAGCCAAAGGCCCAGTACGCAATAACGAAATACAAGAACAATTCATCAAACATACTTAAATTAAATGGAATGCATCAATGAATCAAGTCATTATCTTATTAAGTTTTCTTTTACAGAACAACAAGAGGGTGTTCAAATCCGGGATCACGCTTTGGGAATTTAGGGGTCCTGAGTAACAGCAGCTGCTCAGGGGGTTGATATAAGTAGTCCGAATACTTATATCTCCTATATCTATTCCATAAACAAATAGCTTCATTTAGGGTTCAAAATTCGTTACCCGACTCTACTTAAACTCAATCTACAACATGAGCCTAGTTCATAAGTTCCCATAAACTTTGAACTAAACCATGGTATTTCCCCCTAAGTTTAAGCAAACGTTACTCGGATACCATTCCCCCCATTGGCTACCCACTTAACCAAAATGAATCGCTATTGCATTATAGCGTACCATTGCATCATGGTAAAGTCATTACATCATGACATAGGTTAAGCGCCTAACTAACATGTCATTGCATCATGACAGGTTTGCTGCTCCATAGACCAGATTAAACAGCGTAATAGACATCCAGTTCATCAAAACATTAAGCCAAATTGAATTAAATCAATTTAAGAATGCCTAGTCCTAGCATACAACAAACAAGCTATTGCGTACCTAAACCTGATAGTAAGTTACTATATTCACTCGAAGGGGAAATAACCGAAGAACTTTTAACTGAAATAAAAATATCAAAACAATCGATAATTGAATATAGAATTCACACACACACACACACAAACACACACACACACACACACACACACACACACACACACACACAGAGATCACAATCCTAGGTTAACTATACAAGGAAATTCAATAAGCTAAGCATATAGTTTTAACATCTAATTCATACATAAAATATGTTTATTTAGCTTATATATTCATTAGAAGATCATATATGAAGTAAAGATTGAAAATTGAAGAAGTTTGAATTTGAAAAACTCAAGGGATTCGCGGCTTTCTACACAGGCAAAATTTAAATGAATGCCGGCAGCTTGGGAAATATACGCTGGTGGCATTGTGTCTGGTTAAATATTTTGATTCTGTTCGCATCTAACACCGCCCATATGCTGGCGGCGTTGAAGCCCTAATGGCTAGAGTACTCTTTGAAAAATAAACACTGGCAAATTTTTCCTGCAAAAGCCTGCAGCGTTCGAAGTGGCTTTAAAAAAATCAATTCTGATTACATTCAACATCGCCTCTATGTCGGCAGAGTTGAAGTGCCAGATGGCGGCGTACGTTAAAAAATAGACCTATTTGAAAAGAGTTTATTTCCCATGTTTTGCACTTTGAAAATTCCTAACCTACAACGCTTTTAATCCTTCTTCAAGTTCATATTTAGCTTCATATACCATCTTCTATCCACACTAATCAATCCTAGCAACTTTGAACATTAAAACAACACATTAAAGCACTTCAATCACATCAAATCCTATCCCACTCATCCTCAACTTCAACTACTCAAATCAACATTACTCCTCACCAACACTTCTTATAACTACTATAACACATAAACAAGTTCACCCAATCATAAAACACAATCCAACCTATATCAATGCATGAACCATATAACTAAAAAGACATTAAACTCATTCTACCATAGATTTCACATATATACTATAAGAAAGGAAATAAAACAAAAGTCTATACTTGTATTAACTTACATGAGTAAGCCTTAGCTTAGAGAGATTTTTGATTCCATGAGCTTGGTATTAGTCTTTGGTTTAGGGCTTGTAATTTGAAGAGAAGGAAAAGAGAAAATGAAAGAAAGAAGATGGAAATTCATATGGAAATGAAGGGATGCCAAAAGAGGCCTTAATTAAGCAAATTTTTGACTCATTATTATCTTAAGTTTGACTTTTGAGGCATATAAGACTTTGGGTTGAATTTGGAGCTCATTTGGGTGTAATTTAAGCATAAAAAATAGGCTTAATTTTGTCAAATTTCTATCAACAATTCCTCCGACAATTCAAAAGTTGATTTTATAAATTTAAACATAACACAAACATATTAATACATAAAAGACACAAATATTAATTATACTATACACACATTAATATATAAAACAATAACACTAATTTCATTACACATGCAAAATAATACATATATAATATTCAAGATATACTAACTTAAACACATTTAGCCTATTACCAACTCATCTACTCCAATATTAATATTACCGCACTTGACTATCATAAATCAACATGCTCATAAAGTTCAATAATTAAGAAAAATAAAATATATACATGTAAATTAAATAGAAATTAAAGTTAGGTCATTTCATTTATATTTTTAAATGGTAGGGAATATATAAAATTATCAATAAGAGCACAAGTACTCAGGTAAGCAGGGAAGAATTGGAAATAATGTTAATATCCTGGTTTTTAACGTAACATATTATGGGTTTAACTAATTTATGTTAAGCGTAAACAAGAGATGCAGAAAAGATCTAGTAAAACCAAATTTGAAGACCTAGTATCTACTAATTTCTGTAGTTGAGTAACATACTTGGATAAGTTAATTAATTAAGTACTCTCTCCTTTCAACTAGTTATAAAATTTCCCCTTTTAATAATGTGCCAACTTAAGTTAAACATATTTTATGTTTTGGAAGTTATTTTTTAATCTAAAAGAACTGCGGTTGGAATTCGTCAAACATAAAATCGAAATTTGATCTAAGTTTTCTTTTTGACTGATATCTTTGAGATAGAAGATATATTTTTTTGGATTTTTGGTTGTATGAAGATTTATCTGCGCTTTGTTTTTGAATAAGGACTTTTGGAAGCTACACCATTTATTTAGAGTCCTCTTATAAGATCCTGTGAAAGGCAGTCAAATCTTTTTAGTTTAGAAAAACGTTGTTTTATTAATTCTAATTGTTCCTTCTATAAAGATTTCAAAACTTGCCTAATGTTTCTTTCTATTATTGCCTTATTTACTTTACAAAAGTTACTTAATAAAATTGGCGTAGCTTTTGGAATAAAATAATTAATTCCCAAAAGAATGAAAAATTTCTTATGACTAATTAACACGAAAAAAAAAGTTATTTATTTATATAAGCTCAATCGCTTGTAAATTGAAATTAATTTTATAGTTAAAAAATAAAAAGTATCATGTAAATGATGATTGATTATGTGATTGAAAGAATCAAGCTTGCAAGATTAAGCTAGCAAAAGCTAGTATATGAGTTTGAGGATTGTTAACTTTAAGTGTTTAGTGTGTTGTTTAAGATTTGAATATCTCCTATGAGGGAATTGATTTGTGGTAAGTTTTATTTATTTATTATTTATTTATATATTTTTTTGGTAAACGATTTTCTATTGTAAACCCCCAAATTTTTGGAATTAGTTTAAGCCTAAAACCATAACCGGAAGTCAATGGAAGCTCTAAAGGTCAACAAAACCCTAGTTAGACGTAATAGCTCAAAGTCCGACACACCCGAATAAGAAACTCGGTGAGAATAAGTAGAAGTTTAGAATGAAAAATAGTGTGGAATTATCTAAGGCAATATAAAAAGATCAGATTAGTGAAACCGCAACTCGTTTCGAACCCGATCGGACATGATTCTTGAAAAACGTGTCCGAAACCCCGGAATAGTAAAAATATTCCGAATACACCGTTAAACTCGTAAAAATATAAGGTTTTCAAAAATATCAATTTTTGAATTTTTCGGTAAGTAAAAATAAAAAATAGGATTTATACGCGTATTTTCTTACTACCGGTACTTTATTAATCATATCTACTTTACATTACACTATTCATTACTATTCTACACTATTCTTTTATCTCTACTTTTTCTTACACCTACTCTTACACACTCCATGACCTATAATTCTTTCTTACCTTTCTCATAACTTTATTTCACATCTACCTTACATATTACATCTTTTATTTAACAAAAAGTCAAAAAATAAAATCACTTCCCCTCTCCATCAAAGTGGCCTGCGCCCCCCCCTCTCTATCTCCTCAATTTTGTTTCAATTTTTATTTATTTTAGTCATACAAAAATCACTCCACATTTTCCTATAAATACTCCCTCCTCTTTCACTTCTTTCACACATTTACTACCCATAAATTTCTTACTAAAACTCTCTTAAATTCTCCTCTCAAAACTCTCTCCAACTACCATCCCAAAACTCTCTCAAAATAATTCCAAAACAACTTCTACCTACAACAAAAACCCATAACCACATACTACTACCAAAATCTTCATTAGGTAACCATCTTCTATTATTTTCTTTCTTCTCATGTCATGTAACTTTATATGACCAAAGTGTGAGTTTCTAAATACTAAATGTTATGGAAGCTACATTATGTTCATGTATTGTTCTTGTTCATGAAAATCTATTATGCTTATGTTATCATTTTGTTCCTATTATTATTACTATATCTAAGTATTATTATATATATATACATATTCTTTAAGAGCATATAAGCTCACTTGCAATTTATTTATTTTTATGCAAATGCAATTTATTTATTATTCCATTGCAATTTATTTATTCCATCGCAATTTATTCCTTGTTAAATTAAGACTAGTCTCTAGTCTTAGACTTGTCCTCATCAAGTCAAAACAATTTTTTTTTCTTTCATTTTATTTTTTCTTTGGGACTAGTCTACTTCTTAGTTCCGAGAGCCTTGAAAAAGCTAAGACTCCAATACTTGACTTTATTACTTTGTTATTTTGCTTGCTATTATTTTTCTCATAATTCATGTTCATTTAAGTTGTTGTCCAAAGTTTCAAGTTCTAAAAATAATTGGCAAAAAGGAGATTTTGACACTTAGAAATAAGTTTATGTAAAGTAAAAAATCTATGATTCAAAAGCAAAAAAAATAAAGTTATCTTTTTTCAAGTACAAGAAGAAACCACTAAGATTTTAGAAACTACTTTTACTATAAAAAGTTTCTTAAGTCACATATTGTTCCACTTTGTTTTTATAAAGAAAATAAATTTTTATGCAAGGATAATTTCTATGAAAAACATAATATGAGGAAAGAATGAAGAATTTTTTTTTTTTGCAAACAAATAGACAAAGGAATTTGTACAAGAAAAATAAAAGGAAGAATAGTGTATTTTCTAAAAACTCTAAAATAGTATTAGTATAGAAAACTTAGAAGAAATAAAAATTACTTTCAAAAAGTTACTTGGATATATATTTATATATATATAAGCCAACATAAAACATTTTTGTAAAACAAAAGAAACAAAATATTCATTTTAAGAGACCAACAAAAATGAATTTTTGTAAACTATATTTTTCTAAAAACTCCAAAACCAACATGAATTTATTTGAGCAATGTGAATGGACAACAAACACTTGAGCATGAATAAATATGAGCTAAGTAACCATAAAAGGAGAATTTTTCAATTATATAGATAACTAAGTATTTATCAAACAAATTTTGATTTCTTGAACAAAAGTTGTTTTGTGTTGGAAAATCCGTGGTGAATTTTGCCGCCACTGTTTCGGAGCCTATATGACCTTTTTTGTTAAAAATAATCTTGGAAATGGGTAGATCTTTTCGAGTCGGTAGAAATCGGTATATTATATGCGCGATTCCGAGTTAAAATGACCAAGTTATGGCCATTTTAAGTTGGAACATTCATTTATACGAACTTTAACGATCTTTTGATATTGTTTTGTCAAAATTCAAGAAAATTATCAAGGAATACTCATTGTGGGTATTTTCTTTGGCTAGTTGACTCCAAGGAAGGATACCTATATCCCTAAGATTATTTCGATTGAGTGGAGTGTGTGAATGACTCATCCGCGTAGAGGAATAGTTGACATGGCATTGTGAGTTTATTTTCTTTAAATGCTATACTTGTTGTGCTTGTAATTCAGTTGCACTAGAAGTTAGGAAAATATAAATAGATATGTATGTAAATAATTCTTTGAAAGAACTCTAAGAATATCGAGGCCGGAATTGATTTAAGATGGGTGTTTTAGTATATATATTTGCTTTGTATGAGATGCTTGATCACCATGAACTTGTTAATAATAATGTTACGATATTATAAATAAAATGGATTCATGCATACCACCAAGTGAGTCACAATGCATTTTGGGTTATTATCCTTGGGTGAGAAGGATAGTCAGCTCATATCGAAAGCAATACTTGGCAGAAGATCCAAAAGCGATTGCTTGGCGGAGTTATGGAAAAAG
The DNA here is from genome assembly GCA_024138025.1 of Combretum micranthum. NCBI lineage: Eukaryota > Viridiplantae > Streptophyta > Magnoliopsida > Myrtales > Combretaceae > Combretum > Combretum micranthum. The sequence continues at coordinate 172,308 of JAMXBD010001069.1, read as the reverse complement.
GGAAATGCTTGGTGGGATATCCGAAAGCAAGGCTCAATTCAAGTAGACTTCATGTGCTTGGCAATATTGATCGAAAGCATAAAACTTTTTATTAAAACTACTTGTTTGAGGTTATGTATCACCAAACCCCGAATGGAAGGCGCAAATCCATTCAACATATAATTCCCGGAAAACTATATGCCTTGTTTGCCCACGTGTATGTTGCATCCCATTTGTTTACTTAATTAACTTGTTTGAAACTTTGTTACAAAAAGTTATTTATGGAAATAATTTTCACTAAGCCTGTTAGCTTATACCCCCATAGATATCTTTTGCAATTTCCATATTTATGGTTAAGGCCACGAGGACCCTGCGGGTAGGTAATTTCTTTTGGATAAAGGAAATTTTAGATGAAGTGTAGTGTTAGTATTGATGTACAATTATTCTTGTAATAGATTAGTGATCAAGGGGAAATATCCCTAAGTTTGTAAAGATCATTGTTATAAGTAAATGATTATTATGAATCCTCTTTTCTTAATATGTTATTATATCTTCTTAAGCTTCATAATTCCATGTACGGTCCTCTAAAATTGTGAGAGCACGCCTTACACTTAATATCAAAGCTTTTGGGAGTGACTAAGGTTGTCATACTTAAGCTTAAATATTGAGTGTGGTGAACTATTACGTTTAGGGTACCCTTGGGGCATGACATCTATACTCTTGTTAAATGCTTGAGAAGTTATGGTAGTTTTGGTATACATGATTTCACTTGAATAAAATTGCTATTTTAGGTTTTTTCTCTCTCTTTCTCCCCCATGTTAGAAGTTGTTGATTCTCTATAAATTAAGTTTTGATGATAACAAAATACTTAAAAAGCTAATGATTTTACTTAGTGTGTAGATTTAAATTGAATACAAGTTCTTAACAGAAGCTTGCTTAGCACAAGTTAAGTGTATGGATGATTTGGATGTTTTGAGTTTTAAGCTTTTCAAAAATCTAAACAAGACATACATAAGTACGTTATAAGAAGTTATGTCTTCCAAGGTTATTTTCAAAAGACAAAGGTTATACAGAAGGATTTCTAGAAGGTTGCTTAAAGAACAAAAGGTTATACGAGAAACACAGAAGGTTTTATAGAAGGTGTCACAGAAGGCTCCAGCAAACTTTTGACAATAAATAGTATTGATGTGTTTTTATTGTTCATCTTTGCAATTGTGATAAAAAACATTCCAGATCAATACGAATAAGTATCTTGAAGACTTAGCTCTGAGATAATAAGTATATTTGAGTAGTATACTTATTTGTTTCACTTAAGTTGGTTAATATCCAAGGGATTTAAAGTCTTTTTCAAAGTTTTCTCTCTCCTATTTTCAAGAATAATATCAAATTTTGTTCAAGAAGTGTTACACGAGTTTTTCTCTTCAAGACAAATGGATTATTAGAATCTACAACTTCAGGACAAGAGAAAGTATTACACATACCTACTCTTATGATATTTCATCGAGATTTCAAAATTAAAGATAAAAAGAAAAACGTCCTCTCGAATGGATAAGAAAAAAGGTCAAATTATGATGACCCATATTTCTTGAGTTCCAAATATTGAATTGGGGAAAATATCACCACAATATGTGGAAACAAATCTTCATGTAACATATCTATCCTACTGAGGATATCAAGCAAGATATTTGAAACAGATCACAAGATTTGAATTTGTATAAGCATATTGATATCATCCAATAATGTTCGAGATTTGAAAATCAAACGAAGAGATTGGAAGATTCTACCTAATTCATTCTCAATAGAATTTGAATTTGAAAGAGGATAAGTATCACAAGATTTTATTTGAGATATATGCGCGAAGGCTTATCGACAATTGTCTTTGAACGTTGAAGCTTGAAGTTTTACATTCAAAAAGAAACCAGAGAGAACAATAGAAATTTACAATATTTTTTTATGAGACAAACAATAACCCATTGCTGTTCACTTTTCTTCATGAGTTGTTTTGAGCAAACTCCTTTTCTTCATTGCAAACTTTAGCTTTTTGGATCTTTTCCTTGTTTGATAGAAGGAGCGGATTGTTGCCTTCTAAGTTGTCTAGCTTACAAGTTTAGACTCTATTATATCGGTTGTTAGGTAAAGTAAAGCTGTGAGAATCGAGCAGAGAGAATTGTACAAGCTTAACTTGAATTGATTGGATATAGTGAAACAAAACCGTATGGAAAACGAGAACCCCGGCTCGGAGCTGAAAGAGTGGACTGACGCACAAGGTGGAACCACTATATATCGCTGCCTGATTTTCTTTCCCTACTCCTTTTAGATTTCCGCAATTTGTTTTCATAATTGTTTAACTTGTTCTCTTAAATTTTACAGGGGGATTTCAACTTTAAAAGGTAAAAAACATTGAATATTTGATAATAATCCATTCAACCCCCTTCTTGATTATTTAAGTGGGACTAACAGAAGTAATTTTAGAAGTCGAAATTATGATTTTAGTTTTTAAGAACTTTTATTTTTGAGGAGCCGTTCTCATTATTGGAAATTTATAAAAATAAAAAAGGCTTATACTATATAACATACATTTCTTTCATCCATGAGTTAAGGATATTTTTTACAAATATCACTATAATATTGTAGAGAGTTATTTTGGTAATTGAGCTTTGAGCTCAATTTAATGCATAGAATATGTCTTTTGGGTTGGTAATAGGGTCCAGAAGACGAGTCCAATAAGAAATGTCATAGGGCTATTTATTATTTGTTTCTAGACCATTCTTTTGTACCATACATGACATTAATATAGTTATATGTGTTGAGGTTAGACTAAGGTGAATTTACCAGGTCACTTGAGGACCACAGAAGAACAATAATTAAAGAAGCTTTTACTTGTAATTTTAAGACTAGACATGTTTTGTTTGGATCATTATTTTGATGTGGTTTTGGTATAATTTTCAAATAGAATTGATACTGAATCGATGCAGATATGATATCAATGAAAAACAAATAGTTTTACTTATAAACTGATCAAAACGAACCGATGCCGATACTGAAACCGAACTGATAGTGATGTATAGATAAAAATCCGATAATCAAAATAGGATAGACTCATTGTACTCATCTTTAAACTGATTACAATGGATTTCTAGAGGCTACATCAATGGTATTAGCAGAATGGAATGAAACCTTCTGCCCTTTACCTTATTTCACGTGTATTTGCTTATGCCTAACCTGTGTATCACTTTGTGTATCTACAGAGTCAAAATTCTATTAAATTGAGTATTTTCATAATAAACATAATTAAAAAAATATTTCTGAGGAACTTTATCCGTCCGCTTTTATTAATGGGATATTTTGGAACCCATATGGAAACAAGATTTTATGGTGCTTCCTTTCCTTTAATGTAGCCTTTTATTAACACATACGAAAAGACAAAAAAATCTAGAAAAGATTCTTTCTTATTTATTATACGTGATGCCTTGATTAGTCGACCAATGTTACATTGTTTATACAATTCAAGCAATTGGAGTCGGCCTATAATACCAATCCAATATATGGAGGGGACTTTAAGGTGTAAAAGGCATCCATCCGAGAAACTAGACGTGATGTGCTTGTGCTGCTGCTTTTACACCTTTATTTCTGTGGAAGCTATAAGAAGTACCTTCCTTCTCAGAGCGCAAGCAACTTCTATTAAATAGCTCATTCGTGAAAGAAAGTATTAGAAGACTCCTGATCTTGCTTCTACCCTTTTCTAAGTGCTCTTCCTGAATTACGTCAATTAATTAGTTGAAAGAGATGAGTGACCCCAAATATGGCTACCCTTATCCCGCTCAAGGTCGAGTTACTCTCCTTTTATATTTCAATCCGCTATCAAAGTGACTACTTTCCCCGTAAATTTCATTTTTCTTTTATGTATCCATGTTAGTCTTACGTTAGTCATTTAGTTTAATTAACAACTAATTCTCGATGATCACATACTCTCTGTCGGAATTTTGTCCTGTAGACCCCGTAAATTGTGTATTTTTAATAACTTAATTATAGTTAGATTATCAATTGAATTGCTTTAAAATAGAATTTTCTTTCTTGCTGTTATGTTATGATATTTTTGGTTGAACTCAATAAGTATATACGTATTCTTTTCTCTTTGTTGTGTTCTTCTGGGCAGAATTTCTCTGTTAATTATGTTGGTATAGTAAGGCGTTACATAATTGATTATTTCCTTTGGATGTATTTTTTTTTTTTTTATTTAATAAATACATGTGCATCTATGACTTTATATACATATCATCATTTTTAACAATCCTTAATTATTGTCTTACATAAATAGGGTACTATCAAGGACCCCCAGTAATGGCTCCTCCACGATATCAATATGCTGCCGAGCCACCCCCACGTAGAAGAGATGAACGCTCTTTTATAGATGGATGGTAATATCCTAATTTCTCTCTCAATTTCTCTTTTTCTCTTTCTATGTTGGTAATTTATATGCCTTTCTTTCTTTCATGCAGTCTAGCAGCTTTATGTTGCTGTTGCCTTCTTGATGAATGCTGCTGTGATCCATCAGTCATTTGCGTCATGTAATCAAATATATGTATACTTCCCTACAATCACCATTCACCAACGACATACCTTATTATATATAGTCTGTATGAGGTTCTAGCATTTGTGCCCTTCTTTCATTTGGAGGAGAAATTTCTGTACTTTCGTAAATAATAATGTAACACAACGTTAATTCTGTTTGATTCTCACTGTTCTTCCTTGTATTGGACGTCATTTCATGACAAATTATAGCAGAAATAATATTATTGTTAATCAGTACTCACTAAGTATCACAACATTTATTTTGCTAGAATTTTAATGTAATATGTCCAATATTTATAAACTACCAATAAGTATTTACTGAAAATAGAATCGTTGTTACAAATTAATAATTGTAATAGGTATAACAAATCCCCATTATAATTACAATTAATAACGTTATTTTCTTTGTTAATAGTGCATTTTAATTAAGCAATATGGAACAATTTGCAAGTTGGACAAATATAAAAAAAACTGTTAAAATTGGATGTGTTCATTATTCAAACGGAGTAAAATTATGGATCATATATGAAATGTAAAATATTGCTAGAAAATTGAATAAAATTATTTAGAGGAATGAAGAACCAGGGGTCATATGACATTTTTTTTTTCCAATTAAGAATAAGGAAAAGAGAATGGCCTCAGCTGATGTAATAATCCATTATCCATATCCTATTCTTGTAAAATGGACAGGGGGAATAACTTAAAGTGTGAAAGGAATTTTTACAATATCTCAGAAGAGACGAATGATTTTGAGTATCGCATCAACCCACCCATTTGTAAAAGTAGCATTTTTTTTTTTTAATCAAACCTAGGTGCCAACTAATCTGGATTTGAGCCGGGTAGGACCACGGGGGCGACAAAGCTCTTCCTACTGAGTATTAACACAACTACATTCTTAAGACTTGATTCTGAGACTTCTGATTAAATTAAAATAGTCCCGTACCAGCCAGTCTATGTCCTTGGGATTAAAAGTGGCAGTATTAATCTCAAAACAATGAAGTGTAAACTAGAAGGGCAAAAAAAAGAAGAAAAAAGGTGATGAATATATGTGTAGTTTTTTATTTCATGTAATCAAATATGGGGGCTGGCTCATCTTAAAGCACAAGTTGGAGGGCAGAAAGAAGAAAAGTATCTCAGATACAAGGAGGATAAGAGAGAACATATGGAGTAGGACACGCAAGGAAAATATGTCTGGCAACGAACCTTTTAGCTTTCGGCTCTTATTCGGATGAATGCTTTAAGAAGTTGAAAGATTCCGCGGAGGAGTGTTTCCATGGTATGAAGTGCCAAGAGGTTCAAGAAATTCCAAGTTCTAATCGTTGGCAAACTACTCAATTTTCGTCAACCAAATTATCCTCGTTGAGAATATATACCAAATACAAACGACTGAACAAGAAAGAATGTACATAACTAACCTTGTACACATAAAATTCCTCATTGAAGCATTAGGGAATTTTATTTTTTCAATATTAGCAAATTTCTAAAAAAGGAAAAAGAAGAAGAAGAAGAAGTGTATATAGTTGCGAAACTTTCTTTTGTGACAACGAATACACTTTGATAAACATTTAGCATTTTTCTTTGTATATTTTTTTAGTCCAGAAAACGATCATAAGCGATATCTTCTCTTTTTTTTTTTTTACCCAACTTTCTTCGACATTTCTTTTTCTATAGATTCATTAACATCTACTTATACTTTGTCATTATCGACGGAGTATCCGAATAATCTTTTGTTATGCAGTTATTGTATGAAAATGTAACTAGTCATTAAATTCTCTAATTCCATCATTTCATTTATTTATTTTAATTTCGTAGTTGTCTTGTTTTTGGGGTTCACTTTTTTTTCACTAAAACTTATTTATTATTCACCATTTTTACAATATTTATAATTTCTTTCTCAAGATTTCATAATGTTTTATACACTTGTAAACTAGCTGTTCTTATTTTCATGAATTAACATGTTCCTATATCAAAGGATCTTTTGCGTCTCATGGTTGTATACAATTTCACATATAGCTGCTGAATTCATAGTTTACTTAAAAGTAAAGCGAAGTGTTGTGCTGTCTTCTTCTTTAACAATATATTGGTAATTTAAACCATAAAAATCCATACAGTTTTGTAACACATTGTAAAATTTCTACCATTTGGCCCCCCTTTTCGTACGTTTTGTTCTTAAATTTGACTCAAAACTTTGTAAAACTCATATGAAATCCGTAATAATCTATTTGTCACGTCCCGAGGGATACCCTAAACGTGGCAGTCCACTATACACAATATTAAAGCCTAGGAATGACTACCTCAGTCATGCAAAAGCTTTCATATCATGTACAAGGCGTACATCACAACCAAGGGAATGCATTAGAGTAACGCAATTTATATTGATAATAAATAAGTAACAAAACAAAGAGAATACTTATCATAAAACATAAACATATTAAATTACAATTCTTAGGGGCATATCCCTTTATTGCCTTCAAATAAATATACATCTTAGAATCTCCAAAATACTAACATAGAATTCATTGCATATAAAGAACCTTACAAAATTACTTCATCTTATATTTCCATTTCCTTCATAGAAGCTTAACATCCTTCCATGACTTCTTTAATGTCATGATCCTCAATTTAAGCCATAGGTATACCTGTTTCAACAAAATCTATAGGGGTATAAGCTACAACTAGCTTAGTGAGATATTCCTTTTCATTCACACCATGTTTTCAAACAAGTTCATTTAAATTTTCACTCATATGCTATGCGTACAATGCAACAATCACGTGATTACGTAAATATATATATAGTTATCCGGAAACCATATATAGAACGGATTTTACCCCTCCGTATCAAAGGTTAGGGAATCGGTGATGAAGATCCTCAATCTTCTACTGCTAATCCCCAGGCTCCCACCCAAAGCGTACGGTTGGCTCGGCTCCGAACCTAGAGTAGCATTTCCCAGGCGATTTAGATTCTCTAGGAAGAAACATGGCCCATGTCACAGCACGATAACAGCCAATCCGACTCTACGCATAGGAGTAGCAACCATCCGAAAGAAATGTGACTCGATGGATGCTATGCATGAGCATTTTATTTTTCTTAAGCCAAACCTTATTAAGGTTTATTAAGGGGCGATCAATCAATTTAGAAAATCATAAGCAGTCATACAAGTAGGTAAACAAAAATACTTAAACAGGCAGTTTGAAGTTGCGATAATTCTTATTTCTTAATTCTCATTTCACGCATAAACATAGAATCACATATATATCATAACCCCGAATTCCCCAAATATATATCCATTTTTATCTTTTCTTAGTATACTAGTGCTACTACTTTACAAGCACAAGTAAGGTAACGAAATTAAGAAGAATAACTCACTTGTCCATTTAGCGATCTTCTTAATCATAGTAATCCTCGGGTAGGGTATTCTCGTATCCTTCATCACCTAGACAAAAGAAATATCCGGGATGAGTATTTCGTAGAAATTCTACTTAAACTTTCTAATTCAATTTCACTATATTCGTTAAATTCGTATAGAATGAAATTCCAATTTAAAATGGTCATAACTTGCTCATTTTAACTCGGAATTTCACATATAATATACCGTTTTCTATCTATTTGAAAAGATATATCCATTTCTAAGGTTATCTTTATCATATAAGGTCATTTGGGTTCCTAAAACATTGGGTACATATTTAAAACGAAAATTTCTAGATTTTGCAACTCCATTTCCTAACTCAACTTCGTTCAAAAATCCTTTAGTAAAAAAAAATATATAATATATATATATATATTTGATAAATCCTTTGAGTATATAGATAAGCTCACTTTATATGCAAAATTTCTAATGGTAGTGTCTCAACAATTTATTTCATGAAATAATTCTTTTTAAAAGTGTTGAAACTTAACTTGATAAATTTCCTTTCAAGTATTTTAAAGAAACTTTATATTTTCATAAGTTATTATAAATGAGTATATTCTTATTTTATTTTATTCATTCATTTTTCCAAAACAAGTAGATTTTCCTTTAACCTTAGTCTTTCATAGATTTTACTTCTAGTGATAAAAGATCAAAGTTATCAAAAGTGTATTAAGTTGTTGAAAATCTTTTTATATTTTTAGGATGGTTTTAGAAAATGAGTCTTGTCTTCTTATCTAAAATATAAGTTTTTGTTTTCTAAAACTTGTTCTTTTATTTCCTTTGAAAAGAATCCTCTTTATTGATAAAATCCTTTATTTCTAATCTTATTTTATTTATATTTTTTTGAAAATAAGTTTCTTCTTTAGGAACTTGAAAATCATTATTTTCCTAAGTAGGTTCATAACTTTATGAGTTGATTTTTATCTTAACTTTGAAACTAGTTTGTTTCTTGGTTTTGTCATGGAGTTTAAAAGAGTTTAATCTTTAAGCCTTTTGCAAGATCTTTGAAAACCAACAAATTATTTTACTAAAACTTAGTTTCCCATAATATACAATGAAAGTATTTATTTCTTATGTTTCCTTGGTAAAACTATCTTTGTTATTTAAGAAAACTTTGAGAAAATTTATATTACTCTATTTCTATGTTGTTTGATAATAACTCCATTATTTTGTGGCAAGTATTATGAGCATGTAAAATAATAAGAACATAAGAAAATACTAGAAACAAATAATAATAAGCAAGATAATAAAATATCAAGTATTGGGAACCTTAGTTTCATCAAGGTATCCCGGTCAAGTATTGGGAGCCTTAGCTTCATCAAGGCATCCCAGGACTAAGAATAGACTAGTCCCAAAAGAATAAAGAAAATAAATAAAAGGTTGTTTTGACTTGATATGGACAAGTCTAAGACTAGAAAAACTAGTCTTAATAATAGCATGAAATAAATAAATAAATTGCAAAGCATGAAATTAAATAAATAACAAGTGAGCTTATATGCTCTAAAGATTACATATAAATACATAAATATATTTAGTTAGATATGAATAATAAAATTAACATAATAAAATAGGAAGTTCATGTGCAAAAAACAAAACATGAACATGTTGTTGCTTTTACTACTCATATGAGTTTCAAAACAACACCATAGTCATGTTAAGTTACATGACATGGTAAATAAATGGTTGGAAGAAGTTTACCTAAAGTGTTTATATGGTATGAAGATGATAGATGAAAGGGGTATTATGTGAGTAGTGATATGTGATAGAAAGTTTTTGTATAAGGAATGACTTTTTGTAAAGAATTGGTTTAAGAGAATTTGGGTAGAGAGAACTCTTGAAGAGAGGATTTGTGGAGAGATTTTGAGAGAGTTTTAGTATTGAAATGAATTATATGAAAGAATGAAGGAAGAAGGGGGTATTTATAGAATTTTGGAGTGAAAATTAGATGTAATTAAATTAATTGAAAAAGAAAATAAATGAGGATGAAGAGAGAGGGGGAGTAGACAGCAATGAAGGGGAGAGAAAGAGAAATTTGATTAAAAATTAGTTTTAGAAGAAAAGTGTAAGAGAAGTTTAGTAATACGTGGTGTAAATTTTTATGAGAAAAGAAAATTGTAAGAAATAGGTATGTAGGTGTAAGAATAGGTAGTAAGAAAAAGTAGAGATAAGGAATAGTAATGAATAGTAGAAAAGTACTATGAATAGTAACTAGACAATTAAAGTACCGGTAGTAATAAAAATACGCGTAATAATGCGATATCTATAATTTTTAGCTACCGAGAAATTCTAAAACTGATATTTTTGAAAACCTTATATTTTTACAAGTCTATTGGTATTAATGGAATATTTTTACCATCTGATGTACCAGGGCACGATTTTTGAAAACCGATCCCGTTTGGATCCAAAGGACACTAGAAATTTGAGAATCTGATACTTTTAAGCTTTCCTATATTATTACGAACTATTATCAATAATTATTTTCATTTCGTTTTTTAGAGTTTAAGAGCGCGGGATTGCCGGATCTTATACACTAGGTTTGTTTGTATGCTTTGTTAACTTTTAAGGTTTCGGTTTGACTTTCGGTTTTGTTGAGTTATTTGCAAGGTATAATTTTGGAGTTTTTACCATATTATATTTTTAGTTTGATATATCTTTGGTTTATCTCATTTTATTTGTGATTATTTAATAGTTTTCAGTTCTCGGGATTGTTTAACCTAGTTTAGGGTTATGAATTAACTCAGTTTGACTTTTGATGAAAATTGAAATTCTGATTCTAAAATTTACCGAAGGATTTAAGATCTTAGCATTTCGTTATCGAGCGTTATTTGGATATATTGTCTTGATTTGCGTGTTAGGAATCGGGTAGATGATTTGATTGGTGTATGGATGTTGATTCAACTGATAGTTGGATTTTTATATTTTGTTTCAAAGGTTCTCATTTTCTCAAGACTAAGGATTCTCGTTTTTTGATCTTATTAGAATTAAGTTTTAACTTGGTTTGACTTTTAGGGTTTCGATTTTGGTGTTTGAATCTTAGGATTATTTTCTAAGAATTATGAAGTTTTTAGGGGTTTATACTATTGGTCTTAGGATTAGATATCAATAGCTTCCTTTAAAAGTCTCCGCCAGGTTAGATTAACTTGAACATGCCGTAATGATAAAAGGATGAATTATATCTAACAAGCATCAAAATTTAAGATAATTTGATCTAAGATATTAATGTTTTGACTTGTTAAAAAGAGAAATTAGTGTTTCACAATATCCATTTAAGGTATCAACATTTGAATAGATTTTTATTAATCTTTCTCAACAATTTTTTATGGATGTCATATTTAATTTACTTTATGAAACATTGGATTCTTTCCATTACCACTGAAACTAATGATATCTCAAATGAATTTCTTTTCAATGTTGATACTTTCAAATATAATTTATTACAACAAAAAAAAAAAAATTACTTCACCTTGATACAACAATGTTCCCTTAAGCTAAAGCCTTGGAAGATATAAAACTAAGGGCAATTAAACAATTTTAGGCACAAATTGCATTAAGCATGATTTTTCCCCCTTCAATGTTATAGCAACTATCAATTGAGGAAAGGACTTAGCAAATAAAAAACTAAGGGCAATAAAATAATTTTAGCCATTTTTTTTTATAAATAAACAATTAATCTCAACACCCTTTTTACATGGAAAAGCAAAGGAGTTAAAGTACATCTTTTCTCTCTCACCTTAGTGTGACTCGCCCCTTTCTTTTTGCCTACTATTGCATTAGATTTTTAATTGACTCCAAGGCAAGAATCATACATATTTTAATCTAAGAATAGGTTTCTCACTTAGATGATAAGATCTTTTAAAAAGTGCTTGTAGCCATTAATTTGAGGAACCTAGAGCATGATGAGGAGGAGGGGACTTCCATACACCATATTGATACATGTCAAACTATTCGTGTCTGTAGATGATTGGATCCAATAGCAATGATGACGTATTTGCAACGTTTGACTCGCACTATATGTGGCTTTAGAGGAGTGACTTGGCAATGATATGTAAGAAAAACTTATGAAGATATGATAGGGATGAGGAGTAAGCAATCTCAAATAGCTTGAATACATGCATGATAAATGGAGGAGCTATGCATCATCAACCCCATAGTGCTTGGAGAGAGGCGATGCGTTCTTTGTTCTAATTCATGTTTGATCTTTGTGATTACAATTCGACAACATGACAATGTTTCTCTGAATATTTGAAATCTGCCAAATGAGGAGAACTCTTGAGGTATTTATAGAGTTTAACTATTGACAACATCCGTTAAATCGCAAGGTTTGTCAATGACTCAGATAAATCCTTCTTCTAATGATTTTTTTCATGGGCTCATTTTTAGTTTAGGCCTATGGAGAACCTCTTCTAAGTGCACGAGCTTTTCTAATAAAGGTTTAGAGTGGATAGGCCAGACCAACGATCTTGACTCCAAGTCCACCATGCTAAATCTTCCATAAGTCATCCCAAAGCATGAATGAACTCCTTAGGCCCTATCACTTAGCCCAAGAGTCAGATCCAAATATTTTAACATAATCAAATTTTCCCTTTATTTTGCCCTCGACTAAAGTCCTTTGGACAAAATTGAAGGGATTTGAGCATTAATTACATTTATAGATGTTTTGACCAATCCTTAGCACATGATGCTGCTAGGTGTTTCTTATAAAGTTAAAGATTTCATTTGTTCTAGATGAATCTTTGAGTAGGAGCTAAGTTCCAACAATGTAACTTGTTCCATTGTATGCAGTTGTATTGTAGTAGGTTCTGGCGTACAAACTAGCTCATTATTTCCTTGGGTGGCATTTTCATTAGTACCTAAAGTATTAGGTAGTTGAGTTGCTTGGGCAGCATGTGGTTGTGTAGCAATAGCAGGGTTTAACAAGGTCATTCCTGGTTACGTTGTCACGCCCCGAAGGGTACCCTAAACGTGGCAGTCCACTGTACACAATATTAAAGCCTAAGAATAACCACCTCAGTCACGCGAAGGCTTTCATACTATGTACAAGGCGTCTAACACATAAAGGAGACACATCGGAATTATACATTTTATGTTGATACAAATGAGTAACAATGTAAAGGAAATACAATTTACTATACTTCAGATACAAATCACTAGACTTCTCATACGGATCACTACACTTCAAATCATTCAACTCCAAATACATTCGTCCATAGACTTCCCTACATAAAAAAAAAAAATATTACAAGGCAGCTCATAAAAATCTAGTTGATAACTTCAAACATCTATATATCCTGCCAGAATCCCGAAGTCATTCTCGGCTCCAACCAATTCGGTCCCCACTTTGCATTCTTGAAATAACCTGCTTATTTAAACAACTATTGGGGTATAAACTACACTAACTTAGTGAGAATTCCCTTAATTCCGTACCATGACAAGCAAGTTATAATCAATCATATGCTATGCATGAACAAACACGTGAGCAAGCAATTATGCATGGGTATCTAGAACCCACACTAGAACGGATTTACGCCCTCCGTATCTTGGGTTAGGGATGGTATTGAAGTCTACACGACCGCTGCTAGTCCCCAAACCCTCGGCTCATAGCACTCGCCTCGGCTAGGCTCACACATGGAATGCATCCCCAATGCGCCTTAGTTTCCTATGAATGAGCTCTGATCCCGGGTCTCATTATCCAAACGAGTCCTCTGACCATACGATCGACCTACGTAGGAGTAGCACGCTACCAAATGCAATATGTCCGATGCGATGCATGATCAATTTAATTTTTGCTTAGGTAAAAATATTTATACATTCTTTAGAGTGACCAGCCAATATCATACACATAACAGGAATAATAGAACAGTGCAGTTATCTAATCAAATCGTGGTTTCGATTCTTTAGTATTCCTTGGCATACATTCATCACAGTGTCGTCATATATCCCATCCTCATTATATCAATTTTTATCTTGTTCCTATAATTCTAATGCAACTAACTACAAGCACAATCAAGGTAACAAAACAAGGAGAAAACTCACTCGGCCATTGGATCACTGGTCTTCTTAGTAATAATAATCCGGTAGTAGGGAATCGTCGAACTTGAGATTACCTAAAAAGGAAGAAATACTCTAGTAAGTATTTCCACTCAAACTAATCCAACGACTTCTTACGAACTATCAAATTCTTAATTCGCGTTTTAAGCGGGAATTCCAACTTAAAACGGCCATAACTTGGTCATTTTAACTCGGAATCTCGCAAATTTTATATCGATTTCTATCTACTTTGGAAGAGCTTTTAAAATATGAAGTTTAAATCAAGTTTTGAAAATATCTAAACCTCAAAAATGAGGGATCAGATCTGTACAACGGGTATATTGATTCCAAAAATGCGGTTTTCATGAATGTACTTGAGATTCCTAAGTACAAAATGAAATTAGATGCCATGGAAATGATTTTCCCTATCATGAATGTCATGATATGAACTCTAATGAGCCTAGGTTCTTATAACTCTTTAGATTTAAAGAATTTAAATAAACTTTTTCTTAGAAAACCATTTCATACTATTGTTTAACAAGTGAGATTACTACACTTGGTCACACCTACATATTACAAGGATTTTCTTTAGGAAAACTCCACTTTGCTTAAGGAAATTTTGACCCTATATTAGTTATATCATAAGGCCTTTATTTCTTTAATAAAATCCTCATTTATAAACTTTTAAGTGGGTCTTCTACTAGGGGGTTTCCAAAAATCCGAATTTAGAAATTTCCATTTTCAAGTTGATTCCTTTAGGAAAAATGTATTTATACTCAAAACTTTAAGTATTTATTATACCTATACCCTAAGAACTTCATTTATTTAAGAAAATACTATTTTTGAAGTTGGAAAAATAGTGTTTCTAACCATATATCCATTATTACGAATTTTGTCTACATGACTTTTAGCTCAAAACTTCTATTGGACTTCATTTCTTGTTTCCAACATTTTCTTTAGTAAAATCTCATTTAGACTCATGAAAAATATTACCAAACATTATCTATTACCTATAGGCTCCATTTCTCTTGTAAAATATATGTTTAAAAGTTGATAAAGGTGTTTTTATCCTAGGTTTCTAAAGTCATCCGAATTTACACAAGTTCATTTCTTGAAAAGTGTTTTCCTTTTTGACTTTATTAACTTATCTACCTATAGATCTATATACTAGGAAGGTTATTTATTAAAGACAAAAGCATTAAAGACTATTATTGCACATAAACACAAAATAATGATGAGATCTTAAATGCCTACATGAATATGAGTACTAAAATGATGGATCTACTATATCAAGTGCTTAAATGAGTTTTGAAAACATAAAAACTATATTTTTATAAAAGATCTTTTGTTCAAAATACTTTTTGATGGATAAACATAAAGCTTTTGGCATGAAAGCTCCTTTAAATGTTAGATCTACTTTGTAATGGTTCGGTATTCTTGTTTTGATATCTCATTGTCTACCAAAAGATCATGGAGATATTTAGTTGAAAATATCCAAGAATCACTTAGCCATAACAAGATCTATGAGTGGAAGGAGTAAAAGTTTACTTTTGAAGTGAAATAGAAGATGAAAAGAGGAAATGGAAAGTGTGTGTGTGTGTTTGGGGACTTAAAGCTCACGGCAAGGAGGGGAAATGGGGAGGATTTTTGAGAGTTTACACTTGTAAAAATTGAAAAGTGAAAGAATGAGGAAGAGAGAGAAAATGTAGTTTATAATGAAATGAGATTAGGTTAAATGAGTAGAATAAATTGAAAAAAAAATTTGTAGAATGGAGCTTGGGGGGGGGCGGGGGGGCGGGGGAGGGGGGCAATTCAACCCGGCCAATGTGCTTGTGGGGGGAAGAAAAAGTTTGATTTTTACTTATTTGATTGATTTAACTTTGATGTGTAATTGTCATAATTTGTATGGAAGGTTAAGGGACAAAATTCTTTGAAAAGGGGAGTTAATTTGAGTGATGGTAAGAGTTGAAATTGTAGAGTGTGCAAATAGGTAGTATAGGTGGTACTTGTGAATAGTGAAGAATAGTAGACAAGACAATTTAATTTCCGGTAGTAGGAAAATACGAATAAAAAGATTATAATTGTATTTTTCATAAGCCGGAAAATTAATGAAATCTATATTTTTGAAATCCTCATTTTATTTCGATTCAAATGAGTACTCATAAGTAAATTCTTGAAATTCTAGTTTCGGGACACGTTTTTTTATAATGGGTCTCGGGATGACCCGGAATTGAAATTTTCTTAAAATCTGATATTTTATTGGTTTGAAATGTAATCAAGAACTATATTCAAGATTAAATTTTCTTAGAAAGTTTCTTAATTGGAAACCGAGGAAAAGCCGGAATTAGGGTTCCTAGTTCTCACTCTAGACTTGAGCTATTCCGGTTTAGGGTTTTGGTTTCCGGTTCTAGGGTTATCTTGGCTACTTGAAAAACCGGGGTTTACAACACTTTGAAACAATATTCCATATAAATTATTTTATAAATTTCTTTTTGATATGAAACCGAAGAAAAGCCGGATATAGGGTTTCTAAGTCTTTCTCACAGTTTGACTAAACGGTTTAGGGTTTCATTTTCTGGTTTTCGAAGTTTACTTGATTACTAGGAAACCCGGGGTATACATTATAAAAGTAATAAAATTGTGTAATGAAATAAAATGAATAGTGCAAAAGACTAATCAATTACCGGTAGAAATGAAAATACAATAAAAGGTTATAACTGTAACTTTTATAACCCGAAAAATTATATAACTGATATATTTAGAAATCTTATAAAATTACGAGTCTAACGGTACTAATGGTATGTTTTTGATATCCCGAGCCCCGGGACACGCTTTTCAAAGTCTGTATCCGAACGGGTTCGAGATAGGTCAAAAATTTACCAATATGATATTTTTAAACAAACTTATATTACTACGAGCTATTCTACTTATTTAAATTACACCTCGGCCTCTAGGGTTAAGGGCGTTAGATTGCTGGACTTAAGCTATTGTATTCCGATTAGGGTTTTCGGGTGATTTTTCCGGTTTAGATCCTTGCCAATTTGGAAACTGATATTTATGTTTATACAACATATTTAATTTGATAAATTTATTTTAAATTTTATTTTTGTAAGTATTTAATATCTTTTAACGTTCTAGGAATTCTGAATTGGGTTTCATTTCCGAAAGTTAATCGTTATTTACTTTTTAATTTGTTTTTGGGTTTTATATTACCCGATTTTATAAATCGGAGTTAAATATGAAATTTTTGTACGCCATGGTTTTGAATTTGAAGACCACTGAGTTCTTATTTTATTTTTAAGGATTTTCATTTTCTCATGATTAAGAAATTTTTAGATTCTTTCGTGATTTAGGACTTGTCGAAATTCGATTTTAATTTGGATGATTTTTAGGGTTTATTTTTAAAGTTCATTTTGGAATTATTTATTGAAATTTTCCGGGGCTTACATACGTAGTAGCAATAGCAGTTGCAGTAGGCATAACAGAGCCATCATGGTGATGAACTCTTTCATAATTTTGGTATTCTCTTACATTTCATGTCTAAGTTGCATGATCAGGTATGACTACTTGCGTTATGTTGTCATTAGGATTGAGATTTTTCAAGTGGCCGCATGTTTTTTTCTCTAGCATCAGTATTAGTGTCAAATTCTTGACTATTGCCGTTGTTAGGATTGATTGGCCTTTTTCTTAGGGGTGCCATTGTCAAGTTGTAACTTCTCTTTCCTAATAGAGTTTCCAAAATGTAGATGATTGGATTTGATTGCAATGATCACATGTGTGCAGCGATTGGCTTGTGCTACACATGGATTTAGAGTAGTAACTTGGAAATGATACGTAAGGATGATTTATGGAGAGAGGATACAGAGGAGGAGTAAGTAATCTCAGATAGCTTAAATACATGCGTAATAGATGAAGAAGCTATGCAGCATAACCCTACAATGCTTGGAGAGAGGCGATGCATCTTTCATTTTAATTTTTATTTGATCTTTTTTATTTCAATCTGATAGCACAAAAACATTTCTTTGAATATCTGAACTCGGCCAAATGAGGAGAATTGTTGAGGTTTTTATAGAGTTTTAATGTTGATAACATCCATCTTTGCAAGGCATATCACCGGCTCGGATGAATTCTTCTTCTGATGGATCTTTCTATGGGCTCATTTTTTAGTTTAATCCCATGGAGAGCCTAATATAAGTGCATGAGCTCTTTTAAGAAAGGTTGAGAGTAGGTAAACCGGTTTAACAATCCTTACTCCAAGCCTACCATGCCAAATCTCCCTTAATTCATCCCAATGCATAGATTAGATTCCTTAAGCCTGATCACTTAGCCCAAGAGTCAGATCCAAATATTTTAACATAATCAAATTAGCCCTCTACAATTTCAAATATTAAATCTTGATTATTTAATTTTATAACTTGTAGCCTGTTGTTTTAGTAAACCCTTTTTCCTAATATATTCTTCTCTAGTCATCTTCACAATTTCAAACCACTAACACAATATAAATGAATCATGCTTTTGTGTGTGTGTGTGTGTATATATATAGTTGTATATCATATATATGATTATTGCATATAGTAGTTGTATACGTATATATATAGTTACCATAATAGGGTTGAATTCATTGTATAGATATATAACTATTTATGTCAAAAATATTACTATGATATTTAATGTTTTGTGTATGCAATATTTAATATTAAATACGATTTCAATACAAGTGTTATGATTTTGATTTAATATATAGGCAAAATACAAAGAATATTATAATAAAGAGTATTTGTTCATTATATACATTATATATACTATTAGAATATATATGTATTTATGCAGCTATTAATACAAAATGTTACTTAAATACAAGAGATGTAATATATGGTCTAAAATATCATTTTAGTATAATGTGAATAATTTTTGTTTTTTTGGCCATCAGTATAATGTGAATAATATATTATTACAATATATAGTATTTTTGTGTATACAATTACTGAATATAAAACATAATTTTAATATGAACATTACAGTATATGATTTAACATGTTATAAAGGTACATAAAATTCCATATCTATATATATAGTCTGTTAAATTATAATGTTTAATCTGTTGATGTACATTAAAGATATATAATGCTTAGCGGGAAGTACATATAGGTGTATATTTAAGTAACATAATACCTTACATAATTGTATCTGTCACACATATATATTTCTTATATATTATTATAACGAGTAGTTTTTTATCATGTATATCTTATAAATTATTAAAATATAGTATCTTATTATATGCAATAGCTAATGTTAGATACAATTTTATTAGAAGCTTTGTAGTATATGATTTTACATATAACATAGGTAAAATATGTGCAATGTACATATATGCTATATTATAATATATATTTCATTAATGTACATTATATATTTAATATTGTAAAAATAATCTTATATACATAATTATATGTACACACGAATAAAGTAGAGTTTGTGTGGAATTTGATTTTTAAGTGAGTTTTTCTTTTCTTGTTTAATGAGAGAGACACAATGAGATTAGGAGAGGATGTGAGTGGGAGGGTGAAGAAATTATGGGAATGAGGGTAGATTCAATGAGAAAAAAAAAATTAGGGGTATGAGTTTTTGAGAAAGAGATTGGCAAATTCATTAAACCCCTTCTTTTAGGTCATTTTTCTTCCAACAATATATATGAAAGGTAAGTTTGAAATTATGAACTTTTGTGAAAATGCAGTATTGATTATTGTAAACCCCTAGATTTTTTGGAACTCTTAGAAAATAATCTTAAAGCTAAATGATATAATCGAAAACCTAAAACTCCCTAGTAAAAACAAAAAAAATCTAGAAACTCTAAACAGGATCAAATAGAAAATTTCATAGCCTTAAGAAAAAGAGCACCTTCAAAAACAAAATACAAATCCAATCATTATTCGACTCAAAATCTATATGCTGAATAATTCATCATCAGATCTCTAACATGAAAATCGAGACAATATGTTCAAATAATATTTAATGATAAAATTATAAAACCTTAGACCCTTCGGTGAATTTAGAGTAAGAAATCAATACCAAAAGCTAAATCAAGTCAACATATAACACTAAAAGCCCTATATTCCATTAGACAATCTCAAGAGATGCAAAATATTAAATAAATCATAAAAATAGAGAAAAATTAATTTTTGATCTAAAAAATATAGTATATCCATAAACCTCTAGATTTTATAATCTTACGAGTGAATCTTAGAGCCGAAATTGATAATAGAACCTTAAAAGTCAACCTAGGTTCATATTAAGATATAGAGGATTTAGATTTAGCAAGACCTCGCAAGAAACCCTAAAATGATAAAAAATGAGTTAACCTTATATTATAACCCGGAAAAATGTCATATAACCTAAAAAGATTATATTCGCCAAAAAATCGATAATTTTGAACCAAACGAGATCAGTTTTAGAAATCAGGCACTCACACACAAAACAATAAAAATATTTCAAAAATCAATCTAAACTCGTAGTGAGATAAGGAATTGTAAAATTTGAGTTACAAATTTTTTCATCATCTAAAAACACCAGATATAACTTATTTACATGTATTTTTCTTACTATTAGTAATTTATTTGTCTTGTTTACTATTCAATTACTATTTGCTACTACTCATTATTATTTATCTATCTCTACTTTTTTTATAATCTATAAACCTATTTCTTACATTTTCTTTTTCAATATTCCTTTTTACATAACTTCTCTTACATTTTACTTACTTTTCATTACAAAAATTAGTTTTTAATCATCTCCTCTCCCCTCTTCGAGCAAGTCGGTGTCACTCTCTCTTTTTTCCATCTAATTTATTTTCTTTTTTAATTAATTTTAATTATATCTAATTTTTACTCCAAAACTCTATTAATATCCCCTCCCTTCTTCATTCTTTACACACACTTCTCAAACACTAACAAAACTCTTGCAAAATTTCTCCATAAGTCCTCTCTCTTTTCTCCATAAATCGTGAGCTTCATATCCTCATCCCAAAGTGATTTTCACAAATTTTTCTCTTCATTTATCTTCTATCTACCATCTCCTATCATCATCCATCTTAGGTAAAAAACCTAAATCATCTGTAACCCCCAAAAATTTTCATAATCCTTAAAAATAATTTTTAGAAGTATAAATATCAAAGACCCGAAAAATCAACTTGAGATTAAAACTCAATTCTAGACCGAGTCAAATACCGGAAACGAAACCCTAAAAGTTGAACCAAGTTAAAAATTTAATAAGAACAAAAACGAGTTCTCTCAATCTTGAGAAAACGAGAACCCCTGAAATAAAATATAAAGTCCAATTACCAATATAATCAACGTCCGTACGTCGATTAAATAATCTACCCAATTCCTAAAACGCAAATCGAAACAATAGATCCAAATACCGCTTAACAACGAGATAATAAAGTCCTAATTCCTTCAGTAAAATTTTAGAATCACAAAATCCAAGTTTTCCACAAAAGTCAAATCGAGTCAACTCATAAACCTAGACTCGGTTAAATGATCCGAGAACTAAAAACTATTAAATAATCACAAATGAAATAAATTTCGAGCTAAAATTCTAAAACGCTCAAGACTCGAAAATTATACGATCTTACGAATATCTCGATGAAAACGGAATTCAAAACGGATCCCTAAAAGTCAACAAGCCTATAACGAACCCTAGTAGTTAAGATCCGGCAATCCCGCGTTTTCAAACCCTAGAAAACGAAATTAAGTTAATGGCTTAGAATAGTTCGTAATGACATAGGGTAACATAAAAATATCAGATTCGCGAAATTCGAGTGACCTTCGGACCCAAACGGGATCGGTTCTCGAAAAGCGTGTCCCGGAGCACGGAATATTAAAAATATTCCGTTTATACCAATAGACTCGTAAAAATACAAGGATTCCAAAAATATCAGTTTTGGAATTTTTCGGTAGCTAAAAATTACAGATATCGCATTATTACGCGTATTTTTATTACTACCGGTACTTTAATTGTCTAGTCTACTATTCATAGTACTTTTTCTACTATTCATTACTATTCACCTATCTCTACTTTTTCTTACACCTACATATCTATTTTCTTACTTTTTTCATTTCCAATACACCTTTAATCACATCAAACTTTACACATTACTTCTTTATTACACAAATCAAATAAAACAAATCATTCTCTCTCTTACATACCCCAAAACCGGCGCCATTCCCTCCCCCATTCATCTAATTTTTATTTCTTTTCAATTTATTTTATTACACTCTTAATTCCTCCACAAAATTCTATAAATACCACCTCTCCCCTTCTCATTTCTTCACACCATTCCAAAGCAAAGAAATTATGCCAAAATCCTCTCCAAAAACTCTTCTTTATAATCTTACAAGAACTCACTTCTTGTAAAAAGAAAACACTCCTCTTCCATTACCAAAGAAAGTTTCTTTTCAAAGCCTCACTATCTACCACATATCACTACTCACATAATACCCATTCCATCTACCATCTTCATATCTCTTACATACTTAGGTAATATTTCTTCCATCTATTATTCATCCATGTCATGTAACTTAACATGACTATGGTGTTGTTTTGAAACTCATATGAGTAGTAAAAGCAACAACATGTTCATGTTTTGTTCTTGTACATAAGCTTCCTATTTTTATTTGTTATTATTATATTGCTATATATATAGTATTATGTATATATATTTAGAGCATATAAGCTCATTTGTTATTTATTTATTTTCAAGTTATGCAATTTATTTATTTTATGTTGATATTAAGACTAGTCTTTCTAGTCTTAGACTTGTCCATATCAAGTCAAAACAACCTTTTGATTATTTATTTTAATCTTTCGGGACTAGTCTATTCTTAGTCCCGGGATGCCTTGATAAAGCTAAGGCTCCAATACTTGATCGGGATTCCTTGATGAAGCTAAGGTTCCCAATGCTTGATATTTTATTTTCTTACTTATTATTTGTTTCTAGTGTTTTCTTATGTTCTTATTATTTTAGATGCTCATGATACTTGCATCTACATAATGTTAATGTCTCAACTAAGTCTAAAAAGTAGAATTTCATTTTATTAAGGGAACTCAAAACTAGATTTTCTATCATGTGGTTTGTCACAAAATAATGAAGTTTTTATCAACAACATAAAAATAAAGCACTACAAGCTTTCCCAAGATTTTCCTAAAATGACGAAGATAGTTTTATAAGAAATAAATATCTTCTTTATATTTCATGGTAATTTAAGTTTTAAGAAAAATAAATCGTTAATGTTGAAAACTTAAATTCTTTTCTAAACTAAGGAACAAACTAGTTTTCAAAGTTAATATAAAAATCAACTCATGAAGAACCCACTTAGGAAAAGTAATGATTTTTGAAATTCTAAAAGAAAGAATTTGTTTTCAAAAGAATATAAATAAAGTAAGGTTAGCAATGATGGATTTTATCAATAAAGATGATTCTTTTCAAGGAAATGAAAGAACAAGTTTTAGAAAGCAAAAGCTTATATTTTAGAAATAAATATAAGAAGGCAAGATTCATTTTCTAAAAACCATCCTAAATACAAAAATTATAAAAAGGGTTTTCATCAACTTAATGTATTTTTGATGAATTTGAACTTTAATCACTAGAAGGAAAATTTAATACATGACTAAAGGATTAAGGAAAAATTTAACTTGTTTTGGAAAAAGGAATGAAGAAAATAAAATAAGATTATACTCATTCATAACAATCTAAGAAAAATATAAAATTTCTTTAAATACTTGAGAGGAAGTTTTCAAAGCTAAAGTTTAAAAGAATTATTTTATGAAATAAATTGTTGAGACACTACCATTAGGATTTTTGCATATAAAGTGAGCATGCCTATATATTCAAAGTGTTTATCAAATATATATTTATATTGTTACAAAAGGATTTTCTTTAAAATGGAGTTGAGTTAGAAAATAGATTTTTGCAAAAGTTTAGAAAATTCGTTTAAATCTGTACCTGACGTTTTCGGAACCCAAATGACCTTTTATGACCACGATAAGTTTAGAGATGAATAGAACTTTTCGAATAGGTAGAAAACGGTATATTATATGCGAAATTCCGAGTTAAAATGAGCAAGTTATGGCCATTTTAAGTTGGAATTTCTCTTATACGATTTTACCGCGATTTTAAGAAAGTTTAGAATCTCCAAGATAGAAATTTCATGAAATACTTATCCCGGGTATTTCTTTTGTCTAGGTGACGAAGGATACGGAAATACCCTACCCGAGGATTTCTACGACTAAGAAGATAGCGAAATGGACGAGTGAGTTATTCCTCCTAAATTCGTTACTTTGCTTGTGCTTGTAAAGTAGTAGCATTAGTATATTAGGAAAAGATAAAAATGGATATATATATTGGGGAATTCGGGATTGTATATATGATTCTATGTTTATGCGTGAATTGAGAATTAAGAATATCGCAACTTCGATCTGCTTGTTTAAATTTTGTTTACTTACTTGTATGATTGTTTATTGTTGCTAAATTGATTGATCGCCCCTAATAAACCTTAATAAGGTTTGACCTAAGAACAATAAAACGTTCACGCATAGCATCCATCGAGTCACATCTATTTCAAGGCTGCTACTCCTACGCGTAGAGTTGGATTGGCTGTGATCGTGCGGTGCCACGGGCCATGTTCCTTCCTGGAGAATCCAAATCGCTCGGGGAAAGCGACTCTAGGTTCGGAGCCGAGCCAACCGAACGCTGTGGGTGAGGACCTGGGGACTAGCAGTAGAAGGTCGAGGACCTTCAACCCCGATTCCCTAACCTTTGATACGGAGGGGTAAATCCGTTCTATATATGGTTTCCGGACGACTATATATATTCGTATAATCATGTGATTGGTTCATTGTATGCATAGCATATGTGTGATTAAATAAATGAACTTGTTTGAAAATGTGGTGCGAATGAAAAGGAGTATCTCACTAAGCTAGTTGTAGCTTATACCCCTATAGATTTGTTGAAACAGGTATACCAGTGGCTTAAATTGAGGATCATGACATTAAGGAAGTCATGGATGAATGGTTAAGCTTCGACGAAGGAGATGGGATCATAAGATGAAGTAATGTTGTAAGGATCTTTATACCAAATGACCTATATGATAAGTAATGTATATTTAATTGAAGTAGGTTATGCCTCTAAGACTTGAGATGAAATATGTATGTTTTGTGATAAGTATTCTCTTTGTCTTGTTACTTATCTATTATCAATGTAAATTGTGCTACTCCGATGCGTCCCCTTGGTTGTGATGTACGCCTTGTACATAATATGGAAGCCTTTGCATGACTAAGGAAGTCATTCCTAGGCTTTAGTATTGTGTACGGCGGACTGCCACGTTTAGGGTACCCCTCGGGGCGTGACACATCTCCTTAGTTCATGTAAACATAGCATGAACATCATGTATGTTCTGATTTCAAGAAATCCCCATGAGGTTATTCTGAGGAATAAAATCATAGAAACAACATCATGTTTATGTCTTATTTAACTCTATCTTGAAATTTTGTTATGTTGTATTCATACTTCTAATATAACTCTCTATATGTTACTATATATAAGTGTATATATAGATATTTAGCGCCTAAAGCTAACTAATCTAACATTTTATTTTTTCTTTTATTTCCTTGCTTATTTATTTATTTCATGCAAATAAATAAGACTAGTTAATTTCTAGTCTTAGATTTATCCTTAATTAAGGCAAAACAAAAGATGACTTATCCATAACCTAAGTTCTGAGGAGTCTTGATATAAATCTAAGACTCCCATGTTTTCTTGATATTTTCTTATTTTATTTATAGGATTTGTCCATTTCTAGGTCTCAGGAAGCCTTGAATAAGATCTAAGATTTTCACGACTTTTTTTTTCTGTAAGCTTTCCTTATGGTTTTTTTAATTTTATGAACTTGTCCATTTCGAAGTTCTGAGAAGACTTGATATTAAGCTAAAACTTCCATATCTTTATTTTCTCTATATTTTCTTTTTTGGTTTTCTATCATTCATTTCTACATGAGTTTATGCTAACAAATTATTTCTTAGAATAACTACTAGATTCATATGCATACATGGTCATGAAGTGATATTATTGTCTTAATAAAAAAAATCAAAATGAAAATATAGATTATTTCTTATCACATAAAATGAGACTTATCTTTTAAGAGAGTTAATTTTCAACTCTTAGGAATTTTTTTAAGTATAAGAATAGTTGAACAACCGCATTTTCTTTAAAAATGTTGATAATTTGTTGTTATGTAAAATTTTCTTAAAATTTTTCTTGAAGTATATGTATCAATATTTTGCTGAACACCAAGAACAAGTGAAATTTCTCTCGTATGTCAAACTTAAAATTATTTTGTAGTTTAAACTCAACTTAGAATAAAACTAGCAACCAACATAACGAATCAAATTTGGAAAATAAATTTACCTTCATAAAGCAAAGCGAGTGTAAAAATAATGATTCTAATAATTAGGTAATTCTCTTACAACAAATTAAAAACTATAAATTCTTTCTAAAATTTAAATGTTGATAATTCATTGTTATCCTATATTGTCCATAAGCTTACTCTTTGAACATGAACAGACCCTTTTTATCAAAAACAAAAGCTTAAAACAAGTCTCTCATATAATTCTTTCCATCCAAAACTAAAAACAATTTTTAAGAAATTCCCACCTCAAATAAATTTTAGCCGCTAGCACATAGAAATACATGTTTTAGTAAATAATTAGTTAAAGGAAATTAATATGAAAAAAAAATATTTATGAATTCAAAATAAATATAAAATCTCGAATTTTTGTGGTTAAGTTTCACACTTGAAAGACCTAAGTATTAAAACTTTAAAGGAAAATATACTTATAATATTATGTCATAATAAGTAAAACCCATGTAAAATATAGGGAATTTTTATAAGACTCTTAAGATTTCAATGTATATATTGAACGACAAATTTTGTTATGTCATATATTTATCAAATTTAAGATGACACATTTTATCACAAGTCAAGAAAAAGATTTCTCATAAAACTCAACATTGTTACTACCTATCAAGAATGTTTTACAAAATTACTTTTGAGATAACATCACTAGGATCGTGCATATAATATGAGTTAATGTCAATACTAAATGATTTTCAAAGGTAGAAATTTAAAGTTTCTAAATAAAGTAAAACTTTGAGAAACGCAAGGATTAAGGGTTGGAAGATTGTAGGATGAATTTGTACTATCTTTTCTGAGACCTTAATGACCTTAAATGTTAAAGATAACTTTAGAAATAGATAGATCTTTTTCGACTTGGTAGAAAACGACTAATAATATGTGAAATTGCAAGTTGAAATGAGCAACTTATGGTAGTTTTAAGATGAAATTTCCATAAACCGAAAAAATGATGCGAATAAAATAGATAGAGTTAGAAATTTAAGTAAAAACCTCTATGTAATACTCATTATGAGTATTTCTTTTTGTCTAGATGATGAGGAATAGGAGAACCCCTTCACGAGGATTATTTCGACTAAGCAAATTACGATATGGATAAGTGAGTTTTCCCTCATGATTTCATTACCTTACTTGTGCTTGTAGATAGTTGCACAAGATTTATAAGTACAAGATTAAATGAACATGTATGGGGTTATGGGTTCTTATGTATGTGCTTCTATTAATGTGTGATAAGGGATGCTAAGCATATCAAAAGTAACAAATGATTGTTTTGTATATTGTTAATATTGCATGTTGCTTATATTTGTATGATAATTATTTGATCACCATTAAGTATACTTTAATGTACTCGACTTTGGTATAAACTAAATTGGCATGCATTGCATTCATAGAGTCATATGTCGAAGATTGCTGCTCCTATGTAAGAATCGGAAAGGTCTAAGGCGAAGCCATTTGTACCATAAAAAGGCCCATAGTTATGCTCATTCTTAAGGAAACAAAGGTGTATCGGGATACATCCTAAGGTAAGCCGCACCAATCGATCGCTATGAGCAGAGTGCTTGGGGACTAACAGTGAAGGGTCGCGTGAATCTTCAAATTCTAACTTCTAACTCTCGATACGGAGGGTGTAAATCCATTATATGTATGGTTTTTGGATACCCATACATAATTATTTGTGACATATGGTTGTTGCATAGCATATGCGTGAAAATTAATAAACTTGTTTGAACTTACGGTATGGATAAAGGTAAATCTCTAAACACGTTGCAAGCTTACACCACTATAGATTTTTGTTGAAAAAGGTATACTTGAGACTCTATTAAAGAATGAGACATTAAGGAAGTCATAGGTGGATTTATGAGCCTTCATGGAAGAATTGAGAGCATAGAATAAAGTTTTATTTGAAAAATTTCTAGATGAATAATATGTGATATGATATTATTTTGGAGACTATTATGAAACACTCATATATATTTTTGATCCATTTGAGGACATTAGCGGGAGTATGCCTTGAGGATTTGTAATTGATTTATTTATGTTTAATGATATGTATTTTTCTTACCTTGCTACTTAATTGTTATTAACATAAATTGTGCTACTTCAATACGTTTTTTTGTGATGTACGCTTTGTGCATGATATAAGTCTTTACGTGAGTAAGGTAGTCATTCCTAAGTTTTAATATTGTGTACGACAGACTGTACGTTTAGAATACCCCTTAGGGTGTGATATTTTAAGTTGGTATCAGAGTAATAAGTTTTTTGGAATTAGGTGAAAGGATACTAAGAGATTAGAACGATAGAATGTAACCATAGAAGTAGACAGGTAGATATTAGATGACTTCAAGTTAGCATAGTGCTGGCTTTAACTTCCATGACCTATAAGATCTGACCTTTGGATTTTGAATGATAAATTACTACCCTAGAGACTTTTAGAAAAAAGGTGGAAATATTTAAACAAGAGCTGGAGAATATTTAGGAGGTTACAAATAATGGATAAAAATACTACATAGAAAAGGTTACCCTAGAATGTCGACTCTAAGTTTGGAGAAAGTGAAAACAATTAGAGAATGATCTTGGAAAGACAATATTAGACAAACATGAAGAAAACAAGAATTTGAGATGTTGACGAATAGATTAAGCCTACCTTAACACCTCTAAGGTTTGATGCATAGTAACCCTACCCAAATCTTTGCCCTTGATCCAATAAGAAGAAAATATTATACTACCCTCTTTTATCAATAAGACTGCTAGGTAAATAATACCGTTCTAGTGCCTTCGCCAACCCTCTTATCGAATAAACGAAAAATGAATAATAAAGGGTTTTGCTACACTCCTTTTCTCTAAAACATGTGCATAAAATATGATCAAGATAAAAAGACACCTAATGCAACCGTCTCGTTTTGTTTCTAGGAGACTACCTAAGGAGAACATGCCACAATCAAATATCCCTTCCAAGGAACCGCAAGAACAAGAATCATCGCCACCACAAGATCAAACTCAAGAAGTTCTAATTGCTTTGAGATGCCTAGAAGATATGATAAGAGCATACATACAACAAGTGCCTACCATATTCATGCCTATTCCAGTTATGGAGCCCTAATCGAAAATGATGCAAAGAGCCCAAACTCTCTTTATTGTGGCTGGTCAAATCCTAAAGCCAAGAGACTCAAGACGCTCGGTCTAATCACCAAAGAAGAGACTCCTAAAAGGCATGAGATCTATGTTGGAAATGCAAGGAAGCACACTACCCAAAACGATGCCCACAACTGCAACACAAATGTTGCTTCTATGGGATCCTAGACACAAGATGTCGGATTGTCCAAAGAAGGAGACCTCCACCTGCTACAATTACAAACAACTAGGAAACTTTGTCAAAGAATGCCCTCAAAGACAAAAATTGATTGTTAAGTTATCACACCAATTTGGAAGGGACCAACCTCTTAAGAAAGGCAATGACGATGGAAAATAAAACTCTTGTATATCATTAGTTATAGCTAGCCCTATTGTTAAGAAATCCAAAATGCCTAAAAGTTACTTAAATGATACTTTTTTAGTTATCCAATTAGTAATTGGATATAGATAGGATAAAGTCGTAATCATGTTTTTGTATCCTTTCTTTGAACTTTTGTAAATGGAAGATTTAAGTGTTCCTCCTACTTTCATGTATTTACTTTAATGATATGAATTTCCTTTTTATTACTTTGATTTCAACAAGTTTCAATGCTTCTTTTATATATATATATATATATATATAATTACACATTTCTGTACCCAATCTCTTTTAGAATGCTTCTTTGAGTTTTTTTGAATGCCTCAAACTTAATAAAATTTGAAAGTCCCACACAAAACCTGATAAAATTAGATCACGTAGGAGATGCACTCGTACACAATGCGAACCTAAATACCTTCTATGGAACCAGTGAACCAAGAAATACTCAACAATCGAACTAACCAAGAGAAGTTTCGACTGTTATCGGATAACTTGTTGGCCTGATAAGAAATTACATGTAACAGGCTTGTACTGTACCAACACCTCTACTAGCTACACACGTGCAAGAAGTGGCACCAAAAGTTCCAAACCACCTATTTGCATCAGCACCTGCTAAAGTGCAATCGATATTTTGATGGAGCTTTTGAAAAACCGGATGAGGCCAAAGATTGGTTAGCACAGATAGAATTATCTTTTCGTGCTTTTGAAGTACCACATTTCCTTAAGCTTGCTTATGGTACATATATGCTAACATTCAATGCATGGGTATGTGGGAATCCAAGAGTAGAGAGCTACTACCACCAACCACATGGGAGACATTTATGCACGAATTGCTGGAGAACTTTTTCCCTGGGAGCTTGAGAGTTTAAATAGTGCAGATTTTCTTCGCATCTCACAAGGAAGCCGCAGTCTTGAACAATACAAGACTGAATTTAACAAATTGTTGTAGTATGCCTTGGAGTCATATAAGTATAGTGAGGAAACTCAAGAGACAAGTGTTTCTGAATGGTTTAGATGTGACCTTCGAGTCAGCTTGGAGGAATTTGACATCAAAGATTTCAGGGAACTTGTGGAAAGAGCCAGAATCGTGAAAATGCTAGAAAAAGAGAATGCGATAGTGGAAAAGAAGATCATAATGTTCAAAGAAAAGCCCTTTGAAGGAACAAGTTCAAGTGCTAAATTTGAAATACTCTTACCCATTAATGGTTCAAATGAAAATGAGAACCCAACACTAGAAGAGATACAATGTTGGAAATGTAAAACGAAGCATTACCCTAAGCAGTGTTTGCATCTATAGTCTAAGTGTTATCTATGGGAACTTAATCATAAAATTGAAAATTATCCTAAGAAGACTACTACCATGTGCTTTATTTGCACTAGGATAGGAGATTTGGCTAACACATGCCCTAGACTGAATAACCTACATATCAAGTCACCATGTTCATCTAGAAACAAAAGGAGATATAATAAGAATGGAAGCAATGAAAGAAATAGGAATAAGAATCGCTTGAGAACATCTTCACTGAGAATAAACATATGCAGCCTACAAGGAGGGTGGGGTTGCAAGGAAGCCAGTGATGAGGAAATAGAACTCACTACTATAGAATCGGATGATAGCTATGGATGCGATTCAATATCAAGTTAGTCTCATACCTTAGATGTTAGGATATCCTTACACACTATTAAAGCTAAGAGAACAACTCTTCTGTTAGTAACACCAATAGAGTAAATAATGAAAAAAAACGTCATCACCAAGCCTAGAATGGGTGGGCATAAGATCGACTAAGTAAAAATTTAATACGTATCAAATGTATAAATCGAAGCAAACCCTATCTATCTTGTTGACACTAAAAACACGCAATTTAAAGAATAATCAAAAGCATGAATCTTTTAATTGTTGCTTAAAAGATAGAACCATTAATAACGGAAATTCAAAATATAATTTCCCATAGTTTTTTACAATCAATAACATAATGAGACATCTTAGTTTCAACCTTGTCAAGATGACCACATAAATGAAAATTATAAAACACTGATATCTTATAATAAAAAGAACATGAATACTGCATATTTTATATGCACAATGTCATATATATACTCATACAGAAATAGAAAAACGAATCTACAACCTTCTTTTGTTGACGTGTCGCATGACTATTGTGTCATCTTATGTTTGAAGTTAAGTCGAGTCGAGTCGAGTGTCAGTTTTTTGTTGTCTTGGTTGAGTCTGAATCTTCTCCAAAAGTCGAGTAAGTAAATATTGGAATCGCTAAAACAAACCTTATTAATTTATACATGCTATATTGCATGGAATATCAGTCACATATAGTTAATAAAACATTGAAAATTTCCGAATTATCAAATTAAGAGATAAATGACGAATAATAAATACTTATGAGAGAAGTGATACTAAAGCAACAATAAATCTCAATACTTTTTCATGAAAATGAAAATATAAAAAAAAGTCAAATAAATGGGGTAAAGAAATGAAACAATGTAATCATAAACACATGTAAAAGATAAAACAAATGTAAATATTGAGTGAATGAAAGCATGATGAATCTAATATGTGAGTAATGCCAACAAGATATATAACATAAGCTTTCTCACCAGTTCAACAAACCATATATGTGTAACAAGTTTTAAGGACAAAAGTTTCTTTTGGAGGGGGGTAGGGGGGAGGGTGTAAGTTGTAAACCCTAAAATTTTTTGGAACTCCCAAAAAATTATCCTAGAGCTAAATACCGAAACCAAAACCCTAGAATCGACCCAAGTAAAAAACCGAACTATAGAAACTCTGAACAACATCAAATACAAAATTTCATAACCTTAAGAAAAGAGCACCTTCAAAAACAAAACGGAAATCCAATCATCGGTCGACTCAAAATCCTTATATTGAACAATTAATCCATTTAATCTCTAACACGGAAATGGAGATAGTATGTCCAAATAATATTTAATGACAAAATTATAAAACCTTATTTATTTATTTCATGCAGATAAATAACACTAGTCAACTTCTAATCTTAGACTTGTCCTTAATTAAGTCAAAACAAAAGGAGACTTTGTAAATCCTGGAAAT
Organism: Combretum micranthum; assembly: GCA_024138025.1. Lineage (NCBI taxonomy): Eukaryota > Viridiplantae > Streptophyta > Magnoliopsida > Myrtales > Combretaceae > Combretum > Combretum micranthum. The sequence continues at coordinate 139,281 of JAMXBD010001069.1, read as the reverse complement.
TTTCCACATTAGTGCACGACTCTAAAGTAGAATATATGAACTAGTTAATAGACATAAATTCCAATAACAGTCTAAGAATAGATCAATACCTAGAATTTGGTTAGATAAAGGATTTAGAAATCGAATAAAGAATTTCCTTAGCCCTAGTTGATACTAAAAATGAGATTTCGTATCTTGAACTGATGATTCAAGATATGATTAAAAGAAAATCTAAATCTCAAACCTGAAACTTGTTTTAAAAATAGATTTAAATAGAAAAATATAAAGATAAAGATTAAATGATTGTTTTTGAACTTAACAATGATTCGAGATTAGAACGATGAGTAGTAATGAGCCTGTACTTAGATTTAAACCCTAAATTTAAGATTCTTAGATAGTATTAAACGCTACTAATAAGATTTCATGATGGGTACCAAAACTATATATATATGTATATAGTTTAGTCTCTATATCAAGTGCGATATTAAGTAATTAATTAACTACGCTTATAGACAGAAAACGATAATCTAAGGATAAACCGTTAGGATTATAAATACACAATGAAAACATAAACTATCGTATAACTCAAGATCTGAACTTCAAATAAATAATCGAATCATGCTATTGTTCTAATTCAAGTTTTCTTAAGCTATTGAAGCCTAAAATAAAAATTGACCTAATGATTTAGGAAACTTTAATTGCGGGAGATAAAATTATACGAATAATTAATCACGTATATATAAAACCTAAGACTGTATTATTTGATAATCTAAGTATTTTGTATAACTCTATAAATATATTTTTGTATCAAAACTCTCAAATATTAGCTAATTTGCACCCGTATAACTTGTAAACTATCCTAAAATTAAATTAAATTAATTAACTAATATATATATATATCATTCGGTGGAGAAGAATTCGGCTAAGTGCATAGGAAGAAGAGGAGCCGGAATTGATCAATAATTCACCCAAAATTGTCAACAAAAGCAACCTAAGGACCAATTAAATAAATCCAACTCAACATAGCATTAATTAGTATGAAAATAACATACCAAATGCAGCCAAATGTAGAGCAAAATCGAAGGAAATTCGGAGGAAAGAACACAGCCGCAAGTTCTCCTGTCATTCTTCTATATATATATGTTTAATACCATTATGAAGAAACAAACAACCCTCATTAATTCCCAAACTTCCCAAAACGAAACTACTCCTACATAGCCACCAAAACGAACTAAAAACAGAAAACAAATAGATCAAATCATCCAAATACGAATCAAAAGCAAAACAATACAAAAACCCTTGGAAACGAGTTCAAAGGTACGTTGATGAAGTTCGAATGATTTTCTTTCAAATTTAAGCATTAGAACTGACTTCTAATAATCATAGGAACATAATCAACACAAATACAAGCTTCGAATTACATCGGATCGGTTCAACCGAGGTAAAAATCCAAAACCCTAGCTATATTTTAGTAAGATCGAAATCTAAGTATATATGTTTGAAGAAGTGTTAAAGATTGTTTTATGTTCATATATAAGATGGAAACACTTAGGATTGGTTTAAGAATGTTTTTAATGTGGAAAATTTAACAAATATGAATCGGATCATCGAGGAAGATGATGAACAGTGCTAACACTGTCCATAAGCTGGCAGTATAGTCGTTCAATGCCGACGGCTTACATGATAGGCCGACGGTGTAGGGACGGCTTACACTGAACAGAAGCTACGTAAAATTTATTTTCACGTAAAAATGAATGTAAGCCGGCTATCTAGGAATATACGCCGACGGCGTAGGATCGGCGTACGTTGAAAGCTAAGCTTTCAAAGCCAGTGCAACCAATATGAAATAATGCACAAAACCAAATCAACATTGGCACTTAGTTTCAAAGCCGGTGGCTTTGGGCCGGCGTACACCCAAATTTCTTCAACAAAAGCTTGTTTTGAAATAAACAGAATATATATATATATATATGTAATAAGCCTACTGAGTATATATTATATAAATATGATAATACATAATTTATTAGATAAATAAGTAAATACAAATACCTAGAATATTTTGATTTATATTTAATAATTCTTAAATCCTTAGAATTAGAAAAAAATATTAAGTATTAATAAAAGTTATAAATAGCCAAATATTTGTTCTAAATAGATAAAAAAAAGATAAGAATGGAAATTGAAATAAGCTAAATTTTTGAGTAATGTGACTTCTAAAAATAACAAAATAATTACATGAGATAAAATAGGAAAAATATGACGACACTAAGTAATAACAAATAAATATAATTTTCTATATTGGGATCAGTATAGAATAACATAAAATCAGTATTAATCACTACCAAAACTTGATAAATATCAAGTTTAGGACATAGTCACATATAGAATTTAGTTATACAATCTATATTTTATTGATGAATACTTTAATCATCTTACTAGGTGACTTTGAAACATAGAAGATCTTTCAGCTGATTATTACGATTGAGTTAGTATGAGCAGGTGAGTAATTCAGTCATATTGTACTGTTTGTGCTTGTAAGTAGTTGAATATGTAATGCAAAGATAATCAAATTATTGTTTTGTTGAAAGTATGTTGTGATCTGACTGTATGATTGTTAAAATATCCTTACAAAAGCGTTAATGCAATGATTTGATGTTGTCAAGTAGTATAATGATGATTGTGTGTAATGTATGATCACCGTGAAATTGAATAAGAACTAGTGACTTATCAAAATAAACTGATCATGCATTACACGAATTGCATTATTGCATATATATTGGGATGACAGCCTGCTACGTATTAATATTTCGGTTCTCTGTTAATGCTTGGTGTTGTTCTAATGTGTTAGTTCTTCCAAGGTTTTCTTTGTTCCGTTGTTCTATGGGAATTAAGTGGCATCGAAGAACGCCGCCCGTAGTATCACTTTGAAATGATTAATATTAGGGAGTTTCTAAGGTGGATACAGGAAATGGTCAGTTTAATCTATTATATTAAAAGTGATAACCCTAAAATGAGAAATCGTTGATTTTTCTGTAAACTTAGTCTCTCATGGGCAGGTGGGTCATGGAGTAATGGTTCTTTAAACCTTAAAAAGATGCCATAAATCTTTTTCCTATTTGGATTCTAAATCATCCAAGCTTGTATCTGTGCATATGGTTGAGTGCTCGCATTGTATATGATTTGATAATAACTTATGTGATGTATGATATGTCTGATTATTCACTGAGCTGTGGTTTCGCTCATACTCCAACAGTCTTTTTAGGTTTACCCTATGACCTTGGTTAGTCACTTCCAGGAGTATGGCTTGGTAAGGGCTTAGGAGCTGGAAGTCTATGGTTATATTTGGGAATAATGATTAAGTTTTCTTAGAATAGCTTAGTTAGTACTAATGTATCAGTTGTAAACCTCAAGAAGTCTGCATGGATTGTAATAGTTCTGTAATGTTTATTCACTAATTTATTTCTTGCATATATTTATCATTTCTTATCAAGCAACTTAAAGATCCTGTTGTTTTGAAAACCTGTCATTCTTGAAGGTAATCTAGTGATAGTATTCAAGTGAACTTGTCTATTGCTACTAGGGTACCCTCGGGGCATGACAAACTTATCCATAATCTAAGTCTTGAGAAGCCTTGACATAAATCTAAGACTACCACGTTTTCTTGATATTTTCTTATTTTATTTATGAGACTTGTCATTTTTAGGTCTCGAGAAGTTTTGAATAAGATCTAAGATTTCCACAACTTTCTTTTCTTTAAGCTTTCCTTATGCTTTTCTTATTTTTATGGAACTTGTCTACTTTTATGTTCTGGAAGTTTTAATATTAAGCTAAGACTTCCATATCTTTATTTTCTCTATATTTGCTTATTTGATTTTCTATCATTCATTTCCACATAAGCTTATGCCAACAAATTATTTCTTAGTATAACTACTAGATTTATATGCATATATGGTCATGAAGTGATGTTGTTGTCTTAATAAAAAAAATTTAAAATGGAAATATAAATTATTTCTTATCTCATAAATGGGACTTATCTTTCAAGAGGGCTAATTTTCAACTTTTAGGAAATTTTTCTTTAAGAATAAGAATAGTTGACCAACCACACTTTCTTTAAAGATGTTTAAAATAAAATGTAATAATTCGTTGTTATGACAAATTTCCTTAAAATTTTTTCTAAAGTATATGTATCAATATTTTGCTAAAAACTAAGAACGTCAAATTTCACCGTATGAAAAACTTAAAATTATTTTGTACTTTAAATCAACTTAGAATAAAATTAGCAACCAACATAAAGAATCAAGTTTGGAAAATAAATTTACCTTCATAAAGCTAAGTGGTGGTAAAAATAATGACTCTAATAATTAGGTAATTCTCTTACAACAAATTAAAAATTATAAAATCTTTCTAAAATTTAAATGTTTATAATTCCTTGTTATGTGATATTGTCCATAATCTTATTCTTAAAACATGAACAAACCCTTTTATCAAAAAAAAAAAAAAAAGCTTAAAAAAATTCTCTCATACAATTCTTTTTATCCAAAACTAAAAACAACTTTTAAGAAATTCCTACCTCAAATAAATTTTAACCACTAACACATAGAAATACATGCTTTACAAAATAATTAGTTAAAGGAAGATTAACATGAAAACAAAATATTTATGAATTCAAAATAAATATAAAATCATGAATTTATGTAGTTATGTTCCACAATCGGAAGACCTAAGTATTAAATTTAAAGGAAAATACACTTAGAATATTATGTCATAATAAACAAAACCCATGTAAAATATAGGGAATTTTTGTAAGACCCTTAAGATTTCAATGTATATATTGAACCACAAATTTTGTTAAGTCAAATATTTATGATATTTAAGATGAAACATTTTATTACAAGTCAAGAAAATTATTTTTGATAAAACTTAACATTCTTATTACTCATCAAGAATATTTTACAAAATAATTTTTGAGATAATATCACTAGGATCATGCATATAATATGAGTTAATGTCAATACTAAAATAATTTTCAAAGACAAAAATATTTTTATGTTCGCTAAAAAGTGTCTAAGTAAAGTTAAATTTTGAGAAATGCAACAATTAAGGGTTGGAAAATTGTAGGAAAAATTTGTACCATCCTTTTCCAAGACCTTAGTGGCATTAAATGTTAAAAATAACCTAAGAAATAGATAGATCTTTTTGAGTAGGTAGAAAAAGACTACTAATATGCGAAATTTCAAGTTAAAATAAATAAGTTATGGCCGTTTTAAGTTGAAATTTCTATAACTAAAAAAATGGTGTGAATAAAATAGATAGAGATAGAAATTTAAGTAAAACCTCTGTGAAATACTCATTTAAGGTATTTCTTTTTGTCTAGGTGACGAGAAACACGAGATCCCCTTTCCCAAGGATTATTTTAACTAAGCGATTGTGATATAGACAAGTGAACCTTCCTCATGATTTCGCTACCTTACTTGTGCTTGTAAATAGTTGCACTTTAATTTATATGTACAAGATTAAATAAACATATATAGGGTTATGAGTACTTATGTATGTGCTTCTATTAATGAGTGGCTGTAAGGCCCGACTTCCTTTGTAAATCAAGCTTGACTTCGAGAACCGAATCAGAAATCAAAGCAAAACCAGAATAGCTAGGGTTAGGAAAGAACCTAGAAACCCTAAGTCTGGCTTCACTGAGAATAAAACCATAGAGCTTTTGAGATTAAGTTGATCTAGACTATAATTCTAAAGAATATATTGAAACATAAAAAGATCAATTTTTAGGAAATTATCTGTTTCGAACCCGACCGGGATCGGTTCCAAAAAACCAGGCCCGTGACTCGAAATTAGAAAAAGATTCTGGAATACTCTTTAAGATCGAAATTTAATAAGAAAATTCAAAAATATATTTATTATAATTTTTCCGTTTATATAAATTACAATTATAGCCTTTTATTGTATTTTCTTTACTAACTAGTAATTGAATTGTCTAATCTACTATTCATTATTATTGACAAATACAAGCCCATACCCTACTCACACTCACAAGCCATGCCCTTACTCTTACATCCTTACACTTCACTCATTACCATTTTTTTCCTACGAAATTGTTACACATTATTACATAAATTAAATTTGAAAAATTACACAGCACTCATTCTCTCTCTCTCTCTAAGGGCAGGCGTGAACCAACCCCCCCCCCCCCCCCCCCCCCCCCCTCTCCTCTCCCTCTCATCTTTATGCCCAATTTGTTTTATTTTCTTCTTTTATTTAATCACACAAAACCTTGATCCAATTCCTTATATAAACACCTTTTACCTTTACCATTTCACTTTCCTTCCTTTTCACAACAAATCAACTTTTGTTTTCTCTCCCTCCCTTTGTTGTGACTCCCTCTCCCTCATACACACACACATTTTTTTCTTCAAGTTATCTTGATCCAAAACATAAATAGGTAATAGATCTATACACCATTACCACAAAAACATGCAATGGCAAGATCATTTATGTGTAGATTCACATAAAAAAAAAAAAAAAATCCCCGACCTTTCATGCTAGGGATGTGAAATCATTAAAACATGATGATCAAGCCATCACAAGTTGTGGATCTTATGTTTTAAACTCATATTTTTCTCATAATCATAATATATATTCATGTAGTGATGATCTTATGTAAAATCTTGCTACTACATTGTTATCATAATAGTATACTCATTTCATGCATCTAACATGATCATCACACTAAGATCTAGCTTCTAAACATCCATCCTTTACATGTCATTTGAGATCTCATGCATTTATTTTGTTTAGAATGAATAAATGCCCATAAAGATTTTTGTCTTATGTAAATGAATTTTTTTTTTTTTTGGTTAGGATATTTATGAAGATGAGCCAAAAACCAAAAACAAATATTGTTTCATCAAAATAAACTTTTGTAAATTCGGATGGAAAAAGAGCTATATTTTGAAAACCTATTTTTCAACTTCCAAAACATAAGTTTTATGTAAAAAATGAAGGCTTATGGAATAGATATCAATAGGAGATGATTTTAATAAGTTAATGGTAGATCTATTAAAGAAATTTGTGAAACAAGAAATATTTATAAGATAGAAAATTTGGCTCTTATGTTAGTTACATGAAATTCATAACTAAGAAAAGAGGGTATGTAAACACCTATTTTTCAAACGAAAAATTGAAGTTTTATTAAAGAAATGATGTCCTTAGGAGATAGGAATAGTGGAGCCTTAATTTTTAAAGCATCAAATGAGTTTTTCTTCAAGAAATCACCTCAAAATCATTTTTATATAAATTCGGATTTAGGAATAGCACATATTTAAACACTTGTTTACAAAGTGTAAAATGAGGATTTTTGTTGAAAAATGAAGACATTAAGGAATAGATATAGTAAAGACTTAATTTTAGCAAGAATAAATAAATTTTATTAAGGAAAATCTCTAAAACAAGTATGATTGTCAAGAACACAAAACTAAAGTTAGGTATTCATGACGTCTTGTAAGTAGAAGCTTTATAAAAAATGCTCTTCGAATTGAATATCATCAAGAACATACATATAGGAAGCCCATGACATACCATTCATGATAGTAACTTGTTAATATTGCATGCATATTTGGCATGGATAGTAGAAACATCATAACTCTTCACAAAAACAATTTCGAAAATGGATGTTTAGCTACTGATCAAAACTTATCTAAAATTTTTGAGACTTAAAATTTTTTCAAAACTAAGATATTATATTTGAATTAGATATATCTTCGAAGTAGATAGGAATTGGTATGTAATTTGCAAAATTCCGAGATAAAATGACCAAGTTATGGCCGTTTTAAGTTGAAATATCCATTAATGACAAGAATTAGGAACTTACTAGTTTTTATGAAATAAAATGGATTAGATATAGTTGAAATACTCAATTGGGTATTTCTTTCACTTAGGTGACTTGGATCTCGATGATTCGTTACCACCGGACTATTATACTAAGACTGTCGACTTATGGCCAAGTGAGTATTACTTCCTAATTTCATTTCTTGATTGTGTTTGTAGTGATTAGTTACACTAGAATATGAGGCAAAAGATGAAAATGGATTTGCATGATGGGAATTATGGGGGATTATGTATTATTGTTGATGAGTTGAGAAATTGTATTAAGAATACCGGAACCGGGTGATTAACTTATGTTCGTTTAAAGCATTATAGGAATGATTGTCTGCAAGAATGGTTGATCACCTAAAAAATGGTATTAATAATTATTCGGATTGACAAATTAATATGGACATAATCACTTCACATGGGGATAGATCATTAGCATGTGTTGGATACCCATGATCCATAAACAGCTAAAAGTTGATTGATGGTGATCCATAAACGACATAAATGAGTTGGTTGATGGTGATCCATAAACGACAAAAGTTAGTTTCCCATGAGCCCTAAACAACACATTAATTCAACGGTAGTACCGCAATATTCATTAATCTACTAACCCCGAATGGAGAGTGTAAATCCATTCACATATGATTTCCGAATGATCATATGTCTTGTTGGTTCATGTTGTTGATGCATTCCATATGGTTGAATAAATAACGTGATTAAATGATTATTATAAATGTCTTTATGGAAGTATTCACTCACTAAGCTAGTGTAGCTTATGCCCCCACAGCTTTTTCTTACTGTAGTTTTCACATATTTGGCTAAGGTCGAGGCATCATATCGAGCAATTACAGAAAATAGGAGTTTCCTTTAGAAGTTTGTGTTCAATTTTGTATAGACTTCCATATGAAACCTTAATACTTATCGGATGACTGTAAAAGACCACTTTTAAACTTAATATTCTTTTGCGGGGGGAATGCCCCAAGAACTTTTGTAATAAATTATGTGGACTCATGGCTTATATTCTGATGCTTATAGTATGTCAAATTAAACTATTTATCTCCATTGGTTCATGTATTCTATTGTCGTAAAGGTACGCCTTGTATCTGTGGGAAACTTTGGAATGATTATGGTAGTAATTCCTAAGTCTTATATAGCATGCGGTGGACTATTACGTTTAGAGTATCCTATGAGGCGTGACAATGGGAATGGATGTTAATCACATCAAAACCAACAAATGATTGTTTGAGTCTATTGTCAATATTACATGTTACTTATGTGTATGATAATTGTTTGATCACCATTAAGTGCACTTTAATTTTACTCGGCTTTGATATAAACTAAATGGTCATACATTACATTTGTCGAGTCACATGTCAAAAACTACTACTCCTATGCTAAGAATCGGAAGGGTCTAAGGCCAAGCTCATTTGTACCATCAAAAAGGCCTACGACCATCCTCATTCTTAGGAACTAAGGTGTACTAGGGATACATCCTAAAGATGAGTCGCATCAATCAATCGCTATTAGCAGAGTGCTCGAGGATTAGCGGTGAAGAGTCACGTAACCTATAAATTCCAATTATCTAACCCTCAGTACGGAGGGTGTAAATCCATTCTATGTATGGGTTCTAAATATTCGTACATAATTGTTTGTAACATATGGTTGTTGCATAGCATGCATAGTATATGTGTGAAAATTAATAAACTTTTTGAACTTATGGTACGGATAAAGGGAATATCTCACTAATCACGTTATAAGCTTACATCCCCATAGGTTTTTGTTGGAACAGGCATACTTGAGACTTCATTTAAGAAATGAGACATTAAAGAAATCATTGGTGGATTTTTGAGCCTTCATGGAAGAATAGGGAACATAGAATAAAGTTTCATTGAATAAAGTTTCATTTTAAAAATTTCTTATTGAGCAATATGTGACATGATATTGTTTTGGAGACTACTATGAAACACTAAATATTTTTTATCCATTTGTGGACATTAGGGGATATGCCTCTACGATTTTTAATTGACTTTATTTATGTTCAATGATATGTATTTCTCTTACGTTGCTACCTAATTGTTATCAACATAAATTGCGTTACTCCGATGTATTCCTTTCATTGTGATGTATGCCTTATGCATGATATGGAAAACTTTGCGTAACTAAGGTAGTCATTTCTAAACTTTAAATATTTATAAATATTTATTGCCTAAAATATACATATCACGCCCTAAAATGATATTAAGGCATATCCAACCTAGTTACTAATAATACTTAAGCATTATATGCAAGGCTATCTGAAGAGAAATAGTTTATTATGATTGTTTGCTAATCAATTTTAGCTTTTGAAATCATATAATTAGAATTAAAAAACAAGTGAGTAAGCATCATAAATAAACTTTTACAAATATTTTTGAAAAAGCTACTCTTAAGAGTATATCTTCATACATGTATACACTATAGTACTAACAATTGGTACTTTAGAAGTATTTTGTACTTAGTTTCTCAAAACATTAAACTGGATAAAAATATTAAATTACAAAACAAAGGCATACACATGGGCGCTTAATCAAGATTACAAGTTTGATAAATAAAATAAAGTCTTAAATAAAACATAACGTCATATATCTAAGGGTTTAGTCATCCTACCCATTAGAAAATCTTTAAGGTCTGTCTCGTAACCTATACAATCAAAAGCATCATCATCATGATCATTAATACCTAAAAAGGAGTAAAAACGAGCCAGAACTTAGTGCAATAGTATACAAACACAAACAAGATGATCACACATTCATTTAACTTTTTCTATAGTTAAAGGGTAACAAAACAAAATTGGAGTTTCCATACTTTGAGATTAAGCCATTTGGAATCTAGGGGTCCTAACTAATAGTAACTACTCAGGAAGTTGATATAAGCAACCCAGATACTTATAGTCCTATAAGACTATCTAAAGCAATAGTCACTTCTAAGGTTCACAACCATTACACATCTTTACCTATCTCATTCCGCAATATAATTCGACTCAATCGATCCCATAAACGTTAGCCATGTTATATTACTTCTCGTCAATCTAGATAAACGTTATGCTGATACTATTTTGTCCTATTAGCTACCCACTGAGCTATCTCAATATACCGCACATTGGGTAGGGATAGCTTAAGCTCCAAACTATCATGCCGACATCGCCAAGCAAGTTTGTTGTTCTTCGTACTGGATTCAAAGACCAAGCACAAATAACCAATAATTAGTAGGTCGTCTTTAAGTATAGTTCATTTATAATGCTTATCTTAACATGTAACTCACATGTCACTATGTACCTGATTAAATGGAAGTATCTTGAATAGATCAGAAGACAAGTTCAGTCAAGTAGAAAGATCTATTACAAAGAAATCATTTCAAATGAGATTTAATATCAACTCACTTATCTACTTACGCTTAACTACTTAGTTAAGATAGTTTATCATATCCTTAATTTAAGACTCAATTTAATATTTACACATATATAAACATACCTATTATTTATTTATATATATATATATACGAACAATGTCAGGGGATCGATTACGGCCTTGATCAAGGACATGACATAAATCACAGGTAAGATCGCGCCTATGATGACAACTGTGATCTATATCACATACCCTATTACGCTTGTGATCAAAGGCATTTAATGTTATGAACAAGCCATAGATTAGATCACGCCTCTTGTTATGGTTGTGATCCAGTTGTGATTTCAATCATCGCTAAGAATCACAGTCGTGATTCATCTTATAAATTTTTTCGAGGAGATCATGGTCCATATCACACCTATAATCTATCAAAATATTTCCTCCTGAAGACATAACGCCCTTCATGACGCCCGTCATATATAAAGGTATTAATTTAATGTTGTTAACTTTGAAATTTTTGAAGTTTTACATCATCTAACTTGCTAATATGATCTCTCAAATAGTATAAACATTACAACATCAACATATAAGTATAACATCAAGCGTTACTAAGTTAATATACATTTTACACATTCATATACAGACAACCTATACTTATACATAACATTAAACTTATCAAGCAACAAAAGTTCATCATACATAGGTTGAAGTGCTAAACTATTGATTTCATCATTAAAGCTATACTTATCTATGACCAACAACATCAACAACTATATATATTCCTCTAGGGCTTAACATGTGACTAAATATATTCACCTATCTTACAAAATACACATGAAAAGTCTATTACTCTTCTCATTTAAGTTGTAGAAACTTAATAAAGCCTAAACTCAACTTATTTCTTAGTTCTAAACTTCAAACTCATCTAAGAAGTCATTAGAATAGAGATTAGTTTTATGAAAGAAATAAGCAATCAAATGAAGGAGCAAAACATGTAAAACTTTACCTAAACTAGTCTTGACTTGGAAATAGTAACCTTGATGAAATTTAGATGACTTTTGGAAGAAAATTTTGATGAAAATGGTAAGGGATTTTAAGATGAAAATGGCACTAGAATTAAGGTAAATTAGGGGATTATTTTGGGAAATTTTAGCAAGATAGTCATCTAAAAAGCAAACTTTGGCTTTTTGGCACCATTTGTAATTATCTTGTCCTTTTGTAATTATTAGATGTGTGCATGTGCATGATAAAACAAAGGCCTTGGGCTTTTGGACTTGTAATTGGGAATTTAAACTTTGGCTTATGTTTCCTTAATGAAATAGGCTCAATGGTTTTAAAATTTTGAAACACAAGAAATAAATCATTATAAGACTTTAGCTTTTTTTTGGATATGAATTTATTTGCATAGAAAGATTTCTTAAAATAAATTGTGATAAAATTCTAATGATTTAAGTATTGAAAGTTAGAAATTCAAGTTCAATTGAAATTTTGAAAATGAAAAGAATGAAAGACATTTTGAAATGAATAATTAGAATATAAAATCTCTATTCTGAAATTATTCATTCTACACAACTCGACATGCTTAACTAACTAATCATATATTAATATTTCTACCATCTAAATCATTTCCAAACAAATTTCTATATCAAATACTGCACTATTTAGTTATCTAGGTTAGGCTATTTGGGGTATTTCATTTTCCCCTCCTTAAAGAAGTTTTTCCCTTGAAACTTACCTCATTGTTCTAAGAGCTCAGGGTTTTTATTATCTCTCTTGATTTCCTATGTAGATTCTCTTTCCGTTTGTGCCCTCCATTGAACTTTGACAAAGGGAATTGTCTTTCTTCTCAACGTTATATCTATTCTAGCAAGAATCTTAATAGGTCTTTTCACCATTGTCAAATTAGACTATATTTTAGATTTATTTGTGTTGATGACAACATCTGAATTGAACACACATTTCCTCAATTGAGACACGTGAAACACATCATGCACACTTCATAGATTTGGGCATAAAGCCAATATATAAGCCAAAGGTCCAATCCTTTCAAGTATCTTGAAGGGTCCATATATCTTAGATTCAATTTCCCTTTCACTCCAAACCTAGAAACTCCTTTTATATGTGATACCTTAAGAAAAACATGATCACTAACCTCAAACTCAAGTGGTCTTCATCCTAAATCCACATAACTTTTAAATCTATCTTTTGTTCTTTCAACCTTTGCTTTACAACTTAATCTTTATCTATAGCTTGTTGTACCAAATCAATACCAAGTAAAGTTCTTTTACCAACTTCATCCTACTGTAAATGTGATCTACACTTTCTTCCATACAAAGCTTCATAAAAAGCCATTTGAATTGTAGCTTAATAACTATTATTATAAGAAAATTCCATTAATGGCAAATAATCATCCCATCCACCTCCTAAATCCAAGCACAAACTCTTAACATATATTCAAGGATCTATATAGTTCTTTCTGATTGTTCGTCTGTCTGAGGATAAAAAGCCATATTGAATTGCAATTGTGTTCTTAATGCTTCATACAAACTGTTTTAAAAAATGGCTTATAAATCTATCATCCTTGTTGGAAAAAATCAACATTAGCATACCATGTGATCTTAAAATCTTACGAATATAAATTTGTATCATTTTCTCAAGTGAACATCCAACTCTTAAAAGAACAAAGTGTGTTGACTTTGTTAATCTATCCACAATCACCTATAGTACTTTATTCTTAGTTAGAGTGATGTAAAGCAGATACAAAATCTATAGTCACACTTTCCCACTTCAATTCCGGAATAGGCAATGGTTTTAACTCTCCACTATTTTTTTCATGTTCAATCTTCACTTGTTGTTAAGTTAAACACTTAGACACATGCTCATCGATCTCTCTTTTCATATCATCCTTCCAATAATACTTTTTCAAATCCTTATAAAATTTAGTACTTCCTATATGTATTAGATAAGTTGACGTATGAGTTTCCTTCATCACTTCCTTCCTCAAATCACCAAACTTTGGTACCTACACTCGATTACCATATCTAATCATTCCATTATCATTTAATCTCAAATCTTTCTTCTTTTCATTCTTTATGGCATTCATCAATTTTCCTCCTTTTGGATCTTCTATTTAACTTCGCTTGATTTGTTTAAGTAATGTATGGTATAACTTAAACTTGTAAGCATAACATCCACTCTCTCTAGAATCACTTCAACATCAAGTCTTCTGAGATCTTCTAAAACTTCTTTCTGATTAGTAATTATAGCTGCCATACATTCCTTTCTTTTGACTTAAGGCCTCCAAGACAACATTTGCTTTACCTGGATGATATAAAATTTCCACATCATAATCCTTAAATAATTCAAGCAATCTTCTTTGTCTCATATTCAATTCTTTTTTAGTGAATATATTTCTAACTCTTGTGATCCGTATATATTTTACACTTTTCTCAAAAAAGATAGTGTCTCCATAACTTGAAAGCTAAAACTACCATTGCAACTTCTAAACCATGAACTAGATAATTCTTTTTATGTGGTTTCAACTATCTAGATGCATAAATAATCACTCTACTCTCTTGCATTAATACACATCTAATTCCTTATGTAGAAGTATCACTATAAACCATAACTACTTTACCATTAACCGATAATAATAAAATAGGAGTTGATACTAATATTTTCTTCAATTCTTAAAAACTTCTTCACTTTTGTGGTCCCATACAAACCATGCATTATATTGTGTCAACTTTGTTATAGAAGTTGTAATTTTTGAAAACCCTTCAACAAATCCCCTATAATAACCTGCCAAACCAAGAAAACTTCATACTTTTGTAACATTCGTTAGCCTTTGCTAATCTATTACTTCTTTAATTTTCTCAGGATCAACTGACACGCTTTCTTTAGTGATTACATGTCCAAGAAATGCTACTTCTTCAAGCCAAAAATTACATTTTCTAAACATTCCATACACAATTACAAATAGATCAAAATAAACCTTTAACACTTTATTCATAAGATCCATAAAAGCTACACGAGCATTTGTTAATCCAAAATGCATAACCAAGAATTCAAAATGTCCAGATCTTATGCAAAAAGTAGTCTTTGGTGCATCTTGAGATTTAATATTTAACTGATAGTACCCAATCTTAAATCAATTATAGAAAACACTGTTGTACCCTTTAACTGATCAAACAACTTATCAATTCTTGGCAAGAGGTATTTATACTTTATGGACACTTGATTAAATTTTCGATAATCAATACACATCTTCAAACTACCATCTATCTTCTTCACGAATAACATAGAAGCATCCCAATGTGATATACTAGGTCTTATAAAACTAATATTTTGTAACTCTTGCAATTGCTTTTTCAATTCTTATAACTCATTTAGAGCCATTATGTAAGGTGATTAAGATATAGGAACCATTTGTCATGCCCCGGAGGGTACCCTAAATGTGGCTATCCGCCGCATATAATATTAAACCTAATGAATGACAACCTTAGTCATGCAGGAGCTTTGATATCACATGCAAGGTGTGCTTCCAAGATAGTAGAAGACTCACAGGGCAATTATATTTAAGTAGATAATAAAAGCATGCAAGAACTTATATAAATAAACATGTAATATTCATTTAGATAATAATCTCTTACAACTTCTTGGGGGCATTCCCCCGTTCTAAATAGTCTTGCTTAACTAGGCCATCAACAAATATATATCAATATACCATGAGTTACTATAGAGATTTTTCTTATAAGTCTATGTTCAAAACTATATACATATAACTTCTCCCCAAAAACTCCTAGTAGCTTTGGCTCATACCTGGCAAAGGGGGGTCGTTGGTGCCAACCATAAGTAATCATACTATAATAAAAAGCTATAGGGATATAAGCAAAACTAGCTTAGTGAGATAATTCCCATTTACAAAACATTTCCATATATCAAACAAGTATTTAAATAACCATATGAGAATGCACCAATCACATGAGTAAACAAATTACACAAGATTAATCGGAAACCATGTGTAGCATGGATTTTTTGCCCTCCATGTCAGGGGTTGGGTGGTTACAGGCCCATACGACCATCTATATTTGCAGATTTACTGGCTCCTACTCATCCTGAAAACTTTCCGGCTCCTACTTGCCCATGTAGACTTTCTGGCTCCTACTAGCCATCACTACAACTCCTCGTTTCCCCACACGAAGAATAGTAGTGAAATAAATATGACTCATAAATATGATATGCATGAATTATTTTCAATATAGGTTTTAACTAAATAATGTTGAGTTTAATTTAAAGGCGATCAAAACAATATTCATCATATCAATACAAGAGAACATAAATTATTCATCAACTCCCCTTTAGATATTCTTAACTTTTATTCAATCAGTCATGAATTCAAGTCACACAATATTTGTTCATTTTGTCTTTTCCTTATTTTCTAGTGCTACTAGTTACAAGCATAAACAAGGAAATGTAACTAATAAGGGATTAACTCATTCCATGATGATTGCTCCTAGTCGAAGTAGTCTTCCGGGAAAGCGATATCGGTTCATTATTCACCTAAAGAAGATAAAATATTCAAAATGAGTTTTTCATAGAATTTCTATTTTTGAAGATTCTAAATCTATCTTAAATTCATAGCAAAATCGGATTGGAGGAAATTTCAACTTAAAATGGCCATAACTTGCACATTTTAACTCGGAATTTCGCGTATTATATATCGTTTTCTATCTATTCGTAAAGATCTACCTATTTCTAAAGCTATTTTCATCAAACTAAGTCGTTTAAGTTCCAAAATAGTGGTGATCAGATTCACTACGAATTTTCACAAAACTTGTATTCCTTCTTTTAACAAAAACTCATATCAAAGAGATAGATACTATAATAGTTTGTAAAACCTTTGATATGTATATGCATATATTTATTGAATCATATAAAATGTATGAAACTAATGAAGTTGTCTCAAATCATAAACTTTTGGTAATAGTAAAGTTTTCTAAAGATTTTGGAAAAGTGAAACTTTTGAAAATTCTTCTTATTTTTGCTAGAGAATATCTCAAGTTATTTTAAATGAGTATTTTTCTTTTCCTTAATTTCTTTTCCTTAGTCTTTTTAAATTTCCAAAGATTGATTTTTATTTTCTAAGCTTAGTTTCTAATACTTTTTGAAAGTAATAACAATTCTATATTTATAGATATAATTTCCTTATTTCTTGAGATCATTTAATTTTTCTATAAAAGAAATTTCTTGGTGTTTGTCAAACTAGTATTGATGAAAAAGTGAAGTTTAGGAAAACTTTTGTTTGCTCAAGAATTTCTTTCCATGTTATGTATGTATTGCAAAATTCCTATAAACTCCTCTAGTTTTTTAGAAAAGTTTGTTAAGATAAATTCTTAAGTTTTTATGAAAAATTACTTCCTACTTTTATTTTTAGAGAAGAATTTCTATTTTAAGAAAACTTTTCCTCATTTATCTTGTTGAGACAAAATCAATATGTTTATGCATGAGTATGAATATGAATCATAAAATTATGAAAACATAAGAAATACATAATAATTAAAGAAATAAGCTAGTAAAGAATATATCAAGTATTGGAACCTTAGCTTCATCAAGGTATCCCGGGATTAAGAAAAGACAAGTCCCAAAAAGAAAAAGAAAACGTTTTAACTTGATGAGGAAAAGTCTAATACTAGAAAGACAAGTCTTAAAAACAACATGAAAGTAAATAAATTGCAAGGAAAGTAAATAAATTGCAAAACAAAGGAGCTTATATGCTCTAAAAGATATATATATAGCTACATAGACATATTTAGTTAAATATATTATATATATATATATATGAAAGGAACATAATAGAAATTAGATTCATGAACAAAAACAAAGTATGAACGTATTGTTACTTTCTTTAACCTTCATGGTTTAGAAAACATACAAATTGTGGAGAGGAGGGGGCATGGCCGATGCAAATGGGAGTGTAGAGAAGGAGAATTTTTTTTTTTTTTTGTATTTTTGTTAATGAAAAGTAAGATATGAAATATGTGAAGTTGTATTGGAAATGAAAATTGTAAGAAAATAAAGGTATGGTTTGTAAGAGTAGGTTATAAAAAAGTAGAGATAGATAAATAGTGTAGAATAGTAATAAATAATGTAATGTAAAGTAGACATGACAATTTAAGTACCGGTAGTAAGAAAATACACGTATAATTACAATATCCGATATTTTTGGTTTCCGAAAAATTATGAAATTGATATTTTTGTAAAACCTTATATTTTTACGAGTCTAACAGTATATTCGGAATATTTTTACCAAATTGAGCCTCGGGACATGCTTTTCGAAGACTATGTCAGACTGTGCTCAAAACGAATCATGGTTTAACTAATATGATACTTTTAAGCTTTCTCAGGTTATTACGAACTATTCTACATACTGATCTCTTACTTACTTTCTTAGGGTTGCTTAAACGGGAATGCCGGACTTGAACGGCTATATCTGACTATGGTTTTGTTGACTTTAGGATTTCCTATTGACTTTCTACTTAGGGGTTAAGCTTAATTGATCATAAAACTTTAGGGTTTTACACCATTCCTAGAATCACATCAATACCAAACTCTATCTCTCGATCAAGAGGTGAACCAGGTAAATCATCAAGAAACGTATCCACAAATTCCTTTACTACAAATACCATATCAATCTTTAACTCTTCAATACCAATAGTTGCTATTAAGGATCTCTCCCATAACTATACAAAATACATACTCTTGGCTGTTTATCTTTCAAGAACATGTGTAAACTTTCTATCTTCTAGATCTAAACTTAATTCAGCCCTATTACAATCTATGGTCACCTAATACAAATTTGGCCAATTCATTCCTAATATTACATCAAAATCATATCGAGGCAAAACCAACATATCAATCGGCATGTTTACATCACAAATTAAAACATCAACATTCCTACAAACACAAGTCTTCATGGATCCTACACTAAGAGGAGTGTTAACATACATAACACGATCAGACAACGCTTCAAGAGCAAGATTACAATTATTCATAAACTTCTCAGATATGCAACTATGTGTAGCTGCGATATCTATCAAAGCATATGCAACTCATGTGGAGATTAACAACGTACTAGCTAAAGTATCAACCAAAGGAGATTCTACAATGCAAATGCCATAGTTGCATTCTTTTCTTTCACAGAATTAGTTCCAACACTCTTAGATTTTCCCTGCAATCTGCTATATGATGTCCGATTTGCTTGCAATAATCATAAAAGATAGGTTGAAGCACTGGATTCTTACATTCAGATGCCCGATGTCCTTTTTGTCCATAAGCAAAATAAGCTCTTGGATTCCACTTGCAAACAGTTTGCTCGTGAGGTCCAAAACATCAAGTACACATTTTCTCAAAAGTAAGAGAAGGAGTAGAAGTCTTAACTGTTGGTCTTTAACCATACTTCTTTCTCAGAAATGGCTTGTTACTCTTTTGCTGAAAACTTGTGCTTTTTTTAGCACCCCTATATCCTCCAAAAGAAGTAAAAGATGCTAATCTTTTTCCCAAAAATATAGCTTTCTTACCTTTATTTGTCCAACTTTCATTTTGAATTTGTTTAGCTAACTTAGCCATAGCGACAATATTTGTAAACCCCCAAAGTTTTGTGATCAATTAAGCTTAAACCTTAATTAGAAGGTCAACCGGAAACCATAAAGTCAACAAAACCTTAGTCAGACGTAACCGTTTAAGTTCGGCAAACTCGGTTTATAACCTTAAGTGAGTAAGTGAGAGATTAGTGTGTAGAATAGTTCGTAATAACATGTGAAAGCTTAAAAATATCAGATTAGTTAAACCGCGATTCGTTTTAAGCACGATCGGACACAGATTTCAAAAAGCGTGTCCAGGGACTCATAATAGTAAAAATATTGCGAATATATCATTAGACTTGTACGAATATAAGATTTTCAAAATACCAGTTTTATAATTTTTCGGTAACTAAAAATATCAGATATGGCAATTATACGCATATTTTCTTACTACTGGTACTTTAATTGTCATGTTTACTTTACATTACACTATTTATTACAATTCTACACTATTTATCTATCTCTACTTTTTCTTATAACCTACTCTTACACCCATTCACCTATTTCTTGCAATTTTCATTTCCACTACAACATCACATCTCTCATATCTTACTTTTCATTAACAAAAATACAAAAAAATAAATTTCCTCTCTCTCTTTCATTCATATTTGCACCGGCCACTCCTTCTCTCCTCCTCAATTTGTTTCATTTTTCAATTATTTAATTAACACAAATTTTCCTCTACTTTTTCCTATAAATACCACATCTTCCTTCCATTTCCTTCACACCTTCCATACACTAAAATTACTCTCTCAAAATCTCTCCATAAACTCTCTCAAGTTTTCTCTAGTTTCTACTTCTTCTATAGGTAATAGTTTTAGCTTTTTATGTGTTCATTTACTTAGTATGAGTATAATGTGTGTTTTCTAAAACCATGGAGGTTAAGAAAGCAACAATATGTTCATACTTTGTTCTTGTTCATGAATCTATGTTCCTTAAGAATATCATATTCATAATTTTCTAGTTTCTTTTGGTTCCAAACAGGATCAGTTTTCAAAAACCGTGCCCCGGTGCACCGATAGTGAAAATATTCCGACAACACCAATAGACTCGTAAAAATATAAGAATTTCAAAAATATCAGTTTTAGAATTTTTTAGTAACTAAAAATATCAAATATAGGCCGTTTACGCATATTTTCTTTACTACTAGTATTTTAATTGTCTAGTCTACTATTCATAGTATTTTCTACTATTCATTACTATTCATCCATCTCTACTTTTTCTTACACTCTATTCTTACACACTTCCATACCTATATCTTACAATTTAACTTGCCCATACAACTTTAATCATATCACACTTTACACATTACTTCTTCTTATTACAAAATAACAAAATAAATCAATTTCCCCTCTTCTACAAAGCCAAAACCGGCGCCTCTTCCCTCTCTCATCTATCCATTTTATTTCTTTTTCAATTTATTTAATTGCATATAATTTCCACTAAAAATTTCTATAAATACCCCTCTTCCTTCTTCATTCTTTTACACAATTCATTTCCTACTAAAACTTTACCAAAATCACTCCATAAAATCCCTCTCTCAAAATCTCTCTCAAGTTCTCTCTTTTCTCCATAAAACCAATTCCCACATATTACTACAAATCATTCCATTCCTCTTCAACAAACACATAAACCTTAGGTAAAAATTTATCTTATTCACTCATCATATTCATTTAACTTAACATGAGCTTAGTGTGTGTTTCTTAAAGAAGCAATAATATGTTCATGTCTTCTACTACGTTGTTATTATGTTGTTGTTACTATTGTTATTATTATTGTCTTAATCTAACTTCTATATAGTATTATGTATATATATTTCTTTAGAGCATATAAGCTCATTTGTTATTTATTTACTTCCAAGTTATGCCATTTATTTATTTCATGCTTTTATTAAGACTAGTCTTTCTAGTCTTAAACTTGTCCATATCAAGTCAAAACAATATTCTTTCTTTTCTTTTCCTTTCTTTTTGGACTAGTCTATTTTTAGTCTTGGGATACCTTGATGAAGCTAAGGTTCCAATACTTAGCTTTACTTTTATGTCTTATTACATTTATCTTGTTATGTTGTTTTTATTATATTTCTCATAGTTACATATTCTCATTCATGCATGAACATGTTGATATTGTCTCAACCATAATGAAAAGAAGTTTTCTAAAGTAATAAAAATAGGAATTCTCTTTAAAAATAAATTTTGTCACATAAGAAATTATTTTTCCATAAAGACTTAAAGTTTTATCTTAACAAATATTATTTAAAGTTAGACAAGTTTAGCCCAAGTTTTAGTAATAATACTATATGGAATTTTATCAATGAATACATAAAATAAAATTATCACAAACTCTCTTTTCAAACTAATGAAATAAGAAAGTTTCTTTAAACTTAATTCTTTGTTTAAACAAAAGTTTTCTTAAACTCATATGTAAAGTTTTCATCAACATACTAAGGTTTAGATAAGTTTTACAAAATTATCAAAGAATAACCTTTCTAAAGATAAGCTTTACTTAGGAAATAAAAATAATAAATAACTTATAAGATCATTGATATTATTCTTGGGATCAAACTTTAGAAAAACTTTAGAACACATAGAAAAACTACATTTTTCAAACTACTAGAAATAAGTTATGGGAATCTTAAAAGATTAAGATTACTTTTTGAAATTTAATTATTCTCAATAACTAAGAAATGGAGTTAAAATAAGGAAATACTTATGATAATTTAGGAAATTTTCAAAACAAAACTAATTTATTTTCAAGTCTTAGCGTAATCTCACTTTAAGGCACATTATTTTACAAAAATCATTGATGAGAAACACCACTATTCATGCATATAATTTTAGTCTACATATATTCAAAGGATTTTTCAACCAAACAAATATCTATATTTTTGGTACAAAGATTTTGGATGGAGAAAACTTAAGTTTTGAAATCTAGAAATTTCGTATCAATTCTGTACGTCACTATTCCGAGATCCAAATGATTTCTTTTGATAAAAATAACCTTTTAAATAGATAGATATTTTCGAGTAGGTAGAAATCGGTATATAATATGCGAAATTTCGAGCTAAAACGAGCAAGTTATGGCCATTTAAGTTGGAATTTCCATTCATGCAAATTTTGACGAATTCAATAAGATAGAATTATAGAGTTTGAATAGATCTTGGATGAAATACTCATTTCGGGTATTTCTTTTGTTTAGGTGTCGAGGACCAAGATCTTCTCTTAGTTTCATTTACGTTTATGTATTCACGCATGTGCTTGTAGAATATACTAGATATTAGGAAAAGATAAAATTAATATGCATGTGGAACATCATGGGAATTATGTATGTGAATTGTTATGTGTGATCAATGAATGATAAGTATATCGGAACCTGATCTGTGATTGATATAATTGTTTCTATGTATGTATTGTTATGTGTTCAATTATTACTTGATCGCTTTAAATGTTTTAATGTCATATTAGATTTCCCATATAATAAATTTCTCATGCGTATCACTTAGAATATCATTTCGAAATTTTGCTACTACTCCTCAGCGTGGGATCAGAAAGGTAAGCTGCCTGGCTACATCTTGAGGGTTTAGGACGTTCAGGGAATACGACCTCAAGTTGTAGCCGAGCCGGATCGATCGCTTTGGGTAAGGAAAGCCCGGGGACTAGTAGTACGATTCGTTGAAACCCCAAGACGCGCATAACTTTTAAGGAGGTCATTTGGGGTCCAGTTCAAATCATTCCCTAACCATCGATGGAGGGGTAAATCTATCATACATATGAAACCTGATAGTCGTATGTACTTTTTGATCATATGGTTATTGCATTTCATATGTTTGATTAATAAACTTGGTTGATTGCTTGTTATGAGTACTTTTGCGTAAGGAATATCTCACTAAGCTAGTTATGCTTATACCTCTATAGACTTTTGATATTGCAGATCGTTATTTTGCACCCGAGACCATCTTGATCATCCGGGTAGAATCTATATTTTGGGAAGCTTTTGGAGGAACTTTGTTTTGAAGTCTTAGAATAGATTTCTTCTAAAATCTTCTAGCTTTAGTATTTATCTTAGTAAGACCAAGTTGTTATGCAAATTATCTGGGGAATGCCCCTTAGAAGTTGTAAGACATTTTATTTCAATGAAATATATTAAGTGTTATTTTGCATGTTCTACTGCCAATATCTTAAAATGCATTACTTCACCGGTCTCCCTTTGATGTAATATACACCTTGTACTGACATGGAAGCTTTTGAGTGACTGAGGTAGTCATTCTTAAGTTTTAGTATTGCGTATGATGGGCTATCACGTTTAGGGTACCTATTGGGACGTGACATCTTTCTTATGTTTTCATAATTTCATATTCATAATCATGCATGAACATATTGATTTTGTCTCAACAAGATAAAGAAGAAAAAGTTTTCTTAAAATATAAGTTCTTCTCTAAAAAAATAAATGTTATTATGAATGAAGTAATTTTTTTCATAAAAAACTTAGGAATTTATCTTAACAAACCTTTTCTAGAAATCGAGAGGAGTTCATTATAAATTTTAAGAACATAGGAATTTTTTTATACAATACATACATATACCTTACAAAGTCATAAAATGGAAAGGAATTCTTGATTAGACAAAAAGTTTTGCTAAACTTCACTTTTCATCAATACTTTGAATTTCAAATAAACTAGTTGACAAACACCAATAATTTCCTTTCATAAAAATAGAATGATCTTAAGAAATAAGGAAATCATTTATTTAAATATAGAATTATAACTACTTTCAAAAAGTATTGGAAACTAAGCTTAAAAAATGAAAATCATTCTTTTGAAATTTAAAAGACTAAGAAAATGGAATTAAGGAAAAGAAAAATACTCATTTAGAATAACTTGAGATATTTTCTAGCAAGCTAAGAAGAAATTTTCAAAAGTCTCACTTTTCCTAAATCCTTAGAAGACTTTACTTTTACCAAAAGTTCATAGTTGAGATAACTTCATTTTTTTATGCATTTGATATGAGTCAATAAATAAATAAATAAATAATATATATATATATATACATTTCAAAGGTCTTAAAATATTATAATATCTATCTCTTTGATATAAGTTTTTGTAAAAAGGAGAAAATAAGTTTTGTGAAATTCGTGGTGAATCTGATCACCATTATTTTGGAGCTCAAACAACTTAGTTTGATGAAAAATATTTTTAGAAATAGATAGATCTATTCGAGTAGGCAGAAAACGATATATAATATGTAAAATTCCGAGTTAAAATGAGTAAGTTATGGCCATTTTAAGTCGGAACTTTCTTCAAATCAGATTTTACCACACATTGAAGATAGATTTAGAATCTTCAAAGTAGAAATTCTATGAAAGACTCATTTAGGGTATTTCATCTTGTTTAGGTGATGAAGGAACCGATATTGCTTTCTCGGAAAATTACTTCGACTAGGAGCGATCATCATGGAGTGAGTTAATCACTTACTAATTACATTTCCTTGATTTTGCTTGTATGTAGTAGCATTAGAGAATAAGGAAAAAGATAAATGAATAAATATTGGTGATTTGGATTCACGATTGATTGATACCGTTGTTGAATGAAAGCTAAGAATATCGAAAGAGGAATGGATGAATAACTTATGTTTTCTTACAAAGGTATGATGAATATTGTTTTGATCACCTGTAACTTGAATTTGATGATAATTGAATAACCCTATATTGAAAACAATTCATGCATATCATATTTGTAAGTCACATTTATTTTTCGCTACTATTCTTCGTGTGAGGAAACGAGGAGTTATAGTGGTGGCAAGTAGAAGCCGGTAAGTCTGCAAATATTGATGGTCATATAGGCCGGTAACCATCCAACCCCCGACATGGAGGGCGTAAAATCCATGCTACACATGGTTTTCGGTTAATCGTGTGTATTTTGTTTGCTCATGTGATTGATGCATTCTAATATGATTGTCTAAATACTTATGTGTTTTATGGAAATGTTTTGTAGATGGGAGTTATCTCACCAAGCTAGTTTTTTTATACCCCTATAGCTTTTTGTTACAGTATGATTACTTGTGGTTAGCACCAAGAAGCCCCTTTTGTTAGGTACGAGCTAAAGTTACTAGGAGTTTTTGAAAGAAGTTTATATATATTTAGTTTTGGATATAGACTTCTAAGAAAAATCTCTATAGTAAACTTATGTTATATTTATGTATTTTTGGAAGATGGCTTAGTTGAACAAAGCCATTAGAACGGGGGAAGCCCTAAGAAGTTGTAAGAGACTTTTATTCTAATGAATATTACATGTTTATCTATATAAGTTCTTGCATGCTTTTATTATCTACTTAAACGTAATACCCTTAAGAGTCTCCTACTATCTTGGAAGCACGCTTTGTACGTGATATCGAAACTCCACGTGACTAAGGTTGTTATTAAATATTATGTGCGGCGGACTGCCATGTTGAGGGTACCCTCTAAGGTGTGACAATATTAGCTAAAGTATGAAGTTGAAATATCTTAACTTCTCCCTTAATTACCTCATTTAATCCGTTTGTAAATTTTTGCACTTTCATTCATTTACCATGATAACCTTCACTAGCAAATCTTAATAATCTACATAGTTTTGCATGATATTCATCAATTAATTTGCTACGTTGTATTAAGCTTAGCAAATCAGATATCAATTGTTCTCTAACAGTATTAGGAAAGTACCACACGAAGAATATATCTTTGAATCTTGTCCATGTGGTAGACTTTGGCAAATTGTCACTAGCTAATATCCACTAGTTATAAGCCTCACGTTTTAGCATATAAATAACAAAGCTTTTCCAATTCCTTAGTGCAACTTTTAACAATAGTTGGATCAGTATTAGTTTCATCAAAATTAGGAACCAACCTATTAAACTCATGTAGTTTCACTTGATTGCCTTGGTCAGTAGCTTATATATTTTCACATTATCTGGCAACTTGTGGATCATATTGTTGATAAATTGCTGCTATTGTTGATGCATCATTTGCTAATATTGTTGCATCATAGCAAACATATCCCTGAACATAGTATACATGGTTGTTGGATCTCCCATTAGAACTTGAGGCATAAGAGGAAAAGGAGTCATTTGTTGAAATTGAGGTTAAGATGTAGAAGCTGAAGCAGGAGTTGAAGCTAGAGTAGATGCAGCTATTGAGGTAGATGGTTAAAGAGGTAGAGGTGGTGTATTTCCCATATCCATCTGTTACCTATTTTGCCTGTGTCCCATCCATCTTTGATATAAGACACAATCATAGTAAAATAATTAAGCATTTATATATTAATAAACAAATAACAAATAAACAAGTAAACAAACCTAAATAATATAAGCATGTAGCATTACAAAGCATATGTATTAATCATGCATTGTTTCAGTTAATTTAATTTCATATATCAACAAAAAGATAAATTTAAGCAAAGTTGATTTGTTTAATGTGAGCTACTAGTTTTACTTGATTTATAATTATAACAAGTCAACAAACAAAACACCATATTCAAAGAAGATTCCAAGTTTCCCCTGCACTCAACTTACGGTATCTAAGGTTAGTCATTTCCTAATTCGTTATATTTAAGTAAATAGTTGAAGTAAAAGTTTGCTCTCATACAATTTAAGACCGTCACATCCTAAAATGATGTTGAGGCGTATTCAGCCTAGCTATGAATAATAGTTAAGCATTATACACAAGGCTATCCAAAAAGAAATCGTTTATTATGATCATTTGTTAATCAATTTTAGCTTTTGAAATTATATAATTAGAATTAGAAAACAATTGAGTAAACATAGAAAATAAAATGTTACAAACATTTTTCAAAAGTATTTAATACCTTGGTACTAAGAATCAATACTTCAAAAGTATTTAGTACTTAGTTTCCCAAAATATAAAAGTAGATTAAAATATTAAATTACAAACCTAGGGCTTACATGGGCCCTTAATCAAGATTACAAGTTTGATAAACAAAACAAAGTCTTAAATAAAACATAATGTCATATATCTAAGGATTTAGTCATTCAAGGTCTATCTCGTAACCCATATAATCATAAGCTCATCAGCATGATCATCAACACCTGAAAAGGAGCAAAAGTGAGCCAGAGCCTAGTATAACAGTAACATAAACACATACAAAGATGATCACAAATTCATAATCAAGAGCCTATGTAGATTATCAGATTTTTATCTATATCGGATTAGCATATATAATTAATCGGTATCATGTTGGTATCAATTCGGATTGGTTAGTTTATGAGTACATCTGTTAGTATTTAATCAGTATCATATCAATATCAGTTTAGTATTAGTTCGGTTTGAAAATGATGGTAGAATGATACCAAACTAGTATATGTAAACAGACCCTTAATGTAACACATATTAATTTAATTTTTTCTATAATTAAAGTGTAACAAAACAACATTGAAGCACTCACACTTTGAGATCAAGCCACTAGAAATATGGGAGTCCTAAGTAACATCAACTACTCAGGGGGTTGATATAAGCAACCTAAATACTTATATCTTCTATGTAACTATCTAAAGTAATAGTCTCTTTTAGGGTTCATACCCGTTATGTCACACCCAAAAAGGTACAGTAAACGTAATAGTCCATCGCATATGGTATTAAAGCTTAGGAATGACATTCCTTAGTCATACAAAAGCTTCGACACTATACAAGATGTACTTTCACAACAATAGGAGATACCAGTGGAATATATTGTTTGAGATAGTAAAAATTGTAGCAATCAAGAAAATACTTAAACAACATATTTATAAGTTAAAGATCGATAGTCTTATAATATCATAGGGCCATTCCCTTGATAAATCTTCAAAATAGCATAGTCTTACTTAAACAGATAATTATAACTGGAAGGAAATCTAATCTAAAGTCTTCAAATAGAATTCCCCCAAAAGCTTTCCAAAAGCATAAGTCCTACCTGAACAGACAAAGTTGTGTCGGGTACAAAAACAATGATCCAACAATCACCAAAAATCTATTGGGATAAGCATAACTAGCTTAGTGAGATATTCCTTATGCAAAAATACTCATAACAAAACAATCAAACAAGTCCATTAGCAAGTAAATGAAATGCAACAATCATATAATCAAATAAATACATACGACTATCCAGATTTGCATGTAGAATGGATTTACACCATCCATTTAAGGTTAAGGAATGCTTTGAATGGGTCCAACAACTAATGGATCCAACGACCTTGGCATGCATGACTTGGGGTTTCAATCAACTGTACTACTAATCCCGGCTTTTCTTACCTAAAGCGATCGATCCGGCTCAGCTATATCATGAGGCTGTATTCTTCGAAGGTCCTAATTCATCAAGATGTAGCTAGGAAGCTTACCTTTCATGTCCCACATTGAGTATTAGCAAAATGAAAACATGATATTGTAAGTGATATGCATGATCAATTTAGTTATAAGGAATTTTCGATCCACAATTAATCTCATTTAAGGCGATCAATTAATATTTGCACATAGAGCATAATACATAGAAAAAATTTATATTAATCAACCAATCGGTTCCGATACACTTATCGTTCATTGATCACACTTAACGAATCACATACATAATTCTCATGATAATCCCACATGCATACCAATTTTATCTTTTTCCTAAATTCTAGTGCCCTACTTTACAAGCACATGCCTGAATATATAAAACGTAAAGGAAAACTCACTCAGCCATGGTGATATCAATCAAAGTAATCTTCGAGAAAGACAAAGTCTTGGTCCTCATCATCTAGACAAAAGAAATACAAAAAATGAGTATTTCATCCAAGTTATACCTAAATTTTCAAATTTTATTTTTCTATGTTCTTCAAAATTCGGAGGATAAGAAATTCCAACTTAAAATGGCCATAATTTGCTCATTTTAACTCATAATTTTGCATATTACATTTCATTGTCTACCTACTCAAAAAGATCTATATGTTTTTAAGGTTATTTATTTTTATCATACAAGGTCATTTGAGTTACAAAAAGGTTCGGTACGGAACTGACACGAAATTCCCAACTCTTAAAACATAATTTTCCAAACTTTTTATGAAAAAAAAATCCTATAGTAAGCATGCAGATATTTATATATAGTTGAAAAATCCTTTTTTATACATATATCAACTCACATTACATGCATGATTTAAGTGTTATTGTCCAAACTATGATTTTTCATAAAATAATCTCTTTTAGAAATGTAAAGATTGGAATCTACAAGTTTTCTTTATAAGTTGTTGAAATGAAAACTAAGATTTTTTGTTCTTATATGGCACTTTTTATATCATAACTACCATTTTTCTACTTCATAGACTTTATAAAAGTAAGCTTTTATATTTTGAAACTTGTTACTCTAAGTTGTTTAATAATATTACTTTTCTAAGTGTTTTCTTAACTAGTGAGTTGATTTTAACTTGACTTAATTTTTTTTTAATTCTTAATGTTTGTTAGAATGTTCGTATGACATTTTTTAAATAAGTTTGTAAGAAAAAATTGTATTGCAAAGAATTATCAACAATCAATTTATTTTATTTTGAAAAAGAGAGTAAAAGAACTTTACAACTATATCTTGGAAAAAGCTTTACATAACATTAACACTTAAAAGCCTATGATGAACTTATTTAAATTTTTGAAAAGGATATTGTTGAATTGTAATCCTAAATTTTAAATGGAAACATTTTCCTAAGTGTAAATTTTTTTTAAAAGAGTTTAGTTTTTTTTTTTATTAAAGAAAGAACTCTTTTTATTCATTAGAGAAATTTTATTGAACAACATCATTATGGTTATGCATAAATATGATAATGTAGCTATGTTAAAGATAAGAATAACTCATAAAAAGAAAGAAAGAGATATAAGAATCAAATATGCATATATATGTAAGATCAAGTATTGGGAGTCTTAGCTTGCATCAAGGTTTTTCAGAACTTAGAATAGACAAGTTCCAAAAAGAAAAAGAAAGGAAGAAAAGAAAAGAAAAGAAGCATAATAATAATAAGGGCATTGTAATAAGCATAATAACAAGAGTGTAATATCAAGGTATTAGGTTAGTGGGCTTCTAGGCTCTAAGAGCGCACACACTCACACACATAACTATGTTTAATAATATATAGGAGTTAGATTATGAGCAAAATAAAACATAATAATATAACAACATAACAATAGAAATTAAGCATCAATAAGAACAAGACATGAACACATTGTTGCTTCCATACCTTCCATGGGTTTAGAAAACATACACTATGGTCATGTTATGTTACATGAACATGAAGAATATTTTGAGAACTTCTACTTAAAGTTATGTGAGGATGGAGGAAGAAGAGAGAGTTGGAAAGAAATGTTGAAAGTAGGAAATGATTTTAGGAGAGGTTTGGTAGTGAAAGAGATTTATGAAAGAAATGGAAGGAGAGGGGATATTTATAAATAAAGGTGAAGGGAAATTGTTTGTAATAAAATAAATTGAAAAGAAAGAGAGAGAGAGAGAAGTGGTTGGTTATACAAAGGGAGGAGAGAGGAGAGAAAAAAAATTATTTTGATAATTAAAAGTAAAGAAGTGTAAGAGAAGTTTAGTAATATATAGTGTAAAATTTTTATGGGAAAAGAAAATTATAAAAAAATAGGTATATATGTTGTAAGAATAAGTAGTAAGAAAAAGTAGAGATAGAGATAGATTAATAGTAATGAATAATAGACTTGACAAATAAGATATCGGTAGTAAGGAAAATACGTAAAAAACGAGCTACATTTGATAGTTTTTAGATACCAAAAAAATTTAAAACTGATACATTGGAATCCTCATATTATTATGAGTTTAATGGTGTTATCATAATATTTTTATCGTTTCATGCATTCGGACCCTGATTTTAAAAACTGGTCCCCTTCAGGCTTGAAACGAACTAAATTTTTACGAATATTAGGCTTTACTATACTATTACAACTACAATCTATGATTATCTCAATTTCATTATTCTAGGATTTAGAGCACATGATTATCGGATCTAAATTCACTGGACTTTAGGGTTCCAGTTTAACTTTTGGTTTTTAGGATTTACTTATAATTATCGTAAACTCTAGGGGTTTACATGTTACACATATTTACCAATCTTAGTCCACAATATAATATGGCTCAATTGGTCTCATAAACGTGAGCGGTTCTTTATTACTTCTCGCTGATCTATGTAAACATTATGCCAACATCGTTTATCCTATCAGCTACCCGCTGAGCTATTTTAATAAACCATGCATTGGGTAGGGATGGCTTAAGTGCCTAACTACGGTACTGGCATCACCAAGCAAGGTTGTCGCTCCTCATATCGGATTCATTGACCATGTATAATGTAAGCCCGAAAAATTCTAGTAAATAATTCTAAAATAAACATAAAAAATAAACTCTAAAATGCTCCAAATTAAAACCGAACTTCAACTAGTCCTAAATCATGAACAAATCCAAAAATTTCTTAATCTTGAGAAAATGAGATTCCTTAAAAATAAAATAAGAACTCAAAACCTCTAAATTCAAAACCACTACGTACAATAAATTTCATACTTAACTCTGAATTGTAAAATCGAGTAATATAGAACCTAAAAACAAAATTATTAAAAAGTAAATAACAATTAACTTTCAGAAATAAAACTCAATTCAAGAATTTTGAAAACGTTGAGAGATATTACATACTTACAAAAATAAAATTTAAAATAAATTTCTCAAAGTAAATATGTTGTATAAACATAAAACATCAGTTTCCAAATTAACAAAGATCTAAACTCGGAAAATCACCCGGGAACCTTAAGTGGAATATAGTAGTTCAAATTCGAAAATCTCGTGCTCTTAGCCCTAGAGGCCGAGGTGTGGTTTAAGTGTATAGAGTAACTCGTATAATATAAGGTCGCTTAAAAATATCAGATTGGTAAATTTTTGACCTATTTCGAACCCGTTCGGATACAGACTTTGAAAAGCATGTCTCAGGGCTCATGTAAACCCTTAAATTTTGGGAATCGGTTTAGCATAAAACCCTAAATCGGAAGTCAAACGGAATCCTAAAAGTCAACAAAACCCTAGTTTACCATATCCAACTAAATCCGGCATTGCCGTTTTCTTTGGCCCTGAGAAACGAAGTTGGGATAATTAGCTAGAATAGTTCGTAATAACCATAGGTTTTATAAAAGTTTCAGTTTTCACGAAATTCGGGTGTCCTTCGAACCCAATCGGACACAGTTCTCGAAAAACGTGTCCGGAAGCTCGGAATAGTAAAAATATTCCGAATACACCGTTAGACTCGTAAAAATATAAGTTTTCCAAAAATATCAGTTTCGTAATTTTTCGGTAAGTAAAAATAACAGATATAGCTATTATACGCGTATTTTCTTACTACCGGTACTTTAATTGTCATATCTACTTTACATTACACTCATTACTATTCTACACTATTCTTTTATCTCTACTTTTTCTTACACCTATTCTTACACTCTACATAACCTATAATCTTAACTTTTTACCTTTCCCATAACTTTTATCACATCTACTTTACATATTACATCTTTTATCTTTCCAAAAAGTCAAAAAAATAAAAAAATCCCCTCTACAAGAATGGCCGGCGCCCCTCTCTCTCTACATCCACAATTTGTTTCAATTTTGCATTTATTTTAATCACACAAAAATCCCTCCACATTTTCCTATAAATACCCCCCTCTCTTTCACTTCTTTCACACCACTTCTACACTAAAATTACTCTCTCAAAATCTCTCAAGAATTCTCTCCAAGAAGTTCTTACAAGAAAAGCTCTCTTTAGTCTTTCTTTAAGTAAGCTTTCTTCAAGAAAATTCTCAAGCTTTCTTCATGTTCATCTACTTAGTATGACTTAGTGTGTGTTTTCTAAAACCATGAAGGTTAAGAAAGCAACAATAGGTTCATACTTTGTTTTTGTTCATAATCATAATTCCTTTATGTTCATGTTTCTTTATATTCATTTATGTTTCTCTTATGTTCATTTATGTTTCTTTTATGTTCATAACTATCTACTATATCTATATAGCTATATATACTATTTAGAGCATATAAGCTCATGATCTTGCAATTTATTTACCTTTCATGCAATTTATTTACTTCAATGCATTTTATTTATTCCAAGTTGTTTTTAAGACTAGTCTCTAGTCTTAGACTTGTCCTCATCAAGTCAAAACAAGATTTTCTTTCTTTCATTTTTTTATTATGGGACTAGTCTACTTCTTAGTCCCGGGAGCCTTGAAAAAGCTAAGACTCCAATACTTGACTTTATTATTATGCTTTATGTTATTTTGGTTATTATTATTCTCATAATCATGTTCATTTAGATTGTTGTCCATAATTTTATTTAAACAAAAAGAAGAATTTTGTCACTTAGAAATAAGTTTATGTAAAGTATAAAATCTATAAAGCAACACAAAATAAACTCATTCCTTTTCATGTTACAAAAAGAACTCACTATAATTTTATAAACTACTTTTACTTTAAAAAGCCACTTAGATCCTTATCCCACCTTGTTTTTCAAAAGAAAATATTTTTGTTGACAAAAATGGTTCTTTTCATAAGAAAGAAAATAAGATGGATGACTAAGGAAATTTTTAAGTAAAGACCTTTGCAAACAAATAGGCAAAGAAAATTTATGGTTTGAAAATAATAAAGTTATTTCTTTTCAATTACAAGAAGAATAATAAGATTATAGAAATTAGTTTTTCTACAAAAAGTCCTTAATTGTTCCACATTGTTTTTATGAAGAAAACAAATTTTCATGCATGGATGATTATTTGAAAAATATGAGACATGAGAAAAAGAATGAGAAATATCAAGTAAGGATTTTTGCAAAACAAGTAAACAAAGGAATTTACACAAGAAAAATGAAGAATAGCATATTTCCTAGAAAACTTCAATATAGTATTAATGTAACTTAGAAAGTAGAAAAATTTATTTTCAAAGGTCACTTAGAAAGAATAAATAAAACCAACATGAAACGTTTTTAGAAAATAAAGAAAACAAGGTATTCATTTCAAAGAAATTTACAAAAACAATTTCCGAAAAGCTTCAACCGACATTATTTTACCTAAGAAAAATAAATTGGACAACAAGACACTTGAGCATGCTTAAATATGAGTTATATAGTTATAAAAAGAGAATTTTTCAACTATATAGATAACTAAGTATTTATCAAACAAATTTTGATTTCTTGAACCAAAGTTGTTTTTACTTGGAAATCCGTGGTGAATTTTGTCGCCACTTTTTCAGAGCCTATATGGCTTTGTTTGTTGGAAATAATTTTGGAAATGGGTAGATCTTTTCGAGTAGTAGAAATCGGTATATTATATGCGCAATTCCGAGTTAAAATGACCAAGTTATGGCCATTTTAAGTTGGAACATTCTTCATACGAACTTTAACGTTCTTTGACATTGTTTTGTCAAAATTCAAGAAAATCATCAAGAAAAACTCATTGTGGGTATTTTCTTTGGCTAGGTGACCCCGAGGAAGGATTCCTTTACCCGAAACTATTACGATTAAGTGGAGTGTGTGAACGACTCGTCCACTTAAGGAATAGACGACAATGGCATCGTGAATTTATTTCCATAAATGCTATACTTGTTGTGCTTGTAAATTAGTGCACTAGAGTTTAGGAAAGATAAACCGAGTGCA
The DNA here is from genome assembly GCA_024138025.1 of Combretum micranthum. Lineage (NCBI taxonomy): Eukaryota > Viridiplantae > Streptophyta > Magnoliopsida > Myrtales > Combretaceae > Combretum > Combretum micranthum. The sequence goes on along the minus strand of JAMXBD010001069.1, from coordinate 103,731 downwards.
TGACAATAATTTCATTGAAAGAATTCTAAGAATATCGAAGCCAGAGTGTTCTAAGTGATTGTTTTAGTTAATATTGATTTATGTGGAAATTCCTTGATCGCCATAAAATTGAAATTAATTATGTTATGACTTTATAAATTAATGAACTCATGCATACCACGAAGTGAGTCACATTGCATTGTTGGGTTATTATCCTTGGGTGAGAAGGATAGTAAAGCTCATGTCGAAAGCAACACTTGGCGGGAGATCCCAAAGCAATTGCTTGGCGGCTTAGAGGAATATACTTGGCGGTAGATCCAAAAGCAAGGTCAATCAAGTAGATTCGGGAATGCTCAACGATGTGTGCTCGTGAGCAAGAAAACTTTTTATTTAAAACTACTTGAATTGAGGATATTTCACCAAACCCCCGAATGGAGGGCGAAATCCATTCACCATATAGTCACCGGAAAACTATATGCTTGTTTGCCCACGTGCTGTGCATTACATTTGTTTGATTAAATCAACTTGATTGAATCTTGTTACGAAAGTTATATGGAAATAGTTCTCCACTAAGCCTATTAGCTTATACCCCAATAGATATCTTTTGTAGTTCCCGTACTTATGTTAAGGCCAAGTGGACCATGCGGGCAGGTAATCTCTCTTAACATTAGAAATTTGGGTAAAATTTAGCTAGTATTAGCATGCATATATTTATATAATATATGAGTAATTTTAAGGAGTTGACCCTAAGTTTGTAAGGTCTTTGCCATGAATGAATAATTATTGTTGAATCCTCTTTCGTAATATTTTCGATATCTCCTTAAGCTTCATAATTCCATATATGGTCCTCTAAAGTGTGTGGAAGTACGCCTTACACTTAATATAAAAGCTTTTGGGAATGGCTAAGGTTGTCATACTTAAGCTTTAATAATTGAGTGTGGCGGACTGTCACGTTTAGGGTACCCATTGGGGCGTGACAGCTCAAGATATAAAAAATATATCATTAATACCATTAGACTCGTATTTTCATAAGAATTTCTAAAATATCAGTTTTATAATTTTTCGATAACTAGAATTATCTAATTTTGCGATTTTATTTGTATTTCATTACTATGGTAATTAACTAGTCTTTTGCACTATTCACTACTATTCATTACACAATTTTATTATTCTTATAAATCCTTATATTTTTAGATAAATATTTTATATATCATAGAAAATTCTGCTTTTCCAAAATTTAGTTCGTTTCGGGTTTTTACGGGATCAGTTTCTGTTTAAGACCTGATACTAAAATACAAAATAAATTAATTTAATAACTGAAAAATATTTGAAAAATATTTTTATTTTCATAAAATAATTTTTTTGAATTTTTCAGGTTATAAAAATATCAATTATAGCTCATATTCCCGTATTTTGATCATACCGGTAACATATTTGTTGAAACACTAAAATAATTCAATTAATTATTTAATTTTATTTATGAAAATTCTGCCACTCATTTAAAAATATTTTTCTTAATTTTATTTTATATATTTTCTTAATAAAAAGTACTTTTTCAATACATACTTCAAGTACACTCCAATTATCACTTTTACATATTATTCAAGTTTTCTTTCACTCATTCTACACTCCATTTTCCCACAAATGGCAGCTGACCACACTCCTAAAAATAGCCATTTTTCTTTTATTTTATTAATTTATTTAATGATTTAAAGTCTTTTTTAGTTAGCAAATTAAGTGACACAAGTTACACTTTCAAAATTTAAGTTACAAACTAACTAAACACCCCTCTCTCTCCCCTTGTAATTCACGTACAGCCCTCCCATTTCTGCCATTGTTTTATTTTTTTTCTTTTAATTAATTAACACACATTAATACACTCCTCTCTCTCTATTTAATGCCTCTTATTTACACTATTTCATCTTTGCAACCCTACATCATTTACACTCTCTCTTTTCCTCTCTTTATTTCTTTCTTTACCTTATTCTTGTGAGAATACAAGCTACCCCCATTTCCATTTCTTGCTTCCACACTCCATTCTAGAAGATTCTCTAAGCATACTTTCTTCTAAAGCTTCCATAGACACTATAGGTTGATTATATGGAGGTTTCATGCATCAAAAGATTCTCCATAATGCCTAAAGGCTAGAGATAATGATGCCAAAACTTTGAAACACTCCTTTTGTTGATGATCTATAATAATATTACTATATTTGTTGTCTTTAAGACTTTATTATCTTCATATTTGTATTATACTTTGTAGATCTAATTTTTATGAAGCTTTGGTTATGTTTATGTTTAGATCTATAGGTTTAGAGCTTACTACCATGCATTTCTTTTATATTCATGTTCATATTATGTGTAGATCTTAAATTTGAACTTGAATAAAAATAGTGAAATTCGTATCTAGGCATGACCTATTTTTTAAAAACCACTTTTCAAGTGTCAAAATGAGATTTTTACTTGAGATAATGAAGGCTTAATGTGTATATATCATCAAGACTTCATTTTATATGGTTTAAAGATGATTTTCAAATATTATTTTTCACAACAAAATGCTATTTTCGGATTTAGGCCAAGGCCTAGTTTAAAAACATGTTTTCCAACTCAAAAATGAAGTTTTTATTCAAGATATGAAAGGTTCTTAAGATAGGATATGTAAAGGATGTTTTTTCATAAGTTTAGATAGATTTTATCAAAAGATATGTCCAAAAATAAATTATGTAAATTCGGATCTTAACCAAGACCAATTTTGAAAACTCATTTTTCAACACCAAAATGAAAGATTTGTCTAGAAAATGGAAGGCTTATGGAATAGGTATCAATAGGAGATGTTCTTGATAAGTAAATGGTAGATCTACTAGTAGAGATTCTTAAAAATATGAAGAGATTACAAAATATGAAATTTGAGTTTCATCCAAATTTTGTAAATTCGGATGGTTCCAAAACCACGCCTTAAAAACCCTTTTATCAACTTCAAAACTTGTGTTTTATATGAAAAATGAAGAGTTTAGGTCATAGATATCATCAAGTAATGATTTTTATAAATTAAGATGAGATTTGCTAAGAAAAATATGTAGAACAAGGAGTAGAAATAAAGTAGGAAAATTTGAGTTGTTTGTCTTTTTAAGAAATTCGTAATAATGGAGTAATGGTATGAAAACTCCTAATTTTTCAAAATCAAAATGAAAGTTTTATTAAAGAAATGAAGTCCTTAGTGGCTAGGTATGGTTGAGCCTTAATTTTCTAAGTATCAAATGATTTTTACTTAAAGGAATCATCACAAAAATAATTTTTATAAAATTTGGATTTTGGGATGAACCAATTTTAAAAATATGTTTACAAAGTCTAAAATGGAAATTTTTATTGAAAAAAAAGGCCTTAGGGAATATACATATTGAAGGCTTAATTTTTAATAAAAATAAATAAATTTTATCAAAGAATTTTTCTAAAAACAAGTGGGGATTGTCAAACATACAAGACTAGCCTTTCTAAGTTGATTTTCATAAAGTCTTACAAAGAAAAAGTTTTCTAAAAATTTCTTTTATTCAATATCATCAAGAACATGTGTATATATAATATATATATATGTATCTCATGACATATCATTTATGATAGTAGCTTGTTCATATTGCATGAATCTTGCTTTGGATAGTAAAACTTCTGAACTTTCACAAAATCAATTTTTCCATTTAGTTTTTGCTAATGTTCTATCTGATCAGATCCTTTCAAAGCTTCAAAGTTTTCAAAACTTAAATATGACATTAGAATTAGGTAGATCTTTCGAAGTAGATAGAAATTGATATATAATTTGCAAAATTCCAAGTTAAAACGATCAAGTTATGACCGTTTTAAGTTGGAATTCCAGCTTAGGATGAGAATTACGAATTTGATAACTTGTATAAGATAGAATGGATTAGTTTTGAGTAGAAATACTCATTTAGGTATTTCTTCCTTTTTAGGTGACCCCGAAATCGACGATTCCCTAACACCAGATTACTTTTATTAAGAGAACTATGATCCAATGGTCGAGTGAGTTTTCCTCTTATTTTGTTACCTTGATTGTGCTTGTAGTTAGTTGCATTAGAATTAGGAAAAGATAAAATTGTAACGAATTATGATATAATATTGGTTGAATGAATGATAAGTATATCGAGGTGAGACTTATTGTAAAATCATTGTATGAGTTAGCATAGACTTGAATTGGCTGGAATTCTCTATGATTGCTCTTAACCTACATAATTAACATGCCATGATTATATGAATAAACTCTACATGCATAGCATGTAGTGAGTCACATTATATTGGTTGATATACCTTTGGTGGGACAAAAGTATATTAGCAGATAGGTGAGGCGGCCTATGTTAACATTAAGGATGTGAGATTGCTTAAGTTAACGGATGTGGGGTAGGCACATAAAACTACCATAATAAAACAACAGAGATTGTATAATTAAGAGAAGGAGATCGGGATTATGGTTGCATGACTATGGACCACCCCACTCAATATTGAAATTATGGTTGCATGACTTATGGACCATCTCAACCCCGAATGGAGGGCGTAAATCCATTCACATATGGCTACCGGAAAGTCATATGCTTGTCTGCTCATATGCTCGTTCATGCATAGCATATGGATGAATTATAACTTGCTTGTTATGGTACGAAATTAAGGGAACTCTCACTAAGCAAGTGTAGCTTATACCCCAATAGATGTTTGAATAAACAGGACGGGAGAATGCTATTTGGGGACCGAGATGGTTGGAGCCGAATGTAACTTCGGGATGTTGGCAGGAAGTAAAAATGCTTGAAGATATTAGCTAGGTTTTATGAACTGCTTTGTAATAGTTTATGTAGTGAAATCTTTTGATGAATTGGAATTGAAGTATAGTGAATTGTATTTGAAGTATAGTGAAGTGTATTTCCTTTACATTGTTACTCAAGTTGTATCAATATAAAATGTACCACACTAATGTGTCTCCTCCATGTGTTAGACGTCTTGTATACAGTATGGAAGCCTTCGCGTGACTGACGTGGTCATTCCTAGGCTTTAATATTGTGTACGGTGGACTGCCACGTTTAGGGTACCTTTCGGGCCGTGACATACAAACTGTAATGCCTCAAAAATAGGGCCTAGTATATATCTGTAGTCATCATACCACGTGTGCACCCGTAATATGAGAACCATCTTGCAAGTCAGATATTACAAGACTCTATCTTATAATTGTTACATGTAATGTAGTCATACCAATAATTATATAAATACTAAGGATTCCGATTTTCCTTAGTTTGCCAGAACCGCAGAGAATCGGTATCCTCTACCAAATAATGAAATTGAGATCAAATCTTAAAATACAAGATCTTAATCAATTATACCATTTATCTAATTTGTTCTTTGAGCCAATATAATCTATGAAACTATCTTCAGCAAGGTCTTTGATGTAGCACTCTTCACTCATGCTTAACCCAATCCCAACTAACGTTATACCTGCACAAAGACTGTTTGGGGGGTGAGTGAACCACGGCTCAGTGAGATGCCTGACCAAACCACACATCAAAACAATAACAAACAAGTATAATTACCAATCATATTACATTACAAGCTTGGATAATCTAGAATCCAAAGCAGGATGGAGATTTACGCCCTCTCATCGGGGTTGAAGATCACAATGCTATGGCCCACCTACCCAAGAGAGACTAAGCATACAGGAATACATCAATACTCACTTTAATTATCTGTTTAAGTTAACCATATCTTAAATCTCTCATTTCCTATTTTCTGCCTTAGAAACTCCACTAAGTGTTAGTCCTTTCAAAGCGATACTATAAGCGCGTCCTTCGTTTACTATTTAGTTCCTATAGTACCGACAGCTCAAAGGTAACCTTGCGTTGATCTAATAGCTTTTAGCCTAGGTCAACCAAGCATTATCAAAGGGCCGAAATACTAACACGTAGTAGGCTGCCACTTGCTTAAATGCTATTTATGCAAATCGTGTAATGCATGATCTTTCTTTTATGGTGTCAAAAGCTTTTAGTCAGGTTTAAGGTGATCATACAATTACAGACAAACATCAACATGCTCCATACAATTGTTATCATACAATGAAATTGTTAATTATAATAAGGTGTTTGGCAATCCCACATACACCAAGCAGCATGCAATTTACCCATACCACATGCAATTCAATTTGATATGTTATTATCAATCCAACTAACTACAAGAACAAACAATATGATAAGGTCAAAGTCCCTCACCTGTGGTCCTCGTTATATCGCTGTAATAAGCTACTGGTAGTCCGAGAGAAACGATTTATATTCCTATGGAATGAAATAACATATATTAATTATTATACGATTTTCCTGTAAGAGAAGTCTTCCTAAAATTAATGGTGTTAACTTTAATCACCTAATTTTAAATTAAACTTAATTATTACGGATTTATTGATTTAATCGAATTCCTATGAATATCTAATATTTGTATTTGATAAAGTTTCTATTATTTCTAAGGACTTTTAAGGTTTAACTTTTATAGTAAGAATTAATTATTTGTTATTTATTTTCATTTTGCTTCTCTTGATCTTTAATTATTATTTATATTTTTATTTAAGAGATTTACCTTTCTTTAAGTTCTACCACCTTACATAGAAGATTTTTTTTTATTAAATATTTGTCTCTCAATCATATCTGTCTTTTATATTTAGTATTTTTATTTATTTAAGGGCACATCTTAGTATCTATACCTTTTTTTCTAATTTTATTTTAAAAAGTCGTATGTATTATGGAGTTTGGATATATCAAATATGTACATTTACTGCGTTTAGCAAAATCTTAAATTTTTATTTCTAAATATTCTACGATATGGATATACCATCTTTAATTCGATAATTGTTAGAATTTTATATTTATTTGATATTATCATTGCTTTTATATTGTTTTTAGTAATGAATTATAGTAACTATTATTTATCTTCTATTGTTTAATTTCCGTAGAGTTCTTCTTAGTGTATATTATATACTTATCTCGTAAATTTTAGAGATTCACATTGCTCATAAATTAAGCCTTTAAAATTTTCCATCGTTGTATATTTTCTTTATATATAAAGATTATTTTATTAATTTTGAAAATCTTATTTTTATTAATTACCAAAAATCATATCTTTTATTTATATAATGTACTAGTCTTAGTATTAGTGATACTCATAAAAATAGTAGTAATACTAGTATCAAAGATAATGGTGATTATATTAGTTTAATATTACTACTAATAATTTTAATTACAAAATAATTTAATAGTTTTAGTAACAAAATCAATAATACTAATATTGGTAATATCAATAGGCTTAATAATAATTTTAATATTACTACTAACAACATTAGTGATATTAGTATAGATCAATAATATTCGTAATACAAGCAATAAATTGCATAAGAAAATAAACTTTAATGATAAAATCAATATCAAAATATTTATTCATTTATTCATTTTTATATCATTTCATTAATAACATAAGTAGTTTAAGTTATATTTCTATTATTTTTTAGCTAAAACATAAATTACGGAATATTTATTAACATAATCATTTTATTTAGATTCAGTTAATTTATCGATTGTTATTATTTTATTATTATTATTATTATTATATATATTATTATAGTCTTCGCCGAGGAGAAATTCATCCAGGGGACGTGACGTTCCCTTAATTTTGGGGTATTCATTTTTATTAATAAAATTTAATTATTTATTTTATAATAAAAATTCGTAATAAATAAAATATTAATTTTTAACACTTTTTACATTACTAAAACATATACTTATATATATATCTTACATCGCTCATACTAATAAAACTAATGTTAAAATTAAAAAAAAATCATATTTCAGAATTAATAAATAAAATATATTAATTATTTTATCTAACCAAAATGTATAAAATTATATTTTTCTATTTTTAATAATACTAAAGTATCTACTTAACATATACTTAAATAACTATATATAATAAAAATAATTCCAAAAATTATAAAAAATAATTTCACTTTAGAATAAAATAAAAATATATATTTTTAATAGATTTTAACCAACCAAAATTAATAAAAATTATTTTTAAATTATTATTATTTTTAATTTTCAGCAAAATTTGTGTTACTATTCACGTGAACAGTCCCAGGATACTATTCATCATCTTCAACCTTGGTTCAAGTCCGATTTTGCATCATTTTACACGTCCAAATCCATTCTAATTCATTCCTAAGCATTTATACATGATATTTCTACATATATATCAACTCAAAACATCAAAACATCATTTAATCACAATTTCGGATTAATATGTGTAACTCAAGTATAAAGAGTTCTTACCTTCTTGGAGCTATTTGGACAAGATTTGAAGCTTGCTTTGGGTTGTTTTATGATCCTAAGATCATTATGAGTGAGTTTAGATCGATGAAGTTTTTAACTAAAAACAAATGAAAGTGTATTAACATACCTTTGACCTTGGTATCCAAGAGTCTCATATTATTTTTCCTTGGATTCTCTTAGGTGTTTTGTTTGGTTTGATTTATGTTTCCAGCTTGTTTCGGTTGCTATGGGGGAGTAGTTTTGTTTCTGGAGGGTTTGGAAAATAATGAAGATTGTTTGTTTCTTCATCATTAGCTTTAAACATATCTATATATATATATATATAAATAGAAGAAAGAAGGTGAGGCTTGCAGATGTTTTCCTCCGAATTTCCTCCGATTGTGATCTTCATTTGGCTGTTTGTTTTTCATGTTATTTAATGCTAGGTTGAGCTGGCATTGTTTAATCGGTCCTTGAGTTGCTTTTGTTGAAAAATTTGGTGAATTATTGTTGGATTTCAGCTCTCTCTCTTTCCCGTATCTTTCCCAGCCGAATGCACCGAAACTTATATGTATATATTAATTTATTATATTAGTTAGTTGATAATTTATTTTAGGTTTTAAATATATATAAATAAGTAAAAAAATAAAGAGAATATGATGAATTTATAACCAATAATAGTATAAGGAAGGGTAAAAAAATATAAATTTGTGAAAAAAATCAATTTTGCGGGTTTAAGTGATACGTATGTTAAATACTAATTTGGTAATATTTTAGATGAGAAGTTACATATTCGCGTTATTAAATATTCTAAACACAATAGTATACATAGAATTTCTATTAAAGATTTATATAAATGTTGTGTTGAATTTTTTTTCTTTTTGATTAAATCTTAACCGCGTCCTGAGAGAAGTTGAAATGTTGAATTTGAAAACATACCAAATACGTAATAACAAAATAAAACAAAATAAAGAAAGTGAGTTAAAATGTATGAAAATATAAAAATAAAAAAAAGATAATAAATTTATAACCAATAAATATGTAAGGAGTGGGGGGAAAATATAAATTGGTGAAAAAAAATTAATTTTGTGGATCTAAATGACACGTATGATAAATACTGATTTGATAATATTTTTGGATAAAAAATTTACATATTAATGATATTAAATATTCTGAATACGATAGTATACATAGAATCTTTAGTTTAATACTTTTACTTTTTGTTTTTATACCTGTTATCGTAAATTATTTTATTTGTTTAAAAGTTTCGTTTCGTGTATTTTGATAAATTAATAATCATATTGCCCTCAATATGACTTTATTATAAATTTTTAAGATTTGAAATTACATAGAAATCATTTCTATTTATAAATTTATTCTAGACTTTTTTATTAGATTAGAAATTTAATTATAATTTTATATTTGTTACTTAGTTCTTTTACTAATTATAAGTTACTAAATTAGATCAGAATTTTAGTTTTTAATCTTTAATCGTGTATTGTGTAATTCTAATAATTCATCTTTTTAAATGGTATATTTACAACTAGTAAGTTTTAGAAATTAACCATCTTTATCATAACTGACATTAAGGTTAATTATGATTACTTGTTAAATTGTTATTTCTTGTTATAGAATATTATCTTTTACTGTATTGAGTTATTTTATAATTTATTAGGAACAAACTATTTTTATCTAGTATTGTTTCATGGAAATAAATATTTAAAATATCTTGAATATCATTGTATCATATTTAATTAGCGTAGAGTTTATTTTTAAGTATTGAGCTTAATGAAAAAGAATTTAAGAATTTATAGTTAAACATATATTTATCGTTGTTCATGAATTATTTAAGGTCGTAAGAATCATAGTTTATATTTCAAAAACTTTATTTATATTGATTTTGGATTTCAATTATAACCAAACTTGTTCTTATTTTAATATTTTAAATCGCGGAAAAAAAAATTTGAAGTGATTTTTGTTACTCGTTTTAAACCATTCTTTAAAAAATTTATATTATAATTTTAGTATTTATTAAAACTAGATTATGAGAAATTAGGGGGATTACACAAACAACAAGTAATTATTAGATCATCAGTCATGCCCTAGGGGGTACCCTAAACGTAATAGTTCGCCATACTCAATATTGAAGCTTCAGTATGACAACCTTAATCATTCCTAGAAGCTTCGATATTAAGTGTAAGGCGTGCTCTCACAAATTTAGAGGACCATACATGGAATTATGAAGCTTAAGAAGATATAATGACAAATTAAGAAAAGAGGATTCATAATATTCATTTGTTCAAAACAAACGTCTTACAAATGTTAGGGGCATTCTCCAGCCACAAATAACTATAATCTATTATAAGAATATTTTTATGAAGTCTATATCTTATCCAATACTAAACTTTATCTAGAAATTCCTTAACCAAAAAGGAATATACCTGGCTGCAGGGTCCACGTGGCTTCAACCACAAATAGATAAAATGTAAAAGATATCTACAAGGGTATAAGCTAATAGGCTTAGTGAGAACTATTTCCATAAATAAACTTCTTGTGTAATGAAATTCAAACAAGTTATTTAAGCAGACAAATGAAATACAACATACATGTGGGCAGAGAAGGCATATAGTTTTCCGGGATCTATATGTTGAATGGATTTATGCTCTCCATTCGAGGTTTGGTGATACGTAACCTCAAAACAAGTAGTTTTAGTAAAAAAGAAATTATACTTTGGATCAATACGCCAAGCATATTAAGTCTACTTGATTTGAGTCATGCTTCCGGACTTCCGCCAAACATTTAATTCCATATCGCCAAGCAATCGCTTCCAATCATAACCGCCAAATGTTGCTTTCGACTTGAGCTACCATCCTTCTCACCTAAGGATAACAACCTAATGCAATGTGACTCACTTCGTGGTATGTATGAATCAATTTATTTATAATATCATGGCATCATTATTATCAAATTTAAAGTGATCAAAGAATTTCATACAAATCAAGTACTATACTAAAACAAACATTTAATCAATTATGGCCTCGATATTCTTAGGATCCTTTCAACAAATTTTTTGCATACATATCATTTGTTTTTTCTTAATTCTAATGCGACTAAGCCACAAGCATAATCAAGTAAAGCACTTTAAGAAAATAAACTCATGATGCCATGTCGATACTTCTCTAAACGGATGAGTCATTCACACAATCCACTTAGTCGAAATAATCCTCAAGGTATGGGTATCCTTTCTCGGAATCACCTAATCAAGGAAAATACCCACAATGAGTATTTCTTGATGACTTTCTTGGACAAACAGAAAGTAATTCTTTGTAAACAAATGAATCAAAATATTCATTTTAAAGGATTTAGAAAATGGATTTCTTGTAAACTATAGTTTTCTAAACTCTTAATTAACATTATTTTACCCAAGAAACAAGGTTGGACAATAAACACTTGAGTATGAATAAAATATGAGCTCCGTATCTATGAAAAAGGAATTTTTCAACTATATAGATAACTAAGTATTTATCAAAGCAATTTTTGAATGATTTAATGTTTGAATCAAATTGCTTTTGGGTTGGGAAACTCTCATTTTCGTTTTAAGGGGTTTCCTTATATTATATTTTTATGAAAATATTTTATTACCAAAATCATTTTCTTTTAAGAAAACAAAGTAATATAAAAATGATTCAAAAAGCTTTTTCAAGACAAAAGATTTTTTTTTTTAAATTGTAGTGAGTTTTTCTTAAAACTTGAAAAAGAATAACTTTAATTTTGTTAAACCATAAAATTTATATTTTATATAAAAACCATTCTTAAGTAATAAAATCTCCTTTTTGTCAAGTATTATTGAAGCTTTAAAGATTTAGACAACAATCTTAATGGGCATGATTATAAGAAATTATAACAAGCAAAAATAACATAATTAATAAATAAAGTCATGTATTGAGATTCTTAGCTTTTTCGAGGCTCCCGAGACTAAGAAGTAGACTAGTCCCAAAAGAAAGAAATAAAATAAAAGAAAGAAAAATTGTTTTGACTTTATGAAAACAAGTCTAAGACTAGAGACTATTCTTAAAACAATAAGAAATAAGTAAATTGCAATGAAAGAAATAAATAAATTACTTTGCATGAAAATAAATAAATTGCAAGTGAGCTTATATGCTCTAAAGAATATATATGTAGATATATAATAATACTTAGTTAGATATAATAACAATAATAATATGAACAATGTAAAATAACAACATAAACATAAATAGATATTCATGAACAAGAACAATACATAAACATTGTGTAGCTTCCATAACATTTAGTTTTTAAAAACTCACACCATGATCATGTAAAGTTACATGACATGAGAAGAAAGAACTTGTAAAGAAAAGTTTACCTAAAGAGGGTTTTTGAAGTATAATGTGGTAATGAGTTTTGTGTATGTAGAAGGTGGTTTGAGATTATTTTGAGAGAGTATTTGGAGAGAGAGTTGAGAGGAAAAATTGAGAGAGATTTGGTAGTAATCATGTGAAAAAAGTGAAAGAGAAGTAGGGTATTTATAGGAAATGAGGAGTAAATTTTTGTGTGATTTAAGAAATATTAAATAAAATTGAGGGAGAGGGAGAGAGTGTATGCGCCGGCCTTGGCGTTAGAGAGGAAGAGGAGAGATTTTATTTTGTATTTTTGTTGGTTAAATGAGGTAATAAGTAAGGTAGATGTGAAATAAAGTTATGGGAAAGGTAAAAAGTGAAGGTAATAGGTTATGGTATTGTAAGAGTAGGTGTTAGAAAAAGTAGAGATAAAAGAATAGTATAGAATAGTAATTAATAGTGTAATGTAAAGTAGATATGACTAATAAAGTACTGGTAGTAAGAAAATACGCGTATAATTACGATATCTGTTATTTTTACTTATCGAAAAATTATAAAATTGATATTTTTGAAAACCTTACATTTTTACGAGTCTAATGGTATGTCTAGAATAATTTTACTATTTCGAGCCCCGGGACACATTTTTTCATAAACTATATCTGTTCGGGTTCAAAACGATTTGCGGTTTTACTAATCTAATCTTTTTAAGCTTTTTTATGTAATTACGAACTATTCTACATACTAATCTCTTACTTACTTTCTCAGGGCTGCTTATACGGGATTACCGAAATTAACATTTTCGTCTAACTAGGGTTTTGTTGACTTTAGTGTAAAGACCCGACCCACCAATCCTTAAGATTTAGCAAGTCAAGTCCCCAACCACATATAATATTTTCATATTATATGTAAGGTTGTCCTAAATCTAACAATTTATGTGAATTGTTTGTTTGATCCCACTATAACTTGATATAAAGACTTTTTACAAAAGGATTACTCACTTGAGTAATCTATTCATATAGAACTTTTAAAGAAATAATTTACAATCTTGTGTCAAACACATGTCACAACAAAACTTACATAAGTTTTTACAAAACAAGAAAAATAGACTTTAAGTCTTTATATACAAACAAGGCTTAACTAACAAGCCTCTATTCAAAATACAAAATACAAAATTTTACCCACAACTTGTTCAAAAATTTTCCTTCCTTGCCATCTTGCACTCGATTCCTACTCGGCCCACTCATCCATAAACTTTTCCCAATCCGACCCATAGCCCATATCATCATAACAATCATCATCACCTGAAAAGTAGCAACAGTGAGCCAAAGGCCCAGTACACAGCAACAACACTCAAAAGCGAAGTGACAATCATACCTAGCTAATGCAATGCAACATTAATGTTTTATTTATCTTTCATTAGAAACCATTGATCAAATCATCATTGGAGTATTCAAACTCCGGAACAAGCCATGGGATTCTGGGGATCCTGAGTAACGCTCACGACGCTCAGGGAGTTGATATAGATAGCCCGAATATCTATATCTCCTAGATAACGTTACACTGAAAAGAATAATTTCATATAGGTTATATAGCCGTTGCCCAACTTCACTTAACTCAATCCAAAATATAATTTAATTCACATGCTCCCATAAACATTGAATTAAGTTATACTATTTCTTTTCAAGAATAAGTAAATGTTGCTCAATTACTACATTTTCCTATCGATTATTCGCCGAGCCTAGTCATTGCATCATGACTTTTGGCCTAAGCGTCTACACTAACATATCATTGCATCATGATAAGTTACCGCTCCTCGGACCGGATTCAACGGTAAAAACACAAGCAAATCAAGCAATATTTAAGTCATTTGGAATTTATATCAAATTTAAGTATGCCTACCCTAACAAACATACAAGCAAGTCACTGCGTACCTGTACTAGCTAGAGAGTCAATGGGAATAACCGAAAGGGAATCAATCCCTGTAAAAAGAAGTAGTTGCAAACTCACACTTAGTTCAAGTATATATATATTAACTAATCTCATACTTAACCATTCAAGTAAATTCAAATAAGTTATCACAAGATCTTAAAACAAGCAAAGGAAATTATATAGATAATATAACTAGTTTTAGCTTAACACTCATAGACAACCAATAATTTGTTAAATCTACAAATATACTTAAATCATTATAACATCATCACATAGCATTTAGATATCATATATTATCATACAATACTCAACAAATACTTAAATGATCATTTATCAAGCTTTGGACAACTTTTAACAAATAACAATGAGTTTTAAACTTTGTTGGAAAGTGTATCAGCTGGAAAGAATTGAAATTTAAGCACTGATACTTTTGTAATTTGTAAAATCTTAAAACATAAAAGTTGTAGATCTCTTTTTAATCTTTCCAACGCAACTTGAATCACCTCAAACGGAGATTGGATGAAAAAGTTATGGCCAAATTACAAATAGGCTGCGAAACAGGGAATCCAACGCCGGACTTCAACGCCGGCGGCGTAAATTGAAAATTTGCCAGCGTTAAGGGTCAACGATTCTGGTCCCCGAATGCATCTTCAACACTGGCAAATTTCCAACGTACACCGGCAGCGTAGGATTCAACACCGCCAGCGTACTTTGCCGGCGTACACTCTGTAACAAGTTGCGAAAATTCTTTTAAACTCCTCTGTTTTTCAAGTTAATTTTACACTTCCAAATTTCTCTTAAACTCATTTCAAGTTTCCCAAAGCTTGTTATATGTTCATTACATTATTCAAACAACATAAACTCCGACTCAAATCATCAAACTCTCCACCACAAATCATCATACACAAATCATACTTTAAACCCCAAATCACTACACCCAACACTTAGTCATCAACCATATGCATTTCTCAACACTTCTAATCTCTTATACTACATATACAACTAACTCCTATAACAACAAAACACTTCTCATACAACCAACAAAGCATATAAGTCCTCAAACACAAATTTAAGCTTAAAATCTATTGCTAAAAAAAACAATGAACTTGCACATTTTGAAGACATGAAACACATACTTACCAATAGAACTTTAGACCTTGGTTTTGTGATCCTCTAGCATGCTTTTGATGGTGGAAAATATAGAAAATGAAAGGCTTATCTATATAGATCCATGGGAGAGCTTTGGAGAAAAAAGAAAATGGGGTTTTGAAGGTTTTGGAGGCATGTTTTGGTGGTCTGAAATTTGTGCACAAATTTTGCAATAATAAAGTTGATATTATCTTAAGGTTTGACTTTTGAGGCATAAGGAATTAAGGGAAATTAATGATTTATCAAAGGCTAATTAATAAGTTTGTCTTTAGTTAATTAACCTTGTTTTTAGCCCCTTTAAGGTATAAGAATTATGCTACCATGAGGCTTACATGCATGGATCTATTTACTCATTTTAATGCATTCCAAATATAATTCTTACATGTTAATACAATTTAAATTTTATGAACTAAACATTTAATAAATTCTAGAATATTTGAATATTTAACACAATAATAAAACACATAATTCATCATGGACACAAATCATATTCAATACATATCAAAAGCATGTTTAAATTCTATAACATACATATAAAATATGATAGGGAAATTTCATGGTTATTTCATTTAGGGTTTTTGGTTGACTTTCCAATTAGGGTTTAAGCTAAACCGATCCCAAAACTTTAGGGATTTACATCATCTTTAAGTGTTAGTTCATTTATAATGCCTATCCTAACATGCATCTCACATATCATTACGTACCTGATTAAATGGAAGTATATCAAATAGATCAAAAGACAAGTTCAATCAAGTAGAGATCTGTTACAAAGAAATCATATCAAATTGGATCCAGTATCAACTCACTTATCTACTTACACATAACTAACTACTTAGTTAAGGTAGTTTATCATATCCTTCATTTAAGACTCAATTTAATATTTACACATATATAAACATACATATTATTTATTTATATGAATAGTATCAGGAGATCAATCATGGTCGTGATCAAGGTCGTAACACAAATCTTGGGTAAGATCATGCATGTGATGACAATTGTGATCTATATCATATACCCCGTCATGCACATGATCAATGGTGTTTCTTGTTATGCATAACCCACAGAATAGATCATGCCTCTTGTTACAGTCATGATCTAGTTGTGGTTTGAATCATGGCCAAGAATCATGGTCATGATTCATTCTATAAATTTTATCGAGGAGATCATGGTCCCAATCACACCCATAATCTATCAAAAAATTTCCTCTTGAAGAGATAGTGCCCTTCATGACGCCCATCGTGAATAGGGGTTTTGATTTAATGTTGTTGACTTCAAAATTTTTAAAGTTTTACATCATTTAACTTGCTAATATGTTCTCTCAAATAGTATAAACATTACAACATCAACATATAAGTATAACATCAAGCGTTACTAAGTTTATATACATTTTACACATTCATATACATACTACCTATACTTATACATAACATTAAACTTATCAAGCAACAAAAGTTCATCATACAAGATTGAAGTGTTAAACAATTGATTTCATCATTAAAGCTATACTTATCTATGACCAATAGCATCAACAACTATATATATTCCTCTAGGGCTTAACATGTGACTAAATATATTCACTTATCTTACAAAATACACATGAAAAATCTATTACTCTTCTCCTTTAAGTTGTAGAAACTTAATAAAGCCTAAACTCAACTTATTTCTTAGTTCTAAACTTCAAAGTCATCTAAGAAGTCATTAGAATAGAGATTAGTTTTATGAAAGAAATAAGCAATCAAATGAAGAGAGAAAACATGTAATACTTTATTGAAACTAGTCTTGACTTGGAAATAGTAACCTTGACGAAATTTTGATGACTTTTGAAGAAAATTTTGATGAAAATGGTGATGGCTTTTTCAGCTGAAAATGGCACTATATATCAGGGTGAATTAGGGGATTATTTTGGGCAATTTTAGCATGATAGTTATCTAAAAAGAAAACTTTGACATTTTGGCACCATTTGTAATTATCTTATCCTCTTGTAATTATTAGATGTGTGCATGTGCATGATAAAACAAAGGCTTTGGGCTTTTGGACTTATAATTGGGCATTTAAACTTGGGCTTAAGTTTCTTTAATGAAATGGACTCAATGGTTTTGAAATTTCGAAATACAAGAAGATAAATTATTATAAGACTTTAGTTAGTATTGGTATATGAATTTATTTGCATGCAAAGATTTCTTAAAATAAATTGTGATAAAAATTCTAATGATTTAAGGATTGAAACTTAGAAATCTAAATTCAATGAAATTTTGAAAGTGAAAAGAATGGATAGACATTTTGAAATGAATAATTAGAATATAAAATCTCTATTATCAAATTATTCATTCTACACAATTCATCATGCTTAACTACCTAATCATATATTAATATTTACATATTTCTACCATCTAAGTCATTCACAAACAAATTTCTATATCAAATAGCTAGCACTAATTACTTATCTAGGTTAGGATATTTGGGGTATTTCAATGTGTGGCAATGATTTTTCTTAAACCATAGTTTAAGATATATTTTTTATGCAACAATTATAAATAATTGCCTTAACACCGTTGTATATTGAATTTATGGTAATACTTTTAAAATCGCTACCATTTATATTATTACCTAAAGTTGTTTTTGTAATAATGTTAGTGAAATATATTTTACACTCTTGAATGTAATAAAAAATGATATTAAAGAGCTTGAAAATTTGGATAGGTGTCTAAGGACAAATGAGTATTGAATCTAAAGGAGTCCATTTGGTCATCATAACAAATGGAATTTAACTAGCATATACATTCTTAAAATAAAGGTTCTTGATTGTAAAATGTATATGTGAGAGAAAGCCCAATCATGTCATTAGAATTATAAATTTTTTTATTTATTATATGTTTTCAAAAACCCATTTAAATAATATATTTTGTTAATAGATCGATTCTTTGGTTGTTTGCAAAATTTAGATTATAGTTTTTTAAAGTACCAATTCCATCATGTGTATGAAAAATTTATTAATATTTATGGGTGACTTTTGATAGGGGTGATGAAATGGTAACTTTGTTGTATGTGATGAGTAGGTAACTTATACTAACCCATTCCTTACTTATCTAGGTAAGATCCAGATAGATGTTGGGGATACAAATTTTGGTGCAGCAAAGATTTCACATAAACTTCTCTTACAAGATAGGGTACTAAATATAGGCTCTTTATACTTTATACTTACCTTGAAATCTGTACTCAATCAATTTGTATGCATTCTATAAAAAATGTAAAGTAATATTAATATATAAGAAATAAATAAAAATACTCTTTTTTTTTTTTTTTTTTGCTATATATGTGGGGGGGGGGGGGGGGGAAGGAAGAGGGAAGAAGACATATTTTGTAAACTAACTTTTAAAATTTTTTATTTTACATGAACTAGTTATTTTTATTCCAGGAGAACTTCTGATATATGTAATTGAACTTTTCAGTTATATAAAGGTGCTCTTTATTCTCTAAGGTTAAGTAATGCCAAAGTACCTAAAAATGTTAAGTTGGAATTTATTACAAGTTCCACAATTGCACATTGTAGATTTGATGATATTAAGAAATTACTTTTAGTTTTTTTTCTCCAAAAGTTGTTTATAATAAGTATATGGATAAAAAGTATATCTATATTATATCAAATTGTATATATTATTGCAAACTTTAAATTTAAGAAAGAATGAAGATTGAAAGCTTCCATAAAAAAGTTTATAACCTCCACAGAGTTCTTTAGGTTATGGTAGAGGAAGAGAATCAAATATTAATTGCTCTTAGCATAGAATATGAAACAAATTTGGACATGATTCCAAGAATTAACATTTTCAATGTAGAAAATGTATAAAAACTAGAAATGTAGAAAGATGCTTTTATTGTAAGGATCGAGGAGAAGACAATAATGCAATTATTTTTTTTAAGAAAAATTGAGATAAGAAGGCACTTGA
The DNA here is from genome assembly GCA_024138025.1 of Combretum micranthum. Classification (NCBI taxonomy): domain Eukaryota; kingdom Viridiplantae; phylum Streptophyta; class Magnoliopsida; order Myrtales; family Combretaceae; genus Combretum; species Combretum micranthum. Next base: position 84,031 of record JAMXBD010001069.1, on the reverse strand, counting down.
ATGAATGCTGGTAAACATTTGAAAATATTTGATAGATCGATAGTGGTTATGGTAATCACATGTCTTGTAATAAAGATTTATTTGTTAAGTTTAACGAGAAATTTAAATCTAAAGTAAAACTTGGAGATAGAAAGAGTCATAAAATCACTAGAAAAGGAGTTATTACTGTTAATACCAAGGAAGTAACTCAAAATCATTATGTCCCTAAATTAACTCAAAATTTGTTGAATAATGACCAATTATTATAAAGAGGTTATAATGTCATTTTTGCTAGTACTGAGTGTAATATTACTAATAATGAGAAGAATTTCATTGTGGTGAAAGTGAAAATGAGTATGAATAAAGTTTTTCCTTTATCTATACCTCTTAATGAAGAATTCACCATGTAAAGTGTGGAAAATAATGAATACAACTAGAATATGACCATTCAAGTTTTAAGGGATTTCATTTGTTGAAGAAGATAAAAGAGTGATTGGTTTTCCAAATGTTTCATTTCTTAAGAAGGTACGTGAAGAATGTATTTATGAAAAATTCATTTTTCATTGTTCTTAAAGATATCAAATAGAGATGAAGTTCTATAGGAGTTGGTTATTATGAAGTATATGTACTAACAAAAACAACATATATAACTGGGAATAGGTTTTTATTAGCTTTTTTGTAAATGATATAGAAATAATGTGAATATGTTTGTTTTAAAGTAGAAGTCATAAGCATTTTCCACTTCTCTTAAGTTTGAAGAGGTGGTTGAAAGACAAAGTGAATATAAGTTAACAATTCTTTAAAATGCTCATTGAGGTGAATATGCATGTACAATCTTATATCTTAGGAAGTGTTACGATGTTTAGTTTACTATAATAGCAATTCGATAAGAAATCCCTATTATAAAAAAAATATTAAATAGTCATTTATTATTCAAACTTATGAATAGCAATTCAACATTGGAATAATTTTTTCCCTAAAGTATCCTCGTTTAAATAAAAAAAAAATGAAAATCCTATCAAATATCTACTCTATTCCTTAGGAATAACAATTCCATTACAATCTTATTCATTCAATAAAGTGAATGAATAGGTAATAAATTATAGTATAATTATAATAAATGTTAAAAATCAAAATATAACTAATAGTATTGCATACTCCATTGTAAAATGGTGTTGTAGAGCACAATAGTCTTACTATTGTGGAAATGACTAGATGCATTCTAGTAAAGTAAGATCTTTTGAATGGCTATTGGGACAAAGGTCTATTTATTGAATAGATTCCCAAAAGAGCAATCCTCAACACAACTCCTTTTTAAGCTTAGTAGAAGCAAAAACCTCATGTTAATCATCTGAAGATATTTGCATGTGTTGCATTTTATATCATCCCATCACAAAAGAGAAAAAAGTTTGATGAAAAAAAAATTAAAAATGTCTTTTCACTAGATAAAGTGATGAATCAAAAGGATATCGTCTTTTCATTAAAAAAAAGAGCCTATTATTTTATGAGATGTTATGTCTAATGAAGATGGAAAATGAGAGAGAAATCTCTAGTTACTCAAAAATTTTGGCTTCTAAGATCTAATGTTCTACAATTAGATCCTTAATCAAGTTTATGTTCAAGTTTTTCAAACACTTCCAATACACCAACTAATTTCAGCACATCAACACTAATGAGCATGCAAGAATTCAATTTTAAGAAAGAATGCTAATTAAGCTTCTTATGTGATATTTATGAATTTTGTGTATTTGCATTTCATTCTTGTGAATAGTAAAAGTATGATTACATAATGAATCTTATTGACCTTCTAGAATAATAAAGAGTTTAACGGATTAAAATTGGTCTAGAAGACCAAAGATAAGAAAGTAAGTTCAGTGCAGAACCATAAGACTCACCTTATAGAAAAGGGAATTTTACAACAATTATGCATTGATTTTAATGAAATATATGCTTTAGTTGCAGGTATGGAAGATATTAAAATTATTCTTTGGCTACTTAACTATTTCCAATATTTCAATTGGATATTATATTGACATTCTTAAATAAAGATTTACAGAAGGAGGTGTATGTGAAACAAGTTGAATGATATATTACCAAAGGCAATGGGGATAATGTTTTTTTGCTTACACAAAATGTTATGTTGATTGAAGTAGGTATAACAAAACCAATGGCTATTCCTAGAGAAAAGGATTTCAAAGAAATTATAGTGAACCTTTATTTTACATTAAAGGAGAAGGTACAAAAGATTTCATTATTGTCTATTCATATGTGGATGACTTAGTCAACAAAGGTACAAGTTAGTTAATGTTGGAAAAATTTAAGGTTGTAATGATGAAAGAATGAGATGATAGATTCACATCATATAAAATATTTTATTGGATTTGAAGTTCATTAATATAAGGGAGAGATATTTATTTCTTATAAAAAAATATTTGGAAGATTTTTTTACTACAATTTAATTGAGCAATTGCAAGATGATTTCCACTCTAGTTGCAATGATGGAGAAATTCAGTTAGAAGAAAACATCAAAAGTTGATGCAAAGATGTATGAAGTTTGGTAAAGTCACTAATTTACTTGACAAACATGAAGCCAAATATTTTTATATATACACAGTTTGATTTCTAGATTTATGTAGTGTCCATGTAAAGTACATTATGCAACAGTCAACAAAATATTACATTATTACAATATTTATAAAGAACTAAAAAATCTTGTATGTATTATGTGAAATAAAAAGAGTTTAAGCTTATTAGCTATATAGATAGCGAATGAATTGGATCAATTGATGATTGGAAAAAGCACATCTGAGTATGTCTTTGCATAGAAGTATAAATTATATCTTGGTAATTGAAGAAACAAAAGATAATGTAATTATCTTTTTTCTACATATGCTACCGTGTGAAGCAATGTAGCTGAGAATAATTCTATCATATTTAGATTAAATCCATGTAACCCCAAAATTATTCATTGCAATAATATATTAACGATAAATACGACAAATAATCTAGTATTTTAGAAAAACAAACAAATTTCATCAAGCTGCAGCATTATATAAGATATTTAGTACAAAAAGGTGAAATTCAACTTGAAATTGTTATAACAAATGAGCTATGAAAGAAACTTTTGTATATCCCTTAGGAAATTCTATGAAACCTCTTCATTTTATGTAGTATTTTAACCTCCATGTTTCATTGTTAATTTTATAAAATCCTTCAACCATTAATATTATTTATTTATGCAATTAATGGTTCTAACACTTATTAAGTGCCACTTTAATTATTTGTTCCATTTGTAGGTAATATTTCATAATTATGTTGCTCAGGTTGGCTTAGTTGTAAGTTGATGTGGGCATGTAAGTCCTCTCCAGAGGCAAAATCATGTGGAAAGTAGGCATTTCCATTTGTTACCACCCTTCAAGTCCCTTGAACTCGTACCATAGACCTGTATTATCCATATGTTGTCTTATTAGATGAAACCAATGTAGCTTGCTATTGTGTCTTAAGTTGAAATCATGTCATATATATATATATATATATATATAAATAATCTCGTTTGTGTACTAAGTACCTTTTTGTACAATTTCATGTTATCTTGACGAATTAGGTTTACCTTTTGTAGAGCTCTACATTTTCCTGATGAATAAGATTTCCCTGTTAAAAAACAATGCGCATTATTTTATGCATTTAATAATTAAGAAATTTTAAGGACATAAAACTATTCATGTAATTCATGATATGTGCACCTTTTGATTTAACTCTTGTATTTCATCAGTCAAGATCTGATCCTGGGATTATTATTAAAGTACTTAGGTTATATGTAAATACATTAATTTAGCATAAATAAGTATCATGTCGTAGATATTTACCTTTTGCATGCGAATACCACGTAGGCTCATTTCCAACTGGTTTTCTAGACTTTGGAGGTCTGTGACGTTTAGACCATAAAGTTGTTCTCCCATCAATTTCCTATATTCCAATACAATCATGAAACATGTCAATAGGTTGGATATCCCTAACTCAGTTGCTTATATTGTGTTAAAATATACTAGATAATATAGGACTCTTCTTATTATGAAATGGATGAATTAAACACAAGCGTCGTGTTCTCATTTGATGTCTAGAGTCTTAGAAGTACAGTCAACATGCAATGATGCTTATGCGATATGCATTAAGATTCAATTTAAAGTTCTTAACTTTTTTTTACTACGGCATCAGATAAACTTGCCAAAGGATAGTTTGGAAGTAAGCATCCTATAGGCTTTGTTTGCAAGTAGCAATGCTTTTGTGAGTGAGACACATGATAAATGAACAGTAAAGTTGAGTCTAGACACAAAACATTGTTTTGGGCAAAAATAGTAATGAATGTGATAGCATTTGATTTTTAGCATGGTGTAAGAAGGAGAAAAATACAATATAGCAAAACCCTTTTCTTTTCTTTTTTTAATTATTTGTTATTTGTCATCAATATATAATAGTTAGTGGTAATGGTGATAATTTAATAATAATACTGTAATGATGGTTATTGTGACTTATTATGTAGTATTGTATTTGTGGTGGTGACTATAGTGGTGATAGTGACTATGATGATGGTGGTCGTGGAGGTGCTGTGATGGTGTCAATGATGATAATAAGGTCAAAATGGTAAAATGAGCGTAGTGATCGTGTTAGTTTGGTATTATCATTAAGAGATTTAATTTGGTCCTAATCTAAATTTTTTATACTATCAAGTACATGGAACCAAAAAATTGGGTTTTATTTGAGTGCTATGAGAAGAGATTTTTTTATAACAAATAAAGTTTACAAACAAGTATGTTACAATAAGTATTGTCTATTCTAGTATCACAAAATGTTGCATAATCAAACACTAGCTATAAAGGTTGCACTAAAACAAGATAAATGAGTAAAGTTAAATGAAAAGCACATGAATGCAAAATATTTGGATTTATAATATAGTAAAAGAATGCACATAAAAAGATGTAACATGTATCATTGAAGTAAGAGTATACGTAATGTACTTTATGTGACCATAAGGTACAATGAAAGATTAAAGGTAAATACAACCAAAAGATTTGAGAAACGCATGCATTGTAGACCTCAATATGTTGAGCCAGACATTATGTCTAAAGTTATATGTATGTATACTAATAATATAATTTTAAAAAAAGGATGAGAGTAATATTAGAGATAGGAATTGCAAGTTGGAAGAACATGGGTAGATAGATAAAATAAGTAATTAAATTTGAGAGAAACTTAGAATGGTACCTAAGAAGGAAACATTTATATAGGAAATATGATTAAAATGGTTTAACCTTATTCTAAGAGGATTATATATGGGGTATACTACTTAAGTATTGTGATAATTGAAAAATTAAAGAAAATTAAAAACATTTTTGGAGGGACAAAAATTAAAGTAAGAGTGTATAATAATGAAGTGTTAGAGAGCGACAGTAGATATAGAAAAGGGACTTGCATATCAAACTCTATGAGTAGGCCAAAACTTTGAGTGTTACTGTAATTTGTAGATAAAACCTGCACTTATATTATATACAAATGATATATATATACATACATACATATATAGAGAAAGAGAGAAAGAGAGAAAGAAAGAGACATTGCAACATTTATTAATAAATCATATAAATTGTTGCAAAATATGTATAAGTACACATATTTAAGCCAAACCCTTGTTTGGCTGTATGTTCGATGGAACCCTAATTCAAAAACCTTACTATAGCTTTGAGAAATAAATTTTTTCTATTTTTTTTTTTCCGCGGGGGGAGGAGGAGAAGGTATAGGAGGTATGTGTAAAGGTGTTGTTTCAATTTTTCAGAATTCCAAATGACTTCCTTCTTTCCAATTCATCAAAGTAATAAATTATGATCGATTAATTAATCAAACATCGTATTATTCCATTAACAATCATTTCTTCCTTAACAAGCTATCTTTGAAGCGGGGTTGCTGGGGGTACTAAACATATATGGTATTTTGATTACCTATGAACCTTAAGAATTAAGCTAAAAGTAAACTATGAAATCTTATGGAATTCAAAAGTGACAACTTTTTTCTTTAGCCTTTTTCCTTGATTCAACTTGCTAATTTTCACAATATATAACAACCCAAAATGACCTCTTTGTAATATATTAAACAAGTCTTAAATAATTAAGTATTTGAAGAAATTACCGATGATTTTCTTGTAAGCTTTGCAATTGTTGCCTCAACGTTACTGCCTCCCTTCGCCAAAACTGAAAAGCAAAATAGCAAATATCATTTTATGATGAGTTGATGAATTCCCACCAAATAATTTATCAATTTTCCATAGATTACACTTTTTTAGCATAGTTAGCTATCCATATGCAAGGATTTATCTTTAGATTTTTGTCTCTGCCTCTCAGTCTCTCTCTCTCTCTATAAACTTTGTTTAGATTCATACCTTATGAGGGCTAAATTCTTACCTTGTACTTCAAAACATACCATTTCTTCTTACTAAGGATGAGAAAAAACTTTATTGTTTAAGAACCATAAGATTTCGTTAACTTATGTCCTTTTGCTATGTATTTTAATATACTAAGTAATATATTTTATATAGATTGTCCCTTGATAAATTGAGCAAAAGCATTTTAGAAGGTGAAAATAGATTTTACTTCAAAAATATAGTCAAGATGGAGGAATTTTGCCCCTTCCTACTTATTTTATTTTTTTAAGTAAATTGAATGTTCCCCTTTATGTTTGTTTCATGTGCTTTAAATCCCAAATTTTTTAAAATTAATAACTTAGACCCAAATCTCTAAAGAATTCATGTTACAACTCCTATATGATTGTTGTTTTGACGTAAAATCTGCATTTTTGAGTGAAAAATTGCAATGCAAGTATAAGTCCCACAATTTGAAGGATCTTAAATGAAATATTGGAGAGAAGAAAGTGTACCGTTGAATAGGCTATTTATTGCCTTTAGCAAGCAAGATAGATTCATATGTTTTTGTTGCATTAGTGTTAAGAGAAGTAACAAAGACTTAACTTTGTTATAAAATGAATTATTGGTGTGTAATATTAATCTATTTAGATTCAAAGGGTACATGAAGATTGTTCTTAAGATTAGTAAGCATAGATAACTTTTGCAACATCAAGGCAACCTTGGCAAGGATCAAGAATCTATTGTCTTATCCACAGACCAAACATATGGGTATTTGACACTATTTTAGGGAGATGATTGCTAATGAAAATTAATATTTCAAAAATCGTTGATGAGCAAATTGTTAACATCTTCATTAAGTGCTCCTACAGAACAAGCTTGAAGTCATTTAGCCAAAGGGCAAGCTTTGATCAAGGGGACTATTAGAAAATGATTCAAATGTGAGTGACAAACATTTTTCTTATGGGGAAAAAAATGTGACTGAGAAACTGTAGTGTGTTTTTGTAACATAATTTTTAAGAAATGGATAATCAGGCGTAAAAACAAGGTTAGCAGTTAAATTTTAGTGAGAGTTATACTCTTTTTGTTGACTTCCTAGTTGTTTATTATGTTATGTAGCATATAAATTGATTTTTTGTGTTTTCGTATTCGTTAGGGAGGTAACAACAGTTGTTTGCACACTAAATTTATGTTGAACACCACCTACATACCTTATACATACAATATAGTTTTACATATTTTTTCTAAATATATATTAATTTAAGATAATTCAAATTTTGGAAATGGAAAAGGGATAAAAGATTGAAGCACAAAACACTTAGTCAATGGGAGAATTTGAATGCTATTGAGGTGAAGAGTATATGCCTTAGCTTCTGATGTTGGGTTCATAAGTTGTTGATGCTCTTCTTTTGCATTGTTATATCTATCGATCATCGCCTTCATGCTAAGAAAATACCAAGAACAAAAGAGTGAGTATACCTATATATTGAAATGTACTGCAAAAAAGTAATATAGTTATATAAAGTGGAAGACATAACGATCTAAAAATCCTTCAAATAAATCAAGTCAAAATATTATTTCTCTAAGGCCCTTGTTTGTGCATTTGAAAATATTAATGATATTATATAATATCAATAATATCAAGCTCTTTTTTTCTTCTAATAAAGTAAGGAGTAAATTTTTTTTGTGAAGATTTTCTGTTTATTACATTACCTATGCCATGTGGTTTCACATAATTCTTTTTTTTTTTTTTTATTTAAAAGAAGTTAAGTCAAACAAACAAACACTAAAGAGTTTTCATGCCACTTGTTTTAAAATCTTAAACTAGTGCCAACTTAACGTACTCTACCATGACCTTATAAATTAATACAAACTTCCCTCACAATCTATACGGGACTTCCTTTATATAAGACATCACAATCTCTTCTCCTTAAACACACAATGCCATATGTGAGACCTTAGAGTTATGCCTAGTTTTTTTACACCTTTCCAATATACAATTAAATGCATTCCTCCTACCTTTAACCTAGGTCATCTTATGAGCATGCTAAGAGTTATACCCTAATATCTATGCTCTCCTTAGACCTCTTCTCTAAAGTGAGTCCTAAAACGTTCACTAGGTTCTCATTGTTTCATCCTTTAATCATCCATCATCGGTAAGGATTATCTTTAACACTATTTGTAATGCCCCATACCAAAAGTAATTAATGACCAGGCTAACAAATAATACTATGACCTTTTTAACCATTTAGGCCTAAAAATTTGTAACTAGTATTAACTTAATATTTTTTACTATGACCTCACAATTTAATACAGTATTTTTTCCCCTTTTATTCCGTATGTCAATGGTGCAGTGCACTTCACTTACAACATATTAGTAACGAGTTTATATCAACTTAAAAATATAATGAAAATCCCCTATTTCTAGATTAACATCCAATGAAACACCCTGAAAATTTTTAATTGTCATGATAAATAATATTATATGTCTAATAAAACGTATACGTCTGTATAATAAAATTACATACACCCCACCCGCGCATCCATTACGCTTAAAAGATTAACTGAAAAATAATAGAGCAGTCAAATGATGTTAATAAGTAGTACGAAATAATTTTATCATACCAATTAAATGAAAGATATTGTCTCGTAAGCGATATTTAATAAAAGACAGTTGTTGAAAAACACATAATAACATTTAAGAGCCATGATAAATTGAACACGCTATCAACCTATTTTAATTACTACAAATATATGACTTTAATGTCCACTTACAATGAACCAAAGAAGAAATGAATTGCACTTTCCCCATGCTGTCTAAACACAAATCTACAGCTCCTTACTGGGGAAAAAGAAAAAATCAAAATCTACACTTAATGCCTTCATTTTATTCAGTGATATGACCTTAATCCAATAAAAAATTACATAGATTTAGGCTAGGTTGAACTATGTTAGATATCCCGTGAGAACTGATTACTTGATCCCAAAATTGGCCAGCCAAGGAGGTTGACAAACCTGACTAGTTGATCAGAGAGTCCAGCTGCCCTTATTCCACCAATTTGAACCCATCCCTCCATTTGATAAAACTCGACTCTAAAATACCTTTATTAACTCTTGAATTAACTAATGGTATCGTAACCTACTAGTATCTTTCATACTCTCACAAATGAGAGATATTGAATTCGAATCCCTTCTTCTCGTTGTAATGGCAAATGAAGGCTAAGTATATGATTATTCTTACTTGTTGGTTTGATATTACTAATACTATTCTGTTAATTTTTTTGTCTGATTAATTACAAAGATTTTATGAAAACGTTGGTGATATTATAAGCTTATATTTTTTAAACTGTTCTGCATGCATCTTATTTTCAAGATTATTTTGAACATGGATAACATGCACCATAGTTTCAAAATTTTGCTGGAATCTCCTTACCACATTTGCCGATGTGTGTAATTCAAATTGTCAAAGCCATTCTACATGCACAATCGATTCGTAATTGTGAAAATGTTCTAGGCGTGTTGTTAGTTAATAGATAAGCTGCATGTGTTAAGATATTGTAGCATATATATACTAGGCATTTCGCTCACCCAATTGGTACCTCTTTTTAAGTAGGGATAAACAATACAAGAATGCATAAGTTATGATTTGTACGTTGGTCGTGGGTGTTGCGTTAACTATTCGAGGATGATGATCACTCTTGTTGCATAGATAGATGAGTTAGTTTTGTATGGGATCATGGAAACTTTGTTTTAGTTTAAGATTTTTCTATATATTGTGGATTTATGTTGTTTACAATCGTTATTGATTAAATGGTTTGAGTATCTTATAGTTATTAGAGATTTTATGTGATTTAAGTTGTTTTTGTTAAGTTTTAATAAGGTGTATGCATATCGGTTTAATTTATCTTTCACTAAAAATCAAACCAAACCACAATATACGATTTTTTTTCCCATCATAAAGAAAATCATTAAATAAAAATTTGGTTTATATTACAAATTTTTTAAACCATTAAATAATGGTGTGCTTTAGTTGGTTTGGATTATGAATTGAATTAAATTAAAATTCTAATTTAAACAATTTTGTTCTAATATATAGTAAACTCACTAACTAATAAATCATTTAGTGACCAGTTAGTCATCTACTAAAAAGATAACTCACTAACTAATATAATAAACTATAATCTATAATTCTTTAAAAAATCATTTAGTAAATCATCTAGTAACAAATTTGGAAAAAAAAAAATTTGTTGGCAAAAGTCTTTATAAATAAAAATGATTTGATAATAAAAAACAATAAATAATTAATACACAATAAAATATAACTAAATAACACAATCAATTTTCGATAGAGTTCAAATGACTAACAAAAAAAAATATTAAATTACCAACGAAAGAATATATCATGAACCTAAAAATCAATTGAAAAAATTAACAAGTTAATATAACAAATATATATCATATAATAAATATTATAATAAAATCATAAGAACATATATAATTTTTAATCAATCATCATAATAAAATTTATAGTTAAAAATAAATATTTTATAGTCCTCTAAAATAATTTGGTTTTGGTTTTAATGATTGGTTTTGTTTACTCTTTCAAATTAAATATAAATTTATGAATCTGTTGGAAATGAGAAATTTCTAAATTAAATTATTTAAAAAAAAATCATATTTTCGGTTTAGTTTGGTTCGGCAATGAATTGATTCATCGATCATTTGTTTTTTTTCCCATCTTATGTTTTAGAGCCTTACATGCTTGTGCATTTGAACGGGTGTGACAGAGCTCGTTGGAGCCTTGTTCTAGATGGACAACTACACAATGTTTCCATAAATTGCAAATTTAGAGGGGGAGAAAGAAGTACTTGTTCTTACTAAGTGTTGAGATGAAAATTACTCTTAATTCTTGGAATAAATTAGATTAATTTGTTATTAATTTTATAGAAATTATTTGGAATTGTACTTATTTGTGTTTTATATGATTTTTAGGAATTTGAAGTCAATAGAAGCAAATAGTATAAGATTGGAGCAAATTAGAATCAGAGGCAAAAGTCAGCAAAGTAGCCGCCAGAGAAGAAGTAAGCCGCCGGCCATGACCATTATGGCGAATTGGTTCAACATGAAAGGCCGGCAGCGTAAGTATGATGGTCGTCGGCCATCATCATTCTGGACTTGTTGACAAACCAGAAACGCTGGCAGCGTAATCTATTTAGGCCGCCGGCCATCCTGGGAATTCGCCAGCCTTCTTGTAACGGTTGGGTAAATGAAAAGCCATGAAGCATTTAGGCCGGTCAATTCATGATCTAAACAGATCCAGCCTTTGTCCCTACGAATTCCATAACTTCCAAACTTGTATTTATATATTATTTAGGGTTTCTTTCAGGAGAAATTATTTATTCCATATTTAGATACAATTTTGTAAGAAAACCCTAGAGAGAATTCTAAGGTCATGAGTGGCTAAACTCCAAATCTAGCCAAAGGGATTATTGCAAATCAATTCAAGATGGATTGTGAGACCAAAGTAGTTTGATTTCATTGTTCTCTATTTTGAATATTTATATTTCATCAGATTTATTTGTGATTGTTTGTCTATTATTGATATAACTTTGGGTCCGGTTGTATTAGATAACAAACAATAATCAATCAATTAGGACTCATATCCGTAATTGTATGAATCTCCAAATATAAAGTGATGAAACAACACGATAGTCGTAAATAGATGATTATTTGTTGTTGTTGATGAAATATAATCTATTCTAAATGATACATGCTCTATGAGATTGTTGATTAGGTTAGGTCTCTCTAGCTTCTAATGCAATTGATAGATTAAACCTTAAGAGCGTGTTTAGGGTTGTCTATTCGATTAGGAATAATCAAAGATCTTATCTTCGTTATTTAATATATAAAAAGAGATTGATTTTCAGAGCTTGTTGAAAATTATAACTAACCTATTCAAAATAGAAATAATTAATTATTGAGTCAAGGATCAATTCCGGGAATTGAATTGTAATAAGACCTAGGCTAGATAATCTTTTTAATATAGAAATTCTTGTTAATTAGATATAGGTTTATTTTAATCGTGTGATTTCAAAAACCCCTTATTTTATTTTCTTTTTCTCTTCTTAATCTCGATAGAAACTTGAGAATTTTACCAGTCCCTGTGGAGACGATCCTGCTCACTCTATTTACAAATATTTAAAGCAGGTTGATTATAAATTATTATTTTTGTTGGATTCGACACCCACTACTAAGTGTTCCATTTTGCGATGCTGTGGCGACTATATATTGAGCATCTTCAATTTCTTGCCCCTGGACTAAGACCTATTTTGTTCTCTATTTTGGGAAGTAAAATTATTCAATTTGCTATAACCAATGTAAACGGTGTTTTGACAAAGTTGTTTTGTAGTAAGAACGAGGTTGGTATTCTTAAGGATTTAATGATTCCTAAAACTGGGTTCATACTTTGCGAAGAATGCATGGTCTTTCTGGAATGTGTGGAAAATAAGATGCTTCGATATTTCTAGCGTATCGTCAGTTGACATTTCTGATGCTCTATATAGACGAGGTAGTGCTTTAAAAGAGTAAGTTGAGCAAGGAAAGATTCAGTTGAAAAATAAGATTGGAATATGACTAAGTATCTGATGCATCTGAACCGGCTGTAAGGTCTGGTGGTGTATATCGTGACGTACTTGGCATTGATGCTGATTAGAACAAAAAAAGAAGCTGTGTCACCAGCCTACCCCAATAATGGTGCTACAGTCGCTAACAGCCAAAGTGGGGTATCGAGAAACTGAATGTGGATAGTGCTTGTAAAGCAATAATACTACTATTACTGTTGAAAGTACTGTGGCAGGGGATCGTGTAGGTCAAATTGTCAGCGGTGTATCATACTCATTTGTTTGGCTAGGATTACCTACGACTCGAGTATATTATTAAACTCACCCTGTATTTTATCGAGTAAAAAATCTAAGTTTGAGTTTGAGATGTTTAGCTAAATAAATTTTATTTTAAGCTCGAGTTTAACCTATTAATAAGTCGAGCTTGATCCTATCAAAACTTTTATTAAACTTAAAATTTAATCTCGAGCTGAACTTGTTTAAATAAGCCATTTTTAATTTTTTTCAAATAAAAAAAATGATATATAAGAGTCGTTAAATATATAAACATATATATTAAATAGAAATAAAGTTTTGTTGTTTTAATTATATATTAATATATCATAAATATAAAACACACAAATCTACTAACGTACTTGTCAAGTACTTGTTAATGAGCCTACTTGTGAGCTTATCTACAAGTCTAAATAAGTTTGTTCATGAGCTGATTTGTAAGTCTTAATCAAAGTTTGACTCATCTAGATAAATAAGTTTTATTTTATACTTGTGCTTAGCTCATTTACAAATTGAGCTTGGCAAAACCAAGCTCAACTAGTTGGCGAGTAGCTCAACTTATTTGTAGCTATGGTCCTCACCACAGTTCATGCTTTAATATGAAATATTCAAGGTTTTTTCCCACCCTTTAGTTCTGTTGCCTTTCTCCTGGTGAAAAGGAATGCTAATTATCAGATAAGATTGCATCTCACATAAGACAGAAGATGTATCTTATGGTTTAAGTTTAGAGTCCCCTTACTTCTCTTTGATGCTGTTTTGGTTAATGCTTTCCAGCATTCTTTGATTGTTTTCTTTGTTCATGAACTATTCAAGCAATTGATGGTTTGCATTTATAAAATTTCATTTCGTGTCTCCCCAAAGGATTCCCCCTTTTAATATATCCACTCTTAACGTTGTATTTTTCCCATGACCAAGATCCCAAGGTTCCTTGTACCTCGCTCCTTCTATGGGATGCCTATGCTAGAGAGAGGGAGAAGTGTTCAATGGGATAACTGCTTCAAATGAGCTTATAACGGGATATATAAATGAGCTTGACACTATCTATAAACCCAAAATCTTAAGATATTAGGTTAACGGGTCTTCCCTCATATAAACTTTTCACATAAGTTTCATATTTCTCATGTTGGATTTTCCTAACCTCACACTTGCACCCTAACAGATCTCTCCCTCAAGTGTGAGTCTCTATAATAGCTAGATCATACTCTTCCTTAACAAGAGCTTATCAAATTGACTTTACTAAACCCGCTTTGTGAGTGTATGCTCCCCATCTACTCACTTTACATGGATTTCACAAACGAGTCACACCACAAAGCCCTTCCATATGAAGGACCAACCATGAGAGTTTCATAATCGAACCATCAGCTTTGATACCAATTGTTAGGGAAAGGGATGAGCCTTTAATGGGGAGAACTTCTTCAAATGGCATATGAGGGGATATACAAATGGACTTGGCGCCATCTATAACTCAAAACCTTAAGGTATTATGTCAATATATCTTCTCTCTTATAAACTCTTCACATAAATCATATATTTTCCATGTGTAATTTTTCTAACCTCACACTTACACCCTAACAGTTTACTACAAAACTTGTTTAGTAATAAGGCATATATAGCTTCTTATGGAGTGAAAATTATATGAATTAGTAATTACAAGTAATGAATGTATTTGCATTTTTTTAGTGGCTTGTTGTTAATCAATCTGCTAAAGAAGTATGGGTTGTCTAGTTCGATCAGTATACCAGATACAATGAACAAAAACTTGTATAGAGATGACATCAAACATGGGTTTAGGGTAGTTGCCTCCATCCAGCACTATCCAAATCTTATTGAGTTTAACTAAATTTCTCAGTTACAGTTAGAAATCAAATAACATAAAAAGGATTTATAAGTTGAATTTATTCATGATTTATTTTCCTAGTGTAAAAATTCACAACATTATTGAATGGCTTACACAAACTCTATAACTGGTAAGTTGGATCGGTGTTTAAGATTATAAATTCAATAATATTGAAATAATTTCGAGCATTGAATATATCACTTAATAAGAAAAATGTTATTTTAAATGTTTAATCATTACCATTTTAGTTCTTTATCTATTTGCGAGTTCAAGTTGAATTTTATTATATGATTACTGTGGTACGAATTTTTCTATTAATTAAGGTTTTCCACGTACATTTTTTTCTCCTTTCTTCATTGGTTATTATTAACATTGAGAATACCCTTTAAAATTAATGTATATTCTATTCTGATACTTTGATATTTAAGACCGTAAATTTCAGGCACACTTAAGCTCTTTGATCTGCCAACAAATATTCTAAAAGTATAATCCATGAAATATTGACATTTTTGAGGTGTGCTTCATGACATATCATGCAGCGTAGGGAGACAGCTTTGGTGGAATTAAAAAAAGGTATCACATATCATGACGAGTTCCCATAAACATGTCAAAACTCTTCTTTCTAAACAAGAATCCATTGACACTGGCTAATTAGGCCTTTTTTTTTTTTTCTAATTACTGCAGTGGTTATTCTCAACTACTTGACAAACCCACAAATCCATTAAACTATAATGTAATTGGTTGACGTCAAGTTAAAAGTAAGAAGAGTATCTTTGTTACATGATTCAAGCAAATATGATCATTTTCTATACGAATCTTTATTCACTTTTCTTTAATTTCCGTCAATTTTTTTTGTGAAATATTTAATGACATTATTATGATATCTTCTTTTCTTCTTATACATGATCAAATTTTAAGAGATAACTTGAAGTCTGACAAAAAAAAAAAAAAAAAAAGGTAACTTGAAGAAAATTGAGGGAAAATAAATTATCATGATTCAATATTATAGAATTGTATTTACTATAAAAGAAATGAATCATAATTAATGACATGATAATATAATTTTTTATAGGAGCTCTGTCCGCACATAATAAGACAGTTGATCAATATCTATATTATTTAAGAATAAGTAGCAGAGTTTTAGTGTCCCCTTTGCTTTTTCATGTTTCCCATTATACTTTAAAATAATTTAGGCAGATCAACTAATATACATGTCACAATAATCCTACTTAGAAAAATTAAGGTCAAAACAAAAAAATATATCTAATATTTGTTCCCCCTCACTGCCGCTTGATTATGACATGTTAATGATTTTAACAAAACTGCTAATTTTAATATTTAACTTCCAATTATAATTTTTCAATATATAGTAATTCATAGAAATAAATAAACAATGTTTAGAAAACTATTAATATGTAATTTAAGTTTAAACATTTTAGCTTGACTTTCAACAATTTATATATTCATTATTTTCATTTATATATAAGATTGAGCTAATAATTTTCATACAATCTATATATTCATTATTTTCATTTATATATAAGATTGAGCTAATAATTTTCATACAATCTATATTCACTTAATCTTTGCAACTTTTATAATTTTTTTTTCTTTTAGTGTTTTATTTTAATCAAGTAGTTTTTTTTTTTTTTTGGTACTTTTAAGAAATTATATGCATATGAAACGTGTAAGGAGTGTCATAACTTCTTCATTTAATAAAACAAAATATAGAATATTGTTGCTTATTTTTTTAATTTAAGTAATTAAAATTGAATCATGATAATGAATTGATTGTATATATTTTATTAACTGTATATGAAATAATCTAAATTATTCAATAATTTCATGTGAATACAATATTAGTTTTAGATATTAAGTTTGAAGCAATTTTGATTTATGAATATGAATGTGTAGAAATAGGTTTGATATATTATGTTTATTAATGTTAATTATTGATGTAAGTGATTATGTGTAATGAAATTAATGTTATTGTTTTATGTATATTGATGTGTGTATAGTGTAATTAATATTTGTCTTTTATGAATTAATATGTATGTGTTATATTTAAAATTATCAGAACAACTTTTGTTATGCTTAAGAAATTGTTGACAGATTTTTACAAAGTTGAACCTATTTTTCAAGTCTAAATTAAACCCAAATGAGCTCCAAATTAAGCCAAATTTAACCCTAAGTCTTATATGCCTCAAAAGTCAAACTTAATATAATATTGAGTCACAAATTTGATCAAATATTACCTTTTTTGGCAGCCCTCATTTCCCATACGAATTTCCCTCTTTTTCTTTCCTTTCTCTTTTCCTTTTCTTCAAACTATAAGCCCTAAACCAAAGACCAATATCAAGCTTTTGGATTCAAAAATCTCTCTAAACCAAAGTCTCTACATGTAAGTTAAAGTTAGTATAAACTCTTGTTTTATTTCCTTTCTTGTAGTATAGGTATAAAATCTATGATAGGGTGAGTTAATGTCTTTTGAGTTGTATGGTTTATGCATTAATATATGTTAGATTGTGTTTTGTTATTGTGAACTTGCTTATGTGTTATGGTAGTAGTGAGAGGTGTTGATGAGGAGTGAAGTTGATTTGAGTAGTTGCAGTTGAAGTGAAGAGGACGAGAGAATTTGATGTGAATGTAGTTTAATGTGTTATTTTAATGTTCAAAGTTGCTAGAATTGATTAGTGTGGATGGAAGATAGTGTATGAAGCTAAATATGAGTTTGAAGAAGGATTAAAGTGTTATATGTTACAAATTTGCAAAGTGCAAAACAGGGAAATGAACACTTTTCGAATAGGTTTGTTTTTGAACGTAACCGGCATCTGGTACTTCAACGCCGCCAGCGTAGAGGCAGTGTTGAATGTCATCAGAACCGATTTTTCTAAAGCTGCTTAAAATGCCACCGGCCTTTGTAAGGAAATTGGCCAGCATTTATTTTTCAAATCGTACGCCGGCCACTAGGGCTTCAATGCCGCCGACGTAGAGGAGATGTTGAATGCGAACAGAATCAAAATTTTTAATACCAGGGTTAACACCGCTGGCATATAATTCCAACGCTACCAGCATTTAGTCTAATTTTGCCTGTGTAAAAAAGCCTCATATCTCTTGAGTTTTACAAATTCAAAGTTCTTCAATTTTCATTCTTTACTTCATATATGATCTTCTAATGCATATATAAGCTAAATAAACATGTTTTATGTATAAATTAGATGATAAAACTATATATTAGGTTTATTGAATCTTCTTATATAGTTAACCTAGGATTGTTATATATATATATATATTATACGTTCTATTATTCTGAGTGAATATAATAATACACTGTTGGGTACAGGTACGCAATAGCTTGTTTGTTGTATGCTAGGACTAGGCATTCTTAAATTAATTTAATTCAATTCAGCTTAATGCTTTGATGAACTGGATGTCTATTACGCTGTTTAATCTGGTTCGAGGAGCAGCAAACTTGTCATGATGCAATGACATGTTAGTTAGGCACTGTAACTTAAGTCATGATGCAATGGTTTTACCATAATGCAATGGTACGCTATGATGCAATAGCGATTTGTTTTTGGTTAAGTGGGTAGCCGATGGAGAGACTAATATCCAAGTAACGTTTGCTTAAATGTAAGGGAAAATACCATGGTTTAGTTCAAAGTTTATGGAAACTTATGAACTAGACTCATGTTGTGGACTGAGTTTAAGTAAAGTCGGGCAACAGCTTTTGAGCCCTAAATAAAGCTATTTCTTTATGGAATAGATATAGGAGATATAAGTATTCGAACTGTTTATATCAACTCCCTGAGCAGCTGCTGTTACTCAGAATCCCTAAATTCCTAGAGCGTGATCCCGGGGTTTGAATACCCTCCTGTTGTTTTGTAAAAGAAAACTTAATAAGATAATGATTTGATCATTGATACATTTCATTTTATTTAAGTTTGTTTGATAAATTGTTCTTATGTTGATCATCGCGTATGGGCCTTTGGCTCACTTTTGCTGCTTTGCAGGTAATGAAGACGAGTTATATGATGATTTGGGATACGGGTCAAATTTTGAGCTATCCATGGACGAATGGGACGAGTAGGACTCGAATACCCTTGGAATTTTGAAAAAGCTTTTGTATAAAGCATAATTCTCTATTTAGAAGGCTTGTTAGGTAAGCCTAAGTGTAATATACCTTAAGCGCTCTTTAGATTATCTTTTGTGCTAAGAAAAATTTGTAATTTTTATAGTGTCTTGTATTAACATTGAATTTTGTATATATGATGTATATATATGTATAGATTGCTTTTATTAGCAATCTTGTTTTGTTAAAGGTTGTTCATAAAGTTTTAGTAGATTTGATCAAACAATTTTCATAAACTGTTAGTTTTAAAACAATTTGATGCAGTGGACAAGATAGCACATAATTATTTGGAGAAATGGCATAGGATTTGATGATAATGGCAGTTTCGTAATTTCGGGAGTTTTGGATTTTTACCGAGCGGGACCATATTCTGAAGGGAAACGATCCAACGGACAGAACTCACCAGCTTCGCTCGTGACCTAAGCCGGTTTTCGGCCAAATTCCTTCGTTTAGGCCGTCAAAACCGCGTTTTTACTATTTTTAGTAATTTTTCTTTATGTCTTATCTTTTCATTGGATAATCGTTTTTATATGCCGTCTGTGGCATTAATCTCGTCCGTTCATTTGTTTTCGCCCTAGGTATTATTTAGATAGTTTCCTTTTTTGGTAAAAATAGCATATTATATATTCTAGGGTTACAGAAGAGACAGAATAGATTGTTTTTGAATGAAATTTTATTGAGAGTGTTCTCTCTTTTCCAGAATTCGACATCTTGAATAGATTTCGATTTTTGATGCCAAATATCAAGGTATTCTTAGAATCAATTGGTATTTGAAGATCACAAGCCGGGTATTCGTGCGCGAATCAACGTCTTGCGATAACCCTTTATTCCGCTGCGTCAGTTGGTATCAGAGCTGCGTTCGTTCCAGGAGTAACGATGGCGCCTCGCAGACAGGTTAACCAGCGACGTATAGATGAGATTCATGAACGTGAAAACTTGGATCAGAGGATTGCAGCTATGCTTGATGAGAGATTGGAGCAGAGGATAGGACAGATGATCGATCGGCGACTGGATGCTGCAGTAGCCCAGATCACAGAGAGGGTGGAGGCGCTTGCGATGAATCAGAACCGAGGTAGGAACCCTAATCCTAATCCTAATCCTAACCGTAACCCTAACCCTAATCTGAGGGTAGGTGAAGATTTTGAGGATGACGATGATGAGATGTCGTCTGCTGTTGAGAGCTTTTACGACGAATCGCTACGTAGACGTGGTAGGCCACGCGTTGAGGAAGATTACAGACGCTGGGAGATGGGTATGAGGACTGAGATTCCAGAATTTCATGGCACTCTCCAACCGGAGGAATTTTTGGATTGGTTGGCTACGGTAGAGGAGATATTAGAATTTAAAGGGGTTCCCGATGATAAGCGTGTGCAATTGGTGGCAACACGATTTCGTGATAGGGCCACAGCATGGTGGCAGCAGACGAAATTGACACGCTTGAGATTAGGCAAGTCGAAGATTGAGACGTGGGAGAAGATGAAAAAGCATCTACGTGCGACCTTTTTGCCATATAATTTCCAGAGGATTATGTACCAGAGATTGCAGAATCTGAAACAAGGCAGCAAAACCGTTGATGATTACACCACAGAATTCTATCAATTAGTTGCTAGAAACGAAATTCAGGAGACGGAGGAGCAGTTGGTGTCTCGTTATATTGGAGGACTACGGTTGCAGCTTCAGGATACTATCAATTTGTTTGACCCAGTTAATGTATCTGCTGCACATCAGAGGGCTTTAATTGTCGAAAGACAACAACGGCGGTCTGGGATAGTGAATAGTGGCAGTAGTGGTGTCAATCGTTCAGGGAGTGGGGTTACAGGTAGTAACACCACGGGGCGTTTCAGTAAACCTAATACTGATCGTCCTAGTACGAGTGGGATAAAGTGTTTCAAATGTGGTGAGGTTGGGCACCGACAGGCTGATTGTAGGAAAGAGGGAAGAAAGCACTTTTTGTTGAGAATGAGGATGAGGCTGAGGAGGATGCTGCGGATTTCTTTGAGGCAGGGGGTGATGGTGAACCAGTTTTTGATGAGGAGCATGTTGGAGAAGAAGTTGTGACTGGTGATGGCAGGGAGAATCTAGTAGTCCGGCGATCTTGCATGACTCCCAGAATGGCTGAGGAAGAGTGGCTCAGGAGCAATATTTTCCAGTCCACATGTACCATTTTAGGTAAGGTGTGCCGATTCATGATTGACTCTGGAAGCTGTGAAAACATTGTGTCTACTGAAGTTATACAGAAGCTAGGCATTGAGTCTGAGCAACACCCGAAACCTTATAAGTTGGCATGGTTAAAAAAAGGGGGAGAGGTAACAGTTTCCAAACGTGCTCTCATTTCTTTTTCGATTGGTTCTAAATACAAGGACGCTGTATGGTGTGATGTGGTGACAATGGACGCATGTCACTTGCTGTTAGGAAGGCCCTGGCAATTTGACAGGAGCGTAACGCATGATGGGCGAGCTAATTCGTATAGCTTTGTATATAAGGGGGTGAAGATTATACTGGTACCCAACAAAGATTCCACAGTGACTAAGCCGACAAAACAGGGAGGTAGTAGTAATTCCAGTATGTTGTCCTTAGCCAAGTTTGAGGAGGAGATAAAGCAATCTGATATTGTTTTTGTTTTGTTGGGTAAGGAGGTTAGTGGAGACGTGGAGATACCTGAAGTAGCAGTTCCAATAGTAGAGGAGTTTCGGGATGTATTTCCTGAGGATTTACCAGAGGGGTTACCTCCACTGCGTGATATTCAGCATCATATCGATCTTGAACCTGGTGCAGCTTTGCCAAACCGACCTCATTATCGAATGAGCCCTGCAGAACATGAGGAGTTAAGGCGACAGGTTGAGGAATTGCTGACTAAAGGTTTCATCAGGGAGAGCTTGAGCCCGTGTGCTGTCCCAGCCCTCCTAACACCTAAGAAGGATGGCTCTTGGCGCATGTGCGTGGACAGTCGTGCGATTAATAAAATCACTGTCAGGTATCGCTTTCCTATTCCTCGCTTAGATGATTTACTTGATCAGCTTAGTGGTGCGAGGGTATTTACAAAATTGGATTTGAAGAGTGGATATCATCAGATTCGGATTCGAGTAGGTGACGAGTGGAAGACGGCTTTTAAGACAAGGGAAGGGTTATATGAATGGTTGGTTATGCCATTTGGATTATCTAATGCGCCCAGTACTTTCATGAGGGTGATGAACCAAGTCTTGAGGCCGTTCATTGGTAAATGTGTTGTCGTTTACTTTGACGACATATTGATTTACAGTGCTAATGCAGAAGATCATCATGAACATTTGAAGGCTGTTCTTGGTGTGTTACGAAGGGAAAAGTTTATGCAGCCATGAAGAAGTGTGTATTTTTCACATCTGAGGTACTTTTCCTTGGTTATGTGATTTCTAGTGAGGGCCTGCAGGTTGATAAAGCTAAAGTGGCTGCTGTACAGCATTGGCCTAGACCTGGCACGCTAACTGAGATTAGGAGCTTCCATGGCCTTGCATCTTTTATAGGCGCTTCATTCCACACTTCAGCAGCATTATGGCCCCCATAACAGATTGCATGAAAGGAGGAAAGTTTGTGTGGACTGAAGAAGCAGACAAGGCATTTGAGCAGATTAAAGTGCGACTTACCACTGCCCCGATATTAGTACTTCCAGATTTTCACCAACCTTTTGAGTTACATGCCGACGCATCAAAGGTAGGGATTGGTGCCGTGTTGAGCCAGAATAGCAAGCCAATTGCTTACTTCAGCGAGAAGTTATCAGGGTCAAAATCTCGATACACCACTTACGATGCAGAGTTTTATGCTGTGGTGCAAGCAGTTAAGCATTGGCGACATTATCTATTTCACAAAGTTTGTCCTCTACACTGACCATGAGGCTTTAAAGCATTTGCACAGCCAGGACAAGGTCTCGGCAAGACATGCTTCTTGGGTGGCCTACTTAGAGCGTTTCACCTTTGTTGTGAAGCATAAATCTGGTATTACGAACAGAGTCGCTGATGCATTAAGCAGACGTCGGAGCCTTCTAAACAGAATGAATATTGAGGTACCTGGTTTTCACTCTTTTGCTGAGTTGCTTGAGACTGACCCATACTTTGCTAGTATTTTAGCAACGGTTCGAGCAGGAGAGACGTCTGAATATCTGCTGCAAGATGGTTTTCTATTTAGGGTAATCAATTATGCATCCCAGATTGCAGTTTGCGTACTCTGATAATTAAGGAACTGCATGGTGAGGGACATGTAGGTCGAGACAGAACTTTGCAGTTGGTGCAGGCATCTTACTTTTGGCCAACCATCCGCAAAGAGGTTGAGCGCTTTGTACAGCGTTGTAGAATCTGCCAAGTGTCAAAAGGGTCAGCCACGAATGCAGGATTGTATATGCCCCTTCCAATTCCCTCACAGCCGTGGGTTGATGTCAGTATGGACTTTGTAATGGGATTACCTAGAACACAACGAGGTAATGATTCCATCTATGTAGTTGTTGATCGATTCTCTAAAATGGTTCACTTTATTCCTTGTAAGAAGACTACAGATGCTGTACGTGTGGCCCAGTTGTACTTTCGTGAGGTATACCGATTACATGGGTTACCTTCAAGTATTGTTTCTGATAGGGACACTAGATTTCTTAGTCATTTTTGGCGAAGTCTGTGGAGAATGGTCAACACTCAGCTAAACTTTAGTAGTGCCTACCATCCACAAACAGATGGGCAAACTGAAGTGGTGAACAGGTCATTGGGTAATATGTTGAGAAGTTTGGTGGGCGAGCATGTGAAGAGTTGGGACCAGAAATTGAGCCAGGCTGAATTCGCACACAACCATGCAATTAATCGCAGCACGGGATTCAGTCCATTCCAGGTGGTGTACTCTATTATTCCCCGTGGCCCACTTGACTTATTACCACTGCCAGATAAAACCAGAGTCCATGGCAAAGCAGAGGATTTATCCATAATCTACAGGAGGTTCATAAATCTGTGCATGACAATCTCGAAAGCGCTGCAAGCCGTTACAAGATGGTTGCTGATAAAAAGAAGCGTCATGTGGAATTTGAAGTGGGAGATTATGTTTGGGCTGTCCTTACTAAAGACAGGTTTCCTACTGGTGAATATAACAAGCTTTCTGCTAGGAAGATTGGTCCAGTGGAAATCATTGAGAAGATCAACCCCAATGCTTATCGATTGAAGCTACCTAGCCATATTCGAACTGCGGACGTGTTCAACGTTAAACATCTCCTTCCTTATGTTGGTGATGATTCAGATGAAGAAAATTCGAGGGCGAATTCTGTCTACCCCGGGGAGGATGATGCAGTGGACAAGATAGCACATAATTATTTGGAGAAATGGCATAGGATTTGATGATAATGGCAGTTTCGTAATTTCGGGAGTTTTGGATTTTTACCGAGCGGGACCATATTCTGAAGGGAAACGATCCAACGGACAGAACTCACCAGCTTCGCTCGTGACCTAAGCCGGTTTTCGGCCAAATTCCTTCGTTTAGGCCGTCAAAACCGCGTTTTTACTATTTTTAGTAATTTTTCTTTATGTCTTATCTTTTCATTGGATAATCGTTTTTATATGCCGTCTGTGGCATTAATCTCGTCCGTTCATTTGTTTTCGCCCTAGGTATTATTTAGATAGTTTCCTTTTTTGGTAAAAATAGCATATTATATATTCTAGGGTTACAGAAGAGACAGAATAGATTGTTTTTGAATGAAATTTTATTGAGAGTGTTCTCTCTTTTTCCAGAATTCGAATCTTGAATAGATTTCGATTTTTGATGCCAAATATCAAGGTATTCTTAGAATCAATTGGTATTTGAAGATCACAAGCCGGTATTCGTGCGCGAATCAACGTCTTGCGATAACCCCTTTCGTATTCCGCTGCGTCACAATTTTACATATAATGCGAAAAATTATATGTGGTTGGGGACTCGGTACTCTAAATCTCGAGATTTAGTGGATCGGGTCTTTACAATATATTAGCAAATGCATCACAAGTATAGCATCTACTGGTATTATTATAAGGATAAATAATCATGATATATATATGTATGTATGTATGTATGTATGTGTGTAGAAGGCTAACTTAAGTTGACCATTTCTATAAATTTTATAAAAATTCATCCACACACCCCACTTTTTTACTTTTCATAAATATAGTAATTAGTATACTAATAATTTTAATGATGTAATGACAATTGGTAATGAATTTACACCATTAAATAGTTTTAATAAATTAAATGTTGGTTGCAAAATAGGGTGTTTGTATTTAATAGTAGGTTTACAATGATAGTAAACATAATTTACCCTATATAAAATAGTTTGAAATGATTAAATTCACCTGTTTCGTCAAAAAAAAAAAGTGTGATAAACTATCCATAAATTTATAATTCTTATTTAAATTATATTAAAAGATTTGTAGGGTCATTAGCTAGCTTTGATTTACAATATAAGAAAATAAAATAAACAAATTTAAAAACCAAATTATATTGCGGACGGGACATTATGGAATTGATGACAATGTAAAAAATTATAATATTAGGTATACATGCACAGTATTTCTGCAGAAATACTGTTTGCGATGTATATATTTATGCTACCTCAAGTGAAGTTTATTGTGATTTTCATTTTAATCGAATCATCGAAACTACCTTTAACTGTTCTTTTTTTTTTTCCCTTTATTTTCTTTTTATTGTTGCGTTTCATGCATACACACACATGCACAAAATGTCACAATTTGGAGATCTAAAAAGGTTATTTTTAATTAGTCCCAAAAATCACTTTAATGGTAAAAAAATATGATACAGGATAATTTAGCATCACGTTATTGGTCAATGACTTTGGCAATGCAAACAGTTATTTTGTTGAGCAACAAAGCATATATATTAGAATTAACGTGTCAATATCTAGTTTTGGTGTCTGGAGGTGATGGGATGTAACTTCCGCTCTGAGATTACTCCACATAACAGCAGATGCCATCTACATGGATTGTCAGGAAACAGCTAACAGTCAACCAAACTAGTAGAGCATCTCCATTCAATCAGATCATTTCCTAGAGATTTTTTGATATTGGGCTATAAAGGAATGAAGGAAAATTTCTACTTAAACCCATTTATAAACGATTTCCTGATCAACCAATTGAAGGATAGATTAAACTTAATATAAATGCTTCATTACCCAGAATCAGCAACCACACTCCATGCTTTAATAGGGAGTTGTCAGAGGTGAAAGAGACCACTGTATCACGAGGCTCTTGAGGAAAATAGGAAATATTATCATTCTAAGTACTGATCCATGGGTTCTTTTCGGGGCTTACAGTAATGCTTACTCATGAGTTCACAAAAAGTAGACCACTTAGAAATTAGAGTAGGACTATTCTCTTGACTGTCTCTCACCAATCATAGAATGGAACCAACCAAAGGATGAACTAAACTTTTAAGGTCTGTTTAGATGATTTGTTTTTTTATTGATGTTTGTATTGATTTCTGTATCATATCAATATCTAGTTTGTTTGATAGATATATAAGTAAAAATATATGTTTTTCATTGATAGTATTTTTGAAAAACAATCTATCTGAAAATGATAAAAAAATGATAAAACAAACAAACCCTAATGCAATTGCCTCATTACTAGCAACCATGTACCAAGATATAGCAGGTTCAGTTGTTAGTGATGAAAGAGGCAATTATTAAATCAAGGAAAGTAGGAACAATAAACATTATGAGTACAAAATGGATGGAAATATTGGGAACAACAAACTTTCATCTCTATGGAACTTGATTTTGTGGTTTACTTTATAGTAATGCAAACACATGTAGTTTTGTTAGTTACCTTATCCCCAATTATCCAATATGAAACTTTTACATTTTTCATCTTTCAATAGTCCCTCTCAATTCCAACTGTCCTGGCCTAGTTGTGAGTTGCAACTAGAAAATTTTTTTATTTACTTGGTTTTTTTAAGCTCCTTTTCTCATTATGTATCTAGGGTTGTTTTCTTTCCCCCTTTCTTCAAGCCCTTTGTTTTTATCGCTTAATGTTTAGTTGGTGACAGGTTTCTTCCTTTTAGACTTGTTTTATTTATTCAAATCCGTATACTATGAGGCAATGAGTTTTGACGCCACTGGACCCTTGATTTTTACGTGGAGAGAGTTAATATTGAGTTGGTGAATGTAGTTTGGTATTTAAAATACCAAAGAAGTCGATTAACGTTTGGTTCCTTTCTTCAAAATTATAGTAGAGCCATCCTTCAATTAGTTCCCATCTACTGGATAATGGAACCAGCCAAAAGATGGATTTAGACTTTACACCGGATTCTTAAAGAAAGTAGAGCAAATTGATAATTTGGTTGCAGAACCATGGATCATTTTTGTGGCTCGCAGTACTGTAAGCTCATGGAGTTCACAACAATAGAGATCAATATGGGTTCAAAAATTGAGGTAGAACAGATAAAAGAGAATTATAACAACAGTAACGAATTTTTTCCATGTTGTCACTGCTTTCAGGTAAAAACTCCCCTACTTTAAAAAAGTTGGCTTGGATTCTGTGTTCACAGAGTCAAATACAGCAGTCGATTTACTTGCTGCAGCAGTTCGAGGCAACGATTTAGTGGATATATATTGAGGGGGTCTTTCAAGAAGGAGATCTAGCACTAGCAGTTGCCATCATTTTAAAGATCAAAGGATAGAACTTTCCAAAGGAACGTATGGACATAACTCACACACTATAAGTTAGGGTTTTTTTAAACCATCTTCAGTTTCCTAACCTACAGAAAAAAGATGAAAGGGGTGTGGCATCTAGGCTATAGCTCAAACTAATTCACCAAAGTTTTCAAACAAATGTATACTTCTAGGAAAAAAATATTAGTTGAACTATTTTTTTTATTACATGGGAGAAAAACTGTGTTTGAAAAATGGAAGCTAGCGTTGTTTAGGATAATATATATGAGATTAAATTCTTTATGCGAACGTAAAGATTCTTAAAACAGTTGCTAAACTAGACCAAAAAACAAATTTTAATTACTAATAAAACTAATAAAAACATTTTTCAGATTAGGATCTCTCACATCTATACTTCTGTTTATATATCATGAAGTTTAACCTTTAAATTAAAAAGACACACAAAATTATTCTTAGATCTGTGTATATTAACACCAAAAAACACTCATATACATACGTATAATACATATACGAACAATTTATTGAAGATCAATAAATGAAATGTCAAACCTGGTGCTGGAGAATTCATAAAGCTTTCCAGTGCTAGAAAAGATTATCAATCCAACCTGTGCATCGCATAGAATGGATAATTCCTTAGCCTTCTTGATCAGCCCCTTTCTTCGCTTTGAAAACGTGACTTGCCTGCTGGTAGAGTTGTCGATCCGCCGGATATCAATTTTTCCTCTTCCCATTTTCTCCCACAAATATATATATGTTTATAGAACTCAACCCTCAAAATACCACACAGTAAAAATGGATCAAAAAGTAGATATTCAAAGAGCTTCAAGGGTCTAAGAAGTACATATATATATCCATATGCGTCCCTTAGCTACTTAATAGGGGGTCCTAAGCTAAGGGGTTTTAGCCATACGAGAAGTTTGAGTTGTGAACCTAATGATCAGTCTGAAGCCTCCCCTGAAACGTACTGATTGACTATTTATTTATTTTATCATAGCAGACGAGGGCATGGTTTCCAGGTATTTGTTAATTTAATTAAAAGAAAATCCTTGTGTATAAATTTTTAAATACCTGCTTTTACATGAAATGTTTTATCAAAATATTGGAAAAAAAAAGTTTTTGAAATTTACTAATGTCGCAGGACAGTTGGTTAAGAAACCTTTTTATGTTATCAAAGCATTATAAATTATTATTCTATATTTTAAGGGTGGCTTAAAAGATTTAATTGGATGTCCCGCTGGTGCTCGTACCGGATTTAGTAATTTAATCGCTTGGGGGAGTGTTTTATTACAATCGAGGCATCCATCATTTTAGCTTATGAAATATTTTTTTATTCCTTTTCTCCAAAATATGTAGAAAAAAGATAGATTATTTGGAAGGGATGGAAATTAGTTATCCAAAAATGTTATTTCATTAATGTTTTTATAAATAAAGATATGCCCCATGTAAGAAGTAAAAAAATAAAATAAAATAAAATAATATAAATATAATTATTATTCCATGACATATGTGAAATATTTATTTATAAAACAGAAACGAGGTAGTGTTTCTTGGACAGCAAATTTCCACTCATTATTTTATCTTGTCTTTAGACTTTAACCGCAGCGTGTTGTATAAGTAGTTGACACGGGCAAACTATGCGAATAAATATATGCATTGTTTCCGGGCTAGCTTTTTTTCTCCAAAACAGACGTTGTCAATATTATAAAGGAACCTCGAATAAGTCGCAAATTGGCTTTAGTTTATTTATTTGATCTCTATTCATAATGGAAAGAGCAAGCATCCTCATTATATTACTAAAGACTAAAACATGGAAACAAATTATCATGGATTTTATTTTATTGTAAAAAGTAAGGAACTCTAGGTGTTAATTACTACCTCCATCCAATTAAATTCTAGGTAAATTTGGGTGAAAAAGATGTGCACCAACCCTTAAAAAAATGCACATAATTACATCAAAATAATTACAATGATATTGACACCAAATCACATCTAAAATATTTGATTTTCATGTTAACACATGAATATCATGTAATACATCTGATTTATGTGTGGCCCAGAGTCACATATTTATCATATGACTTATTTGTAAAGTATTTGTATAATTTTTATTTGGATAAGTTGATAATCAGTCAATTTCCTCTATAGAGTTGAATAGTTAATAACATCTATTGCAAAAAATAAAAATAAATAAATAACAAAAAGTAAAAAAGGAAAAATATATAGTTAGTAACATCAAAATGCTAGGTATATAATTAAATGTTTTAACAAAAGGATTTATTTTGTACAAAGTATGTTAAAAGTAAATTTAAATTAATCAACATTTCAACATAAGTTTAAATAGCATATCAGCTGAAATAGCTAACAAAGGAAAATTAACATTATATGAAGTGGTACAAATAAGGGATTCGAAATAATACCACAATAAATTGGGTTAATTATAAAAACCTTATCTATATTTTTTACTTACTTGCAAACATATAACTTGTGTTAATTTTCTTTTTATATATATATGTAACTTGAATTTCATTAAAAAGTATCAATATTATTAGATACTATTTGAGAAATATGTATTAGTATCTTATTCGTCTAAAAGTTAATTCAGTAATATTATTAAATAAAATTTAATCAATAAAATGTTAAAAACATTTTAAAAAACAAAAAATTGAAAAAATTAAATTGATTTTTAAGACCAATAAGATATTGACACATGTCCATCTAAAATTATTAAATAATATTAACATTTTTAATTAAACTCAAATCACCTATTTGTTAAAAAAATTAACACAAGCCATATATTTGCAAATGATTAAAAAGTAGGGAGGGTTTTATAATTAACCCAAATTATGCAAACGTGACATGTTTGTGTGATGCCATTTAATTTTAGCATCCATTTGTAATAATAAGGGGAAAAAAAGTTTATCCCTCTTTCCAGTTATATATGGTTGATGTCTTTTTTCTAGCAACTTAAAACATCAATCTTTGTTTGAATTTAACCCCAGTTATTAAATTTTCTCTAATGGAATTTTGCCTAAATATAAATAAATATAATATGCTTCATAAGCATACTTGTTAGTGGCTATTCCATTCTATTCAACATGTCTATTATAAAGTGTAATTTAGTTTTTATTTAATAAAGGAAATTGTGATATATATATATGTAATCGATATATTTTGATGATTATTTTCAAAGATTTGATACTTGATTTGGTTAGTTTTTTATTTTATGATGTTGAAAATAATTTATGAGCTTAATGAGTACAGATTAATCAAGTTTGATCAAGTCTTGGAAGAAAATAAAGAAGTTTGGAAACATAAAAGAAGAATATAGGTGTAAACCCCTAGATTTTTTTCGATGATTTTTAAGTTCAAACCTTGGAATCGGAAGTCAACTAGAAACCCTAGTGAAAAACAAAACCTATACCAAAACTTTAGAGTTTAGGTCCGATAATCTCGTGTTCTTAAACCCTAGACAACGAAATTAAGTTAATGGCTTGTAATGATTCGTAATAATATAAGGAAGTATAAAAATATAATATTCGCCAATTTCTAGTGTCTTTCGGATCCAAATGGGATTAGTTCTCGAAAACCGTGCTTGGGAACATTGGACGGTAAAAATATCCTGCTTTTACCAATAGACTCGTAATAATATAAGAAATCCAAAAATATCAGTTCCGTAATTTTTCGATGGCTAAAAATTACAAATATCGCATTTACACGTGTATTTTTTTACTACTGGTAACTTATTAGTCTTGCCTACTATTCATTATACTTCTCTACTATTCATTACTATTCATCTATCTCTACTTTTCCTTACAACATATTCTTACTACCTATATACTTATTTTCTTACTTTTTACTTTTTTAATACATCTTATATCAAATCATATCTTACATATTAATTATTTTCTTATAAAAAATACAAACAAATCAACTCACTCCCTCTCTCCTTCCCTCTAAAACCAACGCCAGCCTCCTTCTCTCTCTCTCATTTATTTTCCTTTTAATTTATTTTATTACATCTAATTTTCACTCCAAAAATTCATAAATACCCCATTTCCCTCCAACTTTTTCAAACCTTCATTTCATATAACAAAACTCTCTCAAAATCTCTCCACTAACACTATCCATAAAATTCTTCTCTACTAAAACTCTCTTTTACCAAACACTCACAAAATCCCTCTCTATACACAAACCATCTACTACATACCATTAAACACATAATTTTACACTTATTATCTCCTTCCTACCAAAAAATACCTTTAGGTAAACTTCTTTCCAACCATTCATTTTAACCATGTCATGTTGTAAGCCCTCGAATTTTTCGATAATGGTTTTGGAATACCAAATCGAAACCTTAAAGTTTGACCGAGCCTTAATCAATTTTGATCACGGGATTTCATAAAAGAATTTATTTCAAAAACAAAAAAAATAAAAAGTTCAATAATCGTTTAATTCAAAAACCCGAACATGAAAAGATCCACCTATCCGATCCTTGAGATAAACCCCTCAATTTCTAGGAAAAAGTTGAATTAAACCCTAACCCTAGTCAAACCGGAGTTCCAAAAGTCAACAAAGCTCAAGCCAATCAAACAAATTCAACTCCGGCAATCCTGTGTTCTCAAACCCTTAAAACGAAATTAAGTTAATGGCTTAAAATAGTTCGTAATAATATAGGATAACATAAAAATTATCAGATTCGCGAATTTCGAGTGCCCTTTGGACTTAAACAAGATCAGTTCTTGAAAAGCGTGTCTCGGAGCTCCGAATATTAAAAATATTCCAATAACACCAAAAGACTCGTAATTAAATAAGTATTCCAAAAATATCAGTTTCAGAATTTTTCGATAACTAAAAATAACAAATATAGTTCGTTTACGCGTTTTTTTATTACTACCGGTATTTTATATGTCCAATCTACTATTCATAGTGCCATTCCTACTATTCATTACTATTTCACTATCTCTACTTTTTCTTACACCTATTTCTTACTACCTACATACCTATTTTCTTACTTTTTATATTCCAATACATCTTATATCAAATCATTCCTTACATATTAATTAATTTCTTACAAAATACAAACAAAATCAACTTACTCTCTCTCTAATCCCACTATGGCCAACGCTAACCTCCCCCTCTTCCTCTCAATTATTTTTCTTTTTTAATTTATTTTATTACATCAAAAATTCACTCCAAAAATTCTATAAATACCCCTTTCCTCCTTCATTCTTTTACACATCTATTTTACATAACAAAACTCTACCAAAATACTCTCTCAAAACCTCTCTCCAACAAATCTCTCTCAAAACTCTCTACCATTCACTACACTTCAAGAAGAAAATAACAAACACAAAACCCATTCATCTCTTTTCAAACCTTCCATTAAACCTTAGGTAAAATCCTACTTAAATTCCTTTATCATGTCCATACAACTTAGCATGAGCTTAGTGTATATTTCTTAGGCTCATATGAGCTAAAGAAGCAATAATATGTTCATGTTTTTTTTTTGTTCATGATTCATATTTTACATTATGTTTTATGTGTTATTATTATTGTTTTATTTTGCTCTAATCTAACTTATATAATATGATGTATACTGTATATATATATTTATTTAGAGCATATAAGCTCATTTGTTATTTATTTATTTTTATGTCTTGCAATTTATTTATTTACTTGTTTTATATAATTTATTAAAACTAGTCTTTTTAGTCTTAGACTTGTCCATATCAAGTCAAAATAATTTTCTTTCTTTTCTTTTCTTTTCTTTTCTTTTCTTTTCTTTTGGGACTAGTCTATTCTTAGCCCTGGGTTTCCTTGATGAAGCTAAGGCTTCCAATACATGATCGGGATACCTTGATGAAGCTAAGGTTCCCAATGCTTGACTATTTTATTATGTTTATTTACTTACAAGCAATTCTTGTTATCTTATTATGTATTATCTTTATTTTACATTACTACATATCCATGCATGATTAAGAATGTTGTTGTCTTAAAATAAAAATAAAAAAAGGTTCTTTCTTAAATAAAGAAAAGTAAACTAGATTTCTTAACAAAAGAAATTTTCAGCAAAAAGATCTAAGTTTTGTTTTAACTCTTTTTAAAGGATAAGCTAACCATAAATTCTAAAAGAATTAGTAATGTAAATTTCTTCAAAATAATAAAAGGAATTCATTTCTTTTATAAACAAAACTAAATACTCCATAAAGAAGAACTTTAGCATTAAAAGATTTTAACTCAACTATATCTCTTATAAGACTTAAATAGATTCACTATGAACTTTGAAAATCAAATACTATGAAAACATATTAAAAACTTCAATTTTGTAATTGTTATTCTCTTTTCAAAATTAGAATGAAATTTTGCTAAAGTTCTAATATTAACAAATTTTTTTACTAAGAAAGCTTTTCTTATAAACTTGTCTAAAAGAATTGTTCTATCACTTGACAAATAGTAAGAATACAACAAGTCTTTCAAACCAAGGTAAAACCAACTCACTATTTTAGAAACCAACTTAGAAAAATAAAATTTGATAAGTAAAGTAAAGTGTAAGGGTAAACTCATTTCCTAAAAAAGTGAAAGGATATAAAAAATAAGAAGAAAACCTACATTTAACATAACTTCAAATAATTGAAACTTAAAGAATATTTTGAAAAGCTTATTTTCAATTACTAGAAATAAAGTTAGTAGATAACTTAAAGAACCAAAATTTTGAAAATAAATTTACTTTTGAAAAGTAAGAAAATGAAATAATAATAAAATATTTACTCATAACAACTCAATTATATTTTAGTTTTCCTTCCAACAATTCAAAAAGAAGAAATTTTTAAAAGTTTTATCTTTTAAAAACCCCTTAAAAACAAATTGTTTATGAAATATCAATATTGAGACAACACTACAAAAATCATGCATACAATATGAGTATAAATATATGTTCAAAGAATTTTTCAACTATAAATATATACATATATTTTGCTTAAGAAATTTTGAATAAAGAGAAGTTTGGAAAAATCATATTTTGTGAACTATAAATTCGTAATTATTCTGTACCGTAGTATTTTCCAACCTTTTTATGACAAAAATAACCTTTGAAATGGATAGATATTTCCGAGTAAGTAGAAAAAGATATATTATAAACGCAATTCCGAGTTAAAATGACCAAGTTATGGCCATTTTAAGTTGGAATTACCTTCTATACGAATTTTAACGATCTTATGATATAGTTTTTGATAAGTACTATAGAATCAATAAGAAATACTCATTATGGGTATTCTTCTTGATTAGGTGATCCCGAGGAGGAGTATATATACCTGGAGGATTATTTTGATTAGTGGATTTACCGATCGACTCATCCATAAGAAAGATAAATCCTCATGGCTAAGTGAGTTTATTTCCTACCTTTTTCGTACTTGGTTGTGCTTATAGCTAGAGGCACTAGAAGTAGGAAAAGATGAAAATGAATTATATATGATAATATTGGTTGAAAGAATGTTAAGCATACCGAGGCATGAATCATTGTTAATTAACTTATGTTTTACTATTATTCTATTGGAGTGTGTGCAAAATTCTGTGATCACCTTTAAATTACTTTAAACATATACTATGAATTATATTAATTGATTCATGCATATCACGTAGTTAGTTTCATTGCATGAGCTACTATTCTCGATGGGACAAGAGTTTAGTAGCCGGGTATGCAGTAGCCAGAAATCTGCAAGATGGGCGATTAGAAGCCTGAAAGAACTATTTTGAGATGGGCGAATAGGCGCCTGAAATAAACTGCATGAGTTGGATTTAAAGATGGGTTTTAAAGAGTTTGTAACACTTAACCCTGAATGGATGGGTAAATCCATTCAAACATATGATTTCTAGTAGATCATATGTACTACTTGATGACTTGTTTGATGCATTCATATGCTTGTTAATAACTTGCTTGGAAATTATTTATACAAGTACGTTAATTCATAAACATTCTCACTAAGCTAGTTATGCTTATACTCCGATAAACCTTTGTTGTACAGGACCAATATCTTTCATAAACAAGGACTGCATATACCTAAGTGGAATTATGATTTAAGGAGCTTCTGGAAATCTTTTTAAGATCTTAGGTTAATTATCCTTCGATGTCTTATGGTGCTAATATTATTTTGGTTGTGAGAAAGATTAAGTTGTTATTATAATTGTTTGGAGAATTATAAGGGAAAACCCCTAAAATAATGTAAGGATTATATTCTCTTAATGATAAATTGGATGTTTATTTAGATTCTTGTATGTTGTATTTACTATCTCAAACTATATATCACACCGGTGTCTCCTATTGTTGTGATAGATGCCTTATATATGGTGTTGAAAACTTTCGCATGACTTCGGGAAGTCATTCTTAAGTTTTAATACCGTATGTGGCGGACTACCACGTTTAGGGTACCCTTTGGGGCATGACACATGTAACTTAGCATGACAATAGTGTTGTTTTGAAACTCACATGAGTAGTAAAAGTAATAACACGTTCATGTTTTGTTCTTGCACATAAAATTCCTATATCATTATCTTGTTTTTATGCTTTTACATAAGTTGTTATTAATGCTTATTGTTATTATCGTTATTATCGTGTTGTTATTATGTTCTAATCTAACTCTATATATAAATATATGTATGTATATATATATTTAGAGTCTAATGCTCACTAGCTTTTACTAACTTTCTCTAACTGCTATTATTGTTTTTTCCTTTTCTTTCTTTTTCTTTTTCTTTTTCTTTTTGGGACTAAGTCTTGGGATGCCTTGATGAAGCTAAGGCTCTCAATACTTGATCGAGTTGCCTTGATGAAGCTAAGGCTCCCAATGCTTCACCAGGTTATTTTGATGAAGTTAAGGTTTCTATTACTTGATATTATCTTGCTTATCATTGTCATATTGCTTATAAATATTATCTTGCTTCTTATCTTATATATTTTCATCATTTTTCATATTATGTGCTCATGAACATGCATTATCATAATGATCTTGTCTCAATAAAAATTTAAAGTAGGTCTTTCTTTAATAAAAGAAAATGGAACTAAAGTCTCGTAGTATATGACTTTATGTCTATATCAAGATTTTATTAGCTAACCCATAAGAAAATCATTTTTATAACTTGTCAAACGCACCAAGATTTTTTTTAAATAGCAATGAAGATGATTTCATAAAGGAAATTAACAAACAAAATGAACTTTTTCTTTGATAATAGACCATATAAAGTTTATCAAAATTTAGCATAAATGTTTTCTTGGAAAATAAATTTTCCATAAAAAAGTTTACTTGTAGGATTTAAACTAAATCCATAAAAACAACCAAAAAACAAAACTAGTTTTTCAAGATAAAAACCAACTTCCTAATTTATAAACCCATATAGAAAAAAAATAAAGGATTTCCAAGTTTGTAAATGATAAATCCATTATCAAAAGAAATAAAAAGAATATAAGCATGATGATTTCAAAAACAATGACTTTTACCAACAACTTAAAAAGAATAATTTCTTTCCAACTAAAATTGCTAAAAGACTTAAAGAACCAAGTTTTGGAAATAAATTTATATTTGAAGAAGCTAGAATGTAAGAATATAAGGATAAGAAGACTTGCTTGAAACAAAACTATTTTTCTTTAAAAAGGAAATATAAACAACTCAAAATCATTATAGGTTATCAACAACTTAATAAAAACTTTGGAAACTTAATTTTCGCCACAAAAAGAAAAAAAAAATTAAAAGACCAAAGTTAAGGGAAAAACTTAATTATTTTAGAAAAGAAATTAAAAAACAAAATAAAGAATATACTTGTTTACAACAACCTAAGAAATTATAAAGTTTCTCCAAAACACTTAGAAAAGACTTTGTTAAGTTTCAACACCTTAAAAATGAATTTCTATATGAAAGATAATCGTTGAGACAATACCATTAGGATATTGCATATAATATAAGTCTATATAAATACTCAAAGGATTTTTCATCCATATATGTATTTATAGTTTTTCCAAAAGGATTTTTTAATAAAATTGAGTTTGGAAATTATTTTACAAAAACTGGAATTTCTCGTTTTGGTTCTGTACCGAAGCTTTTGAGAAGCCAAATGATCTTTTATGTAGAAAAAACCTAAAATGGATAGATCTTTTCGAGTAGGTAAAAATCAATATATTATATGCTAAATTCTGAGTAAATGTGAGCAAGTTATAGCCATTTTATGTTGGAACTTTCTCTATGTGAATTTTGACGAACTTAGTAGACTAGAATTTCAAGTTTAAGTAGAACTTCCAAGAAATACTTATTTTTGGTATTTCTCTTGTTTAGGTGACAAGGAAACCGAGTACCCATGTCCCGAGGATTTCCTTGACTAAAAGTATCCGGATGAATGGCCATGTGAGTTCATTCCTTACATTATGCACTTATGATTTTGCTTGTAAAATAATGGCATTATAATTAAGGAAAAAATAAAATGGAAAATGCATGTGCTTTACACACTTGATTGAAATTACGATTAAGCATATCGAGACATGAATTGATTATAATGAATGTTTGATTTAGTATAAGATTGATTGTCTGCAATTCTATAATGACCCACAAAATATTTCATTATGTCATGAGTACTTAACTAAAATAATTCATGCATGTCATCGAGTGAGTTCATTACATTTATTACTATTCCTTTAGTAGGCAAAGGCTTAGTAAGGAGATTCATAGAGTATGTAATTTCTATAAAGCGACGAAGCATCGTCCGAATCAACTAGCGATGAGAAAAAATCCGAATAAAACATTTTTGGCAGCTATGTAGTAGCTCTGAAATAAACTACAAATAAAGTTGGATTATACATACATTTTTTTAGCAATGAATTTGTTAAAAATAAGAATTATCATGGAATTATGTGGTATGATAGCGGCCTATTCGGTCCAAAACACCTAACCACCAATTGGAGGAGTAAATCCATTCAAACATATGATTTCTGGAAAATCATATGTATTATTTGTGCATGTGCTTATGCATCTTATATGGTTACTTAAATAAACTTGTTTTGATTATTGGATGTTTGAGTGTTTATTTTTCGAAATAAATCTCACTAAGGTAGTAGCTTATACTCTTTTAGATATCTTTTGCAGCTAACGTACCTTTGGTTGGAACCAAGAGGTTATTTTACCCAGGTAATGCCTTCTAGCTAAGATCTTATGGATAAGAGTGTAAGCTTGAGATAGGAATGGATTCCAAGAGAAGATTCAAAAGTGTAAAATCCTATTATGATAGACTCTTTATTAGTCTTAGTTATCTTTAATAGGAGAATGCCCCTTAATGCCATAAAGACTCTTTAATAGTTTTTATGAACCTTGGTTATATTGTTATGATTTATTCCCTTAATTGCTATTATGTATAACTGCTTAAACGGAATGATCCAAAATTTGGTCCACTATGATGGCAAAGGCATGCCTTACACTCGATATCGAGACTTTTGGGATGACAAAAGTTGTCATACTTCAGCCTTAATATTGAGTATGGCGAGCTGTTGCGTTTAGGGTATCCTTTAGGGCATGACGGTTTAAGTTGGTATTAGAGCATGGTTTAGAAGATTATAATCATTACAATGGGAATAGACTCAAAAGTAATTAGTAAAACCAAATTAGAAAAGTTAGTATGGGTACAATAAGTTCGCTAATCCTCTTTTCTTTCCTTTTACTTGAATAGATTACCCTAGGAGAAGCGCTTTTAGCAGCTCAGCAATTCCATAAGAAACCCGATGAGACCTTTACTAACTATCGTTTAAGATTAAGAGTACTATGCGAAGAGTTTGCCTTGGCAGGAAGACTTAAGTCAATTAGGGAAATGTTCGCTCTATAGAAAAGGGGATTAAGGAACATCGAATAGAAAAGAGTCCTTCAAACAATAAGATATTGTCCCATCAGAAGGAAAAGATGGTCTGAGTTGGATGTTATTTATGTCATTGAAAGAATCGCAACATACGCATGTGGAAACACCATGTTACGAGAGGCTACGTTCGTGTTGAGAAGAGAAGGAGAGCTAACCTTTCTAGATTTTCGGACATTGAACCCGATTGGACCCTTGTATGTATATGTGCATGACAAGTTAAGAGACCATAATGATTGGAATATAGCTGATTCTGAAGATGCCTTTTGTTGGCAAGGAGTATACCAGAACATTGAAGAAGGTTCGGGGATATGCCAACTCAATCATCGCTTAAAATCGGGACCTAACTCGCTGACGACGAGATACTGGTAGACGTCACCATGGGAGAGGTTGAAAATGAGGAACCCGAGGAAGAGGAGGAAGCTGGAGAAGAAGAAGATGAAGACCCGGAGGAAGAGTTAGTACAAGAGCCAGTAGGAGAGAATCCTAATATACCTTAGGTAGAAGAGGAACCCAAGCAAGTGCAAAATGAAGAGAATTTCGACATGACCTGAGTGGCGGCAATATGGGCTAAAGTAGAAAGCATCTACCTAGGAAATAGTGAAGAAAGGCGAGCTTCATTAGCTGCTATGATCCTAGAAGCTACCTCTAGGAATGAGAATGCAAAGAATCCTCTTGTGATGAGGAATATCGAGCCAGACCTTGAAGCTTTGGACACCCAAGTATGGAAAGATATATATGTGGAAAATGAACACCCGACCGGTAGGAGAGGCACAGCATGGTAATCCACCCCTATCAAGACAATTAGGAATGGAACCAGCAAGACCACGTGATAACCTTGGAAAGTGACGACAGTGATGAAATGTCAGAATAAGTATGGGAGCTCTCAAGAGAAAGGAGGAGGAACATAACAAGGTTTTTGGGGCCATTCATGGGCAAATGGCATAGAGGATCATCAAGCCATAATCCAGGTGATGCACCATCCCCATAGGATGAAAGAGAACAGATGAAAGAATTAGGAAAGGAGGAAGAAAGGAAGAAGGGCAAAAGCTAGATTGAAAATCGAGCACCCCTATAAGTCTAATGATAGATTTTGTCATCAAGACCTAGGTTATTAGGTCGCGGAGTTTAGCTTTCATTTGAATAGTATTATGTTATGTTTTCCTTATGGATTGTTGAATTTTGTATTTTGTAATCTTTTGTTGCCATCGTAAGAGTGTTGAACCCATTATCTATTTTCCTTATTAAATGAAGTTATCCTTTTGAAATTTCGATTATGTGATTCCGTATTTCTCTT
Source organism: Combretum micranthum (assembly GCA_024138025.1). Classification (NCBI taxonomy): domain Eukaryota; kingdom Viridiplantae; phylum Streptophyta; class Magnoliopsida; order Myrtales; family Combretaceae; genus Combretum; species Combretum micranthum. Next base: position 42,942 of record JAMXBD010001069.1, on the reverse strand, counting down.
CATTATTTCACGACTCTTCATCTCAAGTTTTTATGCATATTAGTTCTATTTCTATGAATTCCGATAACATCCGCATAAAACTTAATAAAGCTATTGAAAGAAAATACCGAACTCATCTAACTAAAATTTAAATAGCCGTGGAAGAAGAAGGAGATGCCAAGAGCAAGGCACACCAAACCAAATTGCAGCGCAACCATAAAATTCCCCTAATACAGAGACTGAAGCAAATATGCAAGCCACCTTTAACCAATTCATGCAAATGATGAAAGCTTATAGATGGAATAACTCGGCACCGGTACTGCCGCAAGCTGAACCGCATGTGCATATGGAAGTACTGGTCCCGGAAAATGTGCAACCCCAAAACGTACCTTTACCAACACCATCACTTACGCCACATAAAAACCGTTTACCCAAATTCATCAAAAGTAATCGATACTTTGATGGAGCTTTTGGAAAGCCAGAGGAAGCGGAGGATTGGTTAGCTCATATCGAGACATCTTTCGACACTTATGAAGTACCATAACCTCTAAGAATCACCTTTGGTACTTACATGCTTCGCCTCAATGCTCGAATTTGGTAGGAATCTAAGAAGCAAGAGTTAATACCTCAAGTCACATGGGAAATGTTTCGTCAGGAGTTTTTGGAGAACTACTTTCCCAAAAGTCTTCGAATGCAGTATAGTACAGATTTCTTGTAGATTGCCCAAAGAGGAAGGATGGTGGAACAATACGAGACTGAGTTTAGTAGAATGCTCCAGTATGTACCCGACTCATACAAATACAATGAGGAGTTGAAAAGACAAGTGTTCTTCAATGGGTTAGATGAGGATCTTCAAGTCAAGCTAGTGGAATTTGACATAAGATCTTTTCGGGAGTTAATGGAGAGGGTACGAATTGTTCAAAGAGCCAAGAAGGGAAGAATGAAAAGGCTCAAAAGAGAAGCACCAATTTTCGTTGAAAAGTTTTAAGAAGAAATAAGATTTAATCAACCACCAAAGAAAATTAAGCTTTCAAACAACTCCGAAAATAGCACAAGCAATGGAAATTTTGCAAGGAGACCCAACATCTGCTGGAAGTGCAAAGGAACGCATTACCCTAGAAGATATCCATAGTTGAAAGGAAAGCGTCGCTTTTGTAGAGACCTAAACCACAGAATGACAGGATGCTTAAAAAGGTTAATCAACACGTGCTATATGTGTAAACAAGTTGGGCACTTTTGAAGGAATGTCCGCAAAGGAGAAATGTTCACACCTAAACCTTTGGGAAGCCAGCTCCAATAAAGATCAGGAATGGAAATGGAATCAAGAATTCAGTTAGAGCTCTACTGTCTGAATTTCGGGTTTACAATATGGAAGGGCGATAGATGCGTGAAGAAATTGGTAAGAATGAAGGATACGAGTTTTATGCCTTGGAAAAGGAAGGAGGCTATCACAACGGCCTAGTTACAGGTTAGCCTTGACCTCAAGTTATCATGTTGTTTGTGTATAATGTCTTTATCGGTGCTTAATCTGTAGCAATAGAATTTCGATATCTTGGTAGTTCAAAACGTCTAGATAAGAATTGAGCATCATACCAGACCTAGTTAGTAAAGTGCATGTACCTAGCAAGACCTGCTTAAACCCTAATTGCTTATCACCCATCTATGAAGAACAAGTTTATTACGAATCACCGCCTTTAGTAACCATCAAAGAAATGATAAAGGAATATCATACCTTGCAATAAGTGGTCTAGATTGGTGAATAGAGAACAAGTGCAAAGTAACCCTTAGTACGACATGATTAAAGTATGCCAGTGATGTGATGGAATAACGAGAGAATGGAATGAGTCCTAAAGAGAGATGGAAGAAATGTTGAGTCTAAAAGGAAGATGCCGTTGTAAGGAAACAAAGCCCAAGTTAGCTTAATGTCGATATTCAAGGAGGAAAAAGCATGGAATAGATAACCGGTAAGTTAATTCCGCAAATGATGAGAGTAGTAGACTAAAAGTGGAAGGTCAATTAATGATTCGATCATCTGAGGATGATGCCACAAAGAGTATCAATTTAGTTTGATAAGAAAAAGGAAGAAAATTGGTGAATTTATGGATCAACCACCAAGAACCTAATAAGGTCAAGATCGAATACCCTTTTGTCTAGAACATAAGAATCACTTCGATTCGATACACGAAGTAAGCAACCTTTCTAGTATTTATTAAAGATCCAATCACCCACGATTGAGAACAAAACCGGAGGGCGTGTAAAGGGCTAATTATCCAAACTTGTTAAGGAAATTACAAGCTTCAGTGTAAGAGATATACCTATCAATCACAAGGAACTGATGGATTAAGTATACTAGCCTTGTTGGAAAAATATGTTCTTGAGTTTATGGAGAATACTCACGCATACCCAGAGATACCGAGCAAACTAAGAGACATCCATGGATGATACTACCAATGCTAAAAGAACATAAGTCATGTAAATGAATTGATCAGTATGGCTTTTGATTGAATCAGATTAGATTTCTTTCATGAGTTATGGAGTATCATAGAGAAGCATTTCAGTAGACCTAACAAGAGACGAGCAATCGTAGAAGGGAAATCATCGAGGATGACAACAAGTAAAGAATCCCTTGAGCATTATCCATTTGTTATGAGAAGTCCATAAAAATATTGTGGTAGTTAAGCTGTCGACCTAGATAAACAAAAAGGGTGGAAGGTTCTCATGGATAGAGATTCAAGACCTATGTCAAATGAGAAAGTCTAATAAGAGTATGCATTCAAAGGAAGTTAATGATGCAACAAGATAATTGGCTATAGTTTGGAAAAGAATCTAGGCTTGGTATCAGGCCATACACTAAAAAAAGGATTCAAGGAGAAAGTATTCATTGGACAAGATAAAGGAAACTAAGATTTCCAATTCGGATGTAGAATCGACCCTGATGAGGATAAATAAAAAAAAGCCCAATATTGTGGTAGAACATTTCCAAGGGATAAAAGTTTGGAAAAAGGGAAAGAGTTCAATGTTTAGTAGAGGAAAATATGAATAAAGGAGGGATCATGAGATAAGGAAGGTATGGAGGAAAGCTCGTAAGTCTAAGAGAATCCCATGAAACCTTTTGGGAACAAAAGAGTAGATCGCTGATTGCTCGACATAATATAAAAGACTTGGTTTGAACCAAAATTCATTTATGAGAAAGTAAGAAAAGCTCAAGATATGTAGTAAGGGATGAAGGAAACCAGATTGACTAAGAAGAGCAAAGGAAAACAGAAACAACGAGTTGATAAGTTCTACATTAAGAATCAAGTGTGCTTGGGGAATGGAAATTTCATGTTAGAAAAAGGACTCAAGAAGACCTAAGACCCATTGAATCCTTAAGGATTTTAGGAGGATGGAAGTTGTCTTGACATACAAAGTGGATTGTTAAGATCATCACAAAGTCTATATTTCAGTAATATGGGGATCTGAAAAGTTCAAACAAGTAGAGAGGAATTATCCTTATGAAGAAGTCGCATGGGAAGTTGAGAATCGAATCTGGATAAGATACCCGAGTGGACTGAAGAATTGAAGATGAATGCCAAGTTTTGAGGAAAAAACTTTCTTTAAGGGGGGTAAGTTGTAAACCCCTAGATTTTTTCGATGATTTCTAAGTTCAAACCCAAGAATCGAAAGTCAATCGAAAACCTTAGTCAACAAAAACCTATGCCAAAACCGTAGAGTTTAGATTCGGTAATCCCGTGTTTTTAAACCCTAGACAACGAAATTAATTTAATGGCTTGTAATGGTTCGTAATAATATAGGGCATCATAAAAATATCATATTCGCCAATCTTTAATGTCTTTCGAATTCGAACGGGATCAGTTTTCAAAAACCGTGCCAAGAACATCGGACGGTAAAAATATTCCACTTATACCAATAGACTCGTAATAATATAAGAAATCTAAAAATATCAGTTCTATAGTTTTTTGGTAGCTAAAAATTGCAGATATCGCACTTATATGCGTATTTTCTTTACTTCCAATAACTTATTAGTATTGTTTACTATTCATTGTACTTATCTACTGTTCATTACTATTCACCGATCTCTACTTTTCCTTGCTATCAATTCTTACTACCTATATACTTATTTTCTTATTTTTTACTTTCCAATACATCTTATATTAAATCATATCTTACATATTAATTATTTTCTTACAAAAAATACAAACAAATCAACTCGCTCCCTCTCTCTCATTTATTTTCTTTTTCAATTTATTTTATTACATCTAATTTTCACTCCAAAAATCCTATAAATACCCTCTTTCCCTCCCCTCTTTCACATATTCCTTTCATAAAAAAAAAAACTCTCTCAAAATCTCTCCACAAACACTCTCCACAACATTCTTCTCTACCAAAACTCTCTTTCACTAAACACTTACAAAATCTCTCTCTATACACAAATCATCTACTACTACTATTAACCACATAATTCTACACTCATTATCAACTTCCTACCACAAAACCTTTAGGTAAACTTCTTTCCAATCATTCATTTTAACTATGTCATGTAATTTAGCATGACCATAGTGTTGTTTTGAAACTCACATGAGTAGTAAAAATAACAACATGTTCATGTTTTTGTTCTTGTATATAAAATTCCTATATTATTATCTTGTTATTATGCTTTTATATAAGTTGTTATTAATGCTATTATTGTTATTACCTTGTTGTTATTATGCTCTAATCTAACTCTATATATAAGTATATGTATATATATATATATATATATATATTTAGAGCCTAATGCTCACTAGCTTTCACTGACTTTCTCTAACTTGCTATTATTGCCTTTTCCTTTTCTTTCTTTTCCATTTTCTTTTTGGGACTAAGTCCCGGGATGCCTTAATGAAGCTAAGGCTCCCAATTCTTGGTCGGGCTACCTTGATAAAGCTAAAGCTCTCAATGTTTGACCGGGTTACCTTGATGAAGCTAAGGTACTCAATACATGATATATTATCTTGCTTATTATTGTCATATTGCTTATAAATATTATCTTGCTTCTTATCTTATATATCTTCATCATTTTTCATATTATGTGTTCATGAACATGCATTATCATAATGATCTTGTCTCAACAAAAATTTAAAGTAGGTCTTTCTTTAATAAAGAAAAATGGAACTAAATTCTCTTAATATATGACTTTATGTCTAAATCAAGATTTTATTGGCAAACCCATAGGAAAATCATTTTTACAACTTCTAGTCAAACTCACCAAGATTTTTCTTAAATAACTATGAAGATGATTTCATAAAGGAAATTAACAAACAAAATGAACTTTTTCTTTAATAATAGACCACATAAAGTTTATCAAAATTGAGTATAAATGTTTTCTTGGTAAATAAATTTTCCATAAAAAGTTTACTTGTAGGATTTAAACTAACTCCATAAAAAAAGAAAAAAAAACTAGTTTTCAAAGATAAAAATCAACTTCCTAATTTATAAACCCATATAGAAAGAAAAACAATAAAGGTTTCCAAGTTTGTAAATGATAAATCCATTATCAAAAGAAATAAAAAGAATATAAGCATGATGATTTCAAAAACAATAAATTTTACAACAACTTAAAAAGAATAATTTCTTTCCAAGTAAAATTGGTAAAAAACTTAAAGAACCAAGTTTTGGAAATAAAAATTGATATTTGAAGAAGTTGGAATATGAGAATAAAAGGATAAGAAAACTTGCTTGAAACAAAACTATTTTTCTTTAAAAAGGAAATAAAAAACTTTGAAAACTTAATTTTCACCACAATAAGAAAAAAAAATTAAAAGACCAAATTTGAGGGAAAAACTTAATTGTTTTAGAAAAGAAATTAGAAAACAAAATAAAAATATACTTGTTTACAACAACCTAAGAAATTATAAAGTTTCTCCAAAACACTTAGAAAAAACCTTGTTAAGTTTCAACACCTTAAAAATGAATTTCTTTAGGAAAAATAATTGTTGAGACAATACCATTAGAATACTACATATAAATACTCATAGGATTTGTCAACCATATATGTATTTATAGTTTTTCCAAAAGGATTTTTGAATAAAATTGAGTTTGGAAATTGTTTTACAAAAGCTGGAATTTCTCGTTTTGGTTTTGTATCGAAGCTGTTGAGAAGCCAAATGATCTTTTATGTAGAAAATAGCCTTAGAAATGGATAGATCTTTTCGAGTAGGTAGAAATCGGTATATTATATGCTAAATTCTGAGTAAAAATGAGCAAATTATGGCTATTTTAAGTTGGAACTTCCCTCTATGTGAATTTTGACGAACTTAGTAGAATAAAATTTTAAGTTTAAATAGAACTTTCAAGAAATATTCATTGTGGGTATTTCTCTTATTTAGGTGACGAGAAGATCGAGTACCCGTGTCCCGATGATTTCCTCAACTAGAAGTATCCGGACGAATGGCCGAGTGAGTTTATTTCATACATTTTGCACTTATGATTTTGCTTGTAAAATAGTGGCATTAAAATTACAGAAAAGATAAAATGGAAAATGCATGTGCTTTATACACTTGATTGAAATTACGATTAAGTATGTCGAGACATGAATTGGTTATAATGAATGTTTGATTTAGTATAAGATTGATTGTCTGCAATTGTATGATCACCCACAAAATATTTAATTATGCCACGAGTACTTAACTAAAATAATTCATACAAGTCATCGGGTGAGTTCATTGCATTTATTATTATTCCTTTGGTGGGACAAAGGCTTAGTAAGGAGATTCATAGAGTTTGTAATTTATATAGAGCGACGAAGCATCGTCCGAATCAACTAGCGATGAGAAAACATCCGAATAAAACATATTTGAAAGCTATGTAGTAGCTCGGAAATAAACTACAAATAAAGTTGGATTATACATACATATTTTTTTTAGCAATGAAGTTGTTAAAAATAAGAATTATCACAGAATTATGTGGTATGATAGCGGCCTATTCGATCCGAAACACCTAACCACCGATTAGAGGGGTAAATCCATGGAAACATATGATTCCCGAAATATCATATGTATTGTTTGTGCATGTGCTTATGCATATCATATGGTTGCTTAAAAAACTTGTTGTGATTATTAGATGTCGAGTGTTTATTTGTGGAAATAAATCTCACTAAGCTAGTAGCTTATACCCTCTTAGATATCTTTTGCAGCTCACGTACCTTTGGTTGGAACCAAGAGTTTATTTTTCCTAGGTAATGCCTTCTAGCTAAGATCTTATGAATAAGAGTATAAGCTAGAGGTAGATATAGATTCCAAGAGAAGATTCAAAAGCGTAAAATCATATTATGATAGACTCTTTATTAGTCTTAGTTATCTTTAATAGAGGAATGCTTCTTAATGATGTAAAGACTCCATAATAGTTATTATGAACCTTTGTTATATTGTTATGATTTATTTTCTTAATTGCTATTGTGTATAACTGCTTAAACGACTTGATCCAAAGTTTGGTGCACTAGAATGGCGAAGGCATGCCTTACACTCGATAGAATTTTGGGATGACTAAGGTTGTCATACTTAAGCCTTAATGTTAAGTCTGGCGGACTATTGCGTTTTGGATACTCTTTGAGGTGTGACAGTAGGAAAATCAATGAACTCATACTTAACTCGTGTATCAATTGAGAAGGGTCCATGACATTAGAAGGAGTTGTGCTTCATTTGTGAAGACTAGAGAATTACATGATAAATTACTTAATCCAATGTGCCTTTCTTGAGATGCTAAAGAGAAGAAATCATAGAGAACCATGGTTAGATATATGTAGTCATGCTTTGCCCATATAAATATGGGAATTGTGAAGGAAGAAGTTAAAGAGGTTTACGAGTCATTACTTGTTATTGTGTTTATGCCATGGTGTTAAATGTTTAAAGTATTATTAAGGAGTTAGATAGAAACATGGGACATTAACTTAAGCTATGTTTATGCCATGTTCTATAGCAATTGAAGATTGTGAACAAGATTAGAAAGATAAATACTTTAATTCGGTTTTCCATGCATTGCCCTGTGGAGTTGAGATATTTCATGAAGATTATCCAATTTTAGCGATATCTTTTTAGATTGACTTCTATCTGAAATATGTGGGATTGACTAGGATTATGGTGTCTATAAATAGCTCCTAAAACAAGAAGTAGTCATAGTTGACACAAAAATTACACATCACTTACATTGTACTCTTAGATTCTCGTCTAGGGTTTTAGAGATACAACAATTCAAGAAGAGAAGTCGATTGCAAGATTATCCTTTTTAGAGGCATATTCTTTCTTTACTTTAATGTTCTTATTAATGTAAGTTGAGTTTTATAGTTTTATGATGGAGGATTAGAGAATTTAGTTAAAGTGTTAAAGAAACCTAGAAATTGCTATGTAATTATGTACTTATTGTTTATTCAATGAAGTTATTTTTTTTATTCTAATTATGTGTGCTTTGATGTTTTGTGAATTGATAATTCTAGTGTATTGATTATTGTTTGATTTTATATTAGTTATTCAAAAGATTTCTTTACTAAAGTGACCTAGCATAATTAGAAAATTTTATTTGCAACCCTAGATATAGGATGGCAAAAATATTTTGTATTAGATTGAATTAAAAATTTAGTCTAATGTAAGATTCATAGATCTTTAATGTGGTTCTTGGATTGTTATTTGTTAGGAAGATATTTGTCATACCCCGCCCCCGTAGGCAATGGCGATGCGATGCCAGGGCAGACAAACCCACCACTGGCCCCCTATTGATAATGGCCAACACTACCATTGCATCATGGTGACCCCAACCAACGTATGCCCCGCAGGGTATCACGAGCACTATAGGTATTGTTACCCTTAGGCAGTGTTGAACCCAGGCTACAGACTCTAGGATTTGAACCCCAGACCTAAGGCTTTTGCCTGCCCCAAAGGCAGCACTCTTACCAACTGGGTTCAACTCTACCTAAGGGTAAGAGGTGCTACCTTTGGGGCAGGCAAAAGTTTTAGGTCTGGGGTTTGAATCCTAGAGTCTACAGACTGGGTTCAATTCTGTCTAAGGGTAACAATACCTATAGTGCCCGTGATACTCTGCGGGGCATGCGTTGGTTGGGGTCACCATGATGCAATGGTGGTGTCGGCCATTATCACTAGGGGGCCAGTGGTAGGTTTGCCTTCCCTGGCATCGCGTTGCCGTCGCCTGCAGGGGAAGAGCATGACAATATTTCAACAGATAGATTCAAGAATTAGGAATTGGTAATCTTGAAAAAGATAGCAATTTAATAAAGGAATTTTATGGATCAAGAAAGTAATAATTAACATTAAATTATCCTTAGAGAATAAACATAGTAATTTCTAGTAGGGATTTAATGCTTAGATGATGTTAATGATCTTGTGATTAATCTTTAATTGTCTTGATTTGTGGTTGTAGTTGTAATAAAATAGATCAATATATTAGATTATTAATAAAATTAGTAGTTGATCACATTGAATCTATTTTTAGGTTTAATAGTAGAAAACAAAGTAAATACTAGTAGAAAACAAAGTAAATCACATTGAAGATCCTTTTGGATGATACCTATGCACTTTATTAATTATAAATTGATAAGTATACTTGCCTAGAAATTGATTATGCAACAGTTATTTAGTGTAGATTTTTATTAATTTTTATGATCAACATCAAGTTTTTAGCGCCGTTGCCAAGGATTGGCAATATTTGGAACGCTTTATATCTACTAATCTTGCCATTTCTTTTATTTTGTTATTTTTGAAGGATTTACTTTTCATCTATGGGTGGTTGATTTAGAATTCACACTGCAATTATGTGTTTTATAGTTTATGACCATAAGCTGCTCTATGGGATTGCTCGACTTCAACCTTGAACTTGAAAAGACAACCCTGAGGAACTGGAGAAAGACTGCAAAACAAATGCTAGAGTCATCACCAATAAAGATCGAGGAAAAACCATCTTATCTTGATATTTTGGATGGATAGGATAATAAAAATCCACTATTTTATTTGAAAGTTGATGATAGGAATGCAAGACAAGATGGGGCCGTAGTGGTCCACTATATGATGTCTAATTATGCTCAATTTACGTTGACTAGAGTAACATTAAGCATCAATAGGCCAAGAATTGCTCATCAAACTGAACGTAATTCGTATGTTGCAACAATGCATTCAGTTTGACAGATTATAAGATGGAGACCTTAACTCACATCTGCAAAGTTTTCTATAGATCTGTGATATGTTTAAGATAAATGGAGCTAGCGATGATGTTATAAGGCTAAGACGCTTTCCATTTTTGCTAAGAGAAAGAGTTAACCAATGGTTGAATTTGCAACCCCAATGGTCCATCAACACTTGGCAAGAATCGGTTGAAAATTTATTGACAAAGTATTTCCCTCTATTTAAGTCAAAGAAACTTATTTGATATCTCTACTTGTCCCAAATGGATTCCGAACCACTTTATGATACTTGGGAGCATTATGAGTAGATATTGGGATGATGCCTCCATCATGGTTTACTGCTTCAAATGCAAGTATAGGATTTCTATAATGGTTTAAACTATCAAACGAAACAAATGATTAATGCAACTACTAGAGGCACTTTAAACCATAAGAATCCTCATCAAATTTTGCAATTACTAGAAGATATGGCTACAAATAACTATCAATTGTTAATTGGGCAGAATAAGGAAAGAAAACTAGCCGGGGATTATGATGTGCAAATAATCACTTTAGCAACAAAAGTAGAAGCTTTGACAAAGGAAGTAAAGGTATTGACCATCCAACAGCAACTGGCAATTGTAGATCACCTCAATATTAATCAAGAACTAATGGAGCATTTTGATCTAGTAGATTACTTGGGAAAACCAATAAGGCCACAAAGTAACCCTTATAGTAATACCTATAATCTAGGATGGTGAAATTACCCTAACTTTTCTTGGGGTAGACAAATTGTACAGAGACCTAATTTTCTACCATCTATATTTCAAAGGCCACCTCTAGAAAAGGGACATACTTCAAAGGAAATGATGCTATAGTTCATTCATTTAAATAATGTTAGATTAAGTAATTATAATGCATAAATCCACAACTTAGAGAATCAGATAGGTCAAATTGAGAAGCCATAGTTTGAGAGGAATCATGGCAATTTACCTGGGAACACTAAATCAAATCTAAAGGAATAAGTGAAGGTAGCATCCTTGAGGAGTGAGGAGGAACTCCAATATGAGCATCGGAAGGTATCTAAGGAAGATGTTGTGGAAAGTGAGGTTTTTAAGGAAATCTTCAAGAGATAGATCAAGGGAAAGAGAAGTAGTCTCCCATGGCTAAAGTTAAGGAGTATATACCTCCGATCCTTTACCCATCATGTCTCAAGAAGGATCATAATGATGAATAACATGGTAATTTTCTAGACCTATTTAAACAATTACATATTAACTTACTGTTTGTTGAAGCACTTGCTCTCCTCTTATATAAGAAAAAGTTGGAAGATCTCTTTCATGTTGGTCTTGGTGAGGAATGTTCCGCTATCTTATAATATATACAACCTAAAAAGCTCAAGGATTCAAGACTCACAACCTATACATATTAGCCTCCAATTAGCATATAGATCTATTAAGTTCTTATATGAGTCATAGAAGATGTGTTAGTAAAGGTTAAGAACTTCATTATACCCACAGAATTTGTTATATTGTATTTGGATGAAGATGTAGAAGTCCCATTAACCCTAGAATGACCTTTCTTAGCTATAGCTAGAATATCATTGATGTTGAGGATGATAAATTAACTATAAGAGTAGGGGATGAGAATTTGATAATAAATATACTTGTGACTATTAAATAATCCATGAGTCATGATGATATTTGTTTTTCCATTTATTCAATTGATTTTGTTGTTAGATGTTGTTTTCATGAGTTTTTGTGTAATAATCCTTTGGAAATAAGTTTAGTCACCAAGGATAAATAGAACATAATGAGTCTTGAAAGTTTGGATTTAGTAGCACAACTAGATGAAGGATAAAAAGATCATTCAACAGCAAGGATTTATAAAGATCGATTGAAATAATATGATGCTATCAAAGCCTTCAATTGTTGACCCTCTAACTTTGGAATTGAAACCTGTTCCTAGCCATCTTGAATAAGCTTTTCTAGAAAAAAGACTCTGAGTTACTAGTGATTATATATTCTAGTTTGTCGGACAAGTAAAAGGAAAAGTCATTGGATGTACTTACAGAACATAAACAAGGATAGCTTAGAAGTTTGCTTATATCAAAGGAATAAACCTATCTTTTATACTCATAAGATATGGTCAAAAGAAGGTTCTAAACCAGTATTACAACCATAAAGGAGATTAAATTCTAATATGAGAGATGTTAAAAAGGAAGTAATTAAACTCCTTGATGCAGGTATTATCTACCCTCAAATAGTCCATGGGCGAGTCCAACACAAGTAGTACCTAAGAATGGAGGAATGACAGCAGTGCCTAATGAAAATAGTGAACTCATATTGATGAGAACAGTCATAGGATGGGGTGTTTGTATAGATTATGGGAAATTGAATGTAGCCACTGTCACGCCCCGAAGGGTACCTTAAACGTGGCAGTTCGTTGTACACAATATTAAAGCCTAAGAGTGACCGCCTTAGTCACGCGAATGCTTCCATATTATGTACAAGGCGTCTAACACATGGAGGAGACAAGTCGGAGTGATACATTTTATATTGATACAACTTGAGTAACAAAGTAAAGGAAATACAACTTACTATATTTTAGATACAATTTACTATATTTTAATTTCAATTCATCAAAAGATTTCACTATATAGAACTATTACAAAGCAATTCATAACACCTAGCTAATATCTTCAAGTACTCATGCTTCTTGCTGGAATCCCAAGGTCATACTCGGCTCTAGACATCTCAGTCGCCACGTAGCAATCTTGAGTTAACCTATTTAATCAAACATCTATTAGGGTATAAGCTACACTAGCTTAGTGAGTAAGAACTTCCAAGATCACATTTATAACACATCATACAAACAAGTGATTAGTCAGACAAGTGATATGCATAAAACATATGGATTCAACAAACATATGACCAGCTGAAAATCATATGTGGATGGACTTGTGCCCTCCATTCCGGGTTAGCATATTAACGAATCCTGCGGTGCGAACGTCGTTTAACTCACGGTCAACTGAACTATAAATTCGTTTGAGGACAACGATTAATCACACTTTATACCGTTTAGGATCACGGGAAACCGAACAAATGCTAATGCTCCATCCCCATTGTGATATGAATAATTTCAATTTCATCTTCAATTCCAAATAATTAATTATACCAATTCTTTTAAGTGATCAATCAATAATCGCAGACAGTCAATTCTAATTCATCTATACAAGCAATAGTTAATCACCCGACTTCTATATTCTTATATTCCATTTCTCGTATCAACAACAACCATACATAGTTCCCATTCATCCCCATCATGCATATCCATTTTATCTTTACCAAATATCTAGTGCAACTATCATTACAATCACATACAATAAATGGAATCGGAAGTAATACTCACTCGGCCATTGGATCACCGATCTCTTAGTACAAGTAATCTGGTGGTAAGGAATCGTCGATATCGGGGTCACTTAAAAAGAAGAAATACCCTAATAAGTATTTCATCACTTAAGTAGTCCAAATATCTCATACAAACTATCAAATTTGTAACTTTAGTCCTAAGCGGGAATTCCAAATTAAAACGGCCATAACTTGGTCGTTTTAACTCGGAATTTAGCAAATTATATATCGATTTCTATCTAATTCGAAAGATTTATCTAATTCTAATATTATTTTCAAGTTTTGAATTTTTGGATCATGAAATATTCTGATCAGTTCTGATCAGTAGCAATTTCCAATTCCGAAAAATAGTTTTGCAAATATTTGAAATGTTTCTACTTTATAAATCAATTATACATGTAATATTAATGATTTCCTATCATGAATGGCATGTTATGAGTTTAATGTATGCATGATCTTGATGGTATTTACTAAAAGAAAATTTTAAAACTCTTTATTTTGCAAGACTTCAAGAATAACTACTTTTAAGAATACTAGTTTCCTAACTTTGATCATTTCCATTTGTTTTGGATTTATTTCTTAAGAAAATATAATTATCCTTATTAAAATCGAGTCTTCATTATATCTATTACTTATGACCTTCATTTCTACATAAAAATTTCTATTTTATACTTTGTAAACATGTTTTCAAGTAGGGCTGATTCCAAAATCCGAATTTTATAAAAATTATTTTTGTGGTGATTCCTTTAAGTAAAAATCATTTGATCCTTAGAAAATTAAAGCTCAAACATACCTAGCCACTAAGGACTTCATTTCTTTAATAAAACTTCTATTTTGAGTTTGGAAAGTAAGTGTTTTCATGCCATTACTCCATTATTACGAATTTCTTAAAATGACAACAACTCAAATTTTCCTACTTTATTTCTATAATGCATCATGCCTATATGTATTACCTACAAGCTATTGTTATGAAGGTTATGAGATGATCTACCTATATGTATACATATAGTACCAGGAATTCTTTTTGAAAACCTTTACTTTGCAAAACTTTGAATTTTACTAGACTTAAGAAAAATAGTTTTTCTTCTTGTAAAATTATACTTGCTTTTATCAAAACTCAACCTTGATGACTTATATAACCATCACCTTCATTATTTCAACAAAAACCTTCATTTTTGGGTTAGAAAATAGGTGTTTACATAGGTGGTGTACCTAAGTACGAATTTTACAAAATTTTAAGAATGAAAACATTGTTTAACCTATCCTTGGAAACCATTTGTTGTTCTAAGATTATTTTTTGATAAACCTCTTTTATCCTTGTCCAAACTTAGTCTTTGTTAAATATATTCTCTAAGACTTCCATTTTCCTATAAAATTATCATTTTGGCATTTGAAAATAGGTGTTTAAATGGTGGCTATTTTCAAATCCGAATTTAAAAAAATTCATTTGAGCTTGTTTTCTTTGTAAAACTCATTTAGTCTTTCAAAAACCACTTCCTAATCAAACCTACCCCTTTAATGCTTCCATTTCTTTAATAAAATTCTTGTTTTGAAGTTGAAAAATGGGTTTTCAAAATTGATCTTTGTTGAGATCCGAATTTACAAAATTTATTTTTGGACATACCTTTTGCTTAAATCTATCTAAACTTATGGAAATTCATCCCTTACATAACCTATTTTAAGAGCTTTCCATATCTTGAATAAAAACTTCATTTTTAAGTTAGAAAACATGTTTTTAAACTATGCCTTGGTCTAAATCCGAAAATGTTTGAAATTTAATCTTTGAAAATCATCTTTGAGCTATATAAAATGAAGTCTTGATGATATATATACATTAAGCCTTCATTATCTCAAGTAAAAATTTCATTTTGACACTTGGAAAGTGGTTTTTAATTAGGGGTCTTGCCTAAATACG
This sequence comes from Combretum micranthum, assembly GCA_024138025.1. Lineage (NCBI taxonomy): Eukaryota > Viridiplantae > Streptophyta > Magnoliopsida > Myrtales > Combretaceae > Combretum > Combretum micranthum. Next base: position 27,497 of record JAMXBD010001069.1, on the reverse strand, counting down.
AATTTCACCATTTTTGTTTGAGTTCAAACCCAAGATCTACACTTAATATGAACATAAATATAAAAGAAATCCATGGTAGTAAACTATAAACTCATAGATTTAAACTTTACTCATCAAAATCATTCATTCATGTTATCTATTCCATAAGCCCTTCATTTTAAATGAAAAATACACATTTTGAAGTTGAAAAATAACTTTTCTAAATATGGTTCCCTTTTTATCTGAATTTTCAAAAATGATTTTTGTTGAAACTAAAATAGATCTTGAGCTTTCTAAAACTTTTCTACTATCATCATGCTACTACAAGTTGTTTATGAACATAAAACAAAAGTCTAATGCATTTATGAACTCAAAACACTAGATCTAGTTTACTATACTAGTTATAAATGCATGAACACTGTGATGGTTATGTGGATGATGAATATATGCATAAATCATTAGCAATAACAAAAATAATAACTCCAATAACAAGATCTAAAGCATAAACAAAAATCAAAGCTACAAAAAGTTAGATCTACAAAATATAACTACTTTTAACAAGAAAATAATAATGATACAAGATAATAATCATGGAGAAGAGGAGTATTTTATTTTTGGCATCATCATCCTTAGCTTTTAAGCTTATGGAAGGTCATTTGATGCATGAAAGTCTCACTATACCTTACCTATATCATCTATGGAAGCTTTAAGAAGAAAGTTTACTTAAAAATCTTCAAGAATGAAGTATGGAAGCAAGGTTTAGAAATGGGGGCAGCTTGTGTTCTTACAAGAACAAGAACAAAAGAAGAAAGAAAGAGAGGAAAAAGAGAGGAAAAGAGAGAGTAAATGAGATAGGGTTTCAAAAGAATGAAAAGAAGTAAATGAGAGGCATTAAATGGAGAGAGAGGAGTGTATTAATGTGTGTTAATTAAATAAAAGAGAAAAAAAATGAAACAATGGCAGAATTTTGGGGAGGCTTCACGTGAATTTTAGCAAGAGAGAGAGAGAAGTTAAATTGTCTTGTAACTTGAAATTTGAAAGTGTAACTTGTATCACTTAATGTGCTAACTAAAAAAGACTTTAAAATCATTAAATAAATAATTAAAATAAAAAAAAGAGGCTATTATTAGGGGTGTGGTTAGCTGCCATTGTGGGGAAATGGAGTGTAGAATGAGTGAAAGAAAACTTGATTAATGTGTAGAAGTGACAAATGAAGTGTACTTGAAGTATGGGTTTAAAAAGTACTTTTTATTAAGAAAAATATCTTTAAATGAGCGGCATAATTTTAAAATAAAATTAAATAATTATTTGAATTATTTTAGTATTTCAACAAATATGTTACCAATATGATCAAAATACACGAATATGAGCTATAAATTATATTTTTATAACTCGAAAAATTATAAAAAATTATTTTATGAAAATAAAAATATTTTTTGAATATTTTTCAATTATTAAATTAATTTATTTTATTTTTAGTATCGGGTCTTAAATAGAAACTGATCCCGTAAAAACCCGAAACGAACTAGATTTTGGAAAACATAGAATTTTCCATAATTTATAAAATATTTATCTAAAAATATAAGGGTTCATAACAATAATAAAATTGTGTAATGAAATAGATATGAATAGTGCATAAGACTAGTTAATTACCGGTAGTAATGAAATACGAATAAAATCGCAAAATCAGATAATTCTAGTTATTGAAAAATTATAAAACTGATATTTTAGAAATCCTTATAAAAATACGAGTCTAACGGTATTCATGGTATATTTTTGATATCTCGAGCCCCGGGACATGCTTTTCGAAGTTTGTAGCCGAACGGGTTCGAAATAGGTAAAAAATTTACCAATATGATATTTTTAAGCGATCTTATATTACTACGAGTTATTTTCCACACTTAAACTACACCTTGGCCTCTAGGGTTAAGGACGGGAGATTGCCGGACTTAAACTACTGTTTTCCACTTAGGGTTCCCGGGTGATTTTCCGATTTAGATCTTTGTCAATTTGGAAATTGATGTTTTATGTTTATACAAAATATTTAATTTGAGAAATTTATTTTAAATTTTGTTTTTGTAAATATTTAATATTTCTCAACGTTTTCGGAATTCTTGAATTGAGTTTTATTTTCGAATGTTTATCGTTATTTACTTTTTTTAATAATTGGTTTTTGGGTTCTATATTACCTGGTTTTACAACTTGGATTAAATATAGAATTTTTCGTACATAGCGGTTTTGAATTTGAAGACTGTTGAGTTCTTATTTTATTTTTAAGGATTTTCATTTTTTCAAGATTAAGAAGTTTCTGGATTCGTTTGGGATTTAGGACTTGTCAAAGCTCGGTTTTAATTTGGAGTCATTTTTAGGGTTTATTTTAGAAGTTCATTTTAGAATTATTTACTGAAATTTTCCGGGGCTTACAGCCACTTGAAAGAATCACTTCTCATTACTCCTTGCAGGTCAAATGTAAAAAAGATTAGCTGGTCATTTATATTACTATTTCTAGATGGTATGTTAGGGTATTTTAGATTTCTATTGCCCCTAAAGAATAAGAAAACACTACATTTACTTACCCCTGTGACACATTCGCCTACCAAAAAATGCCTTTTGGTCTTTCCAATGGCCTTACTACTTTCTAGAGATACATGATAGCTATATTTTAGGGACTGATTGAAGATGGTATGAAAGTCTTTATAGATGGTTTTCTGTATTTTGAGACTCTTTTCATATTTGTTAGGGGAATTTAAAACGAGTTTTAAAGAGACGTGAAGAAACAAATTTATTGCTTAATTGGTAGAAATGTCATTTTATGGTTCAGGAAGGAATAGTATTAGGACAAAAGATCTCTCATAGAGGTATTGAAGTTGATACTGCTAAGGTTGAAACTATTACTAAGCTTCCACCCCCTTATTTATTCAAAGCAACCAGAAGATTGTTAAGGCATGCTAGGTTTTATAAAGGGTATATTAGGGATTATTTGGAGGAATTTAATCAATGGAAGGATAAACTAACCAATGCATTTATAATAGTAGGACCCAATTATAATCTTTTGTTTGAAGTCATGAGTGATGCAAGCGATTTTGATGTAGGAATAGTATTAGGATAGTAAAGGGACAAACATTTTCAACTAATTTTTTATGCAAGTACGACCATAATTGATGCATAAGTGAATTATACTACTGCTGTCACACCTCGAGGGGTATCTTAAATGTGATAGCCTACCATACACAATATTAAAGCCTATGAATGACTACTTTAGTCATAGAAAGGCTTCCATATCATGTACAAGGCGTACATCACAACTATAGCAATGTATCGGAGTAGTGTAATTTACATTGATAACATTTAAGTACAAGATAAGAGAAATACTTATCACGCCCGAGGGGTACTCTAAACGTGGCAGTCCGCCGTACATAATACTAAAGCCTAAGAATGACTACCTTAGTCACGCAAAGGCTTCCATATCATGTACAAGGCGTACATCGCAACCAAGGGAACGCATCGGAGTAGCGCAATTTATATTGATAATAAATAAGTAACAAGTCAAAGAGAATACTTATCATAGATCATAAACATATTGCATTGCAATTCTTAGGGGCATGTCCATCTATTATCTTCAAATAAATATACATCACTATTCACATAAGTCATTATATGTAAAGACCCTTACAAATTACTTATCTTATGATTCTATTTCCTTCATAGAAGCTTAACCAATCCTTCCATGATATCTTCAATGTCATGATGCTCAATTTAAGCCATGGATATACCTGTTTCAACAAAATCTATAGGGGTATAAGCTACAACTAGCTTAGTGAGATATTCCTTTTCATTCGCACCACTTTTTCAAACAAGTTTATTTATTTAATCACACAAATGCTATGCATACAATGCAACAATCACATGATTACGCGAATATATATAGTCATCCGGAAACCATATATAGAACGGATTTACCCCTCCGTATCAAAGGTTAGGGAATCGGGGTTGAAGGTCCTCGACCTTCTACTGCTAGTCCCAGGTCCTCACCCACAGCGTTCGGTTGGCTCGGCTCCGAACCTAGAGTCGCTTTCCCCAGCGATTTGGATTCTCCAGGAAGGAACATGGCCCGTGGCACCGCACGATCACAGCCAATCCAACTCTACGCGTAGGAGTAGCAGCCTTCCGAAATAGATGTGACTCGATGGATGCTATGCGTGAACGTTTTATTGTTCTTAGGTCAAACCTTATTAAGGTTTATTAGGGGCGATCAATCAATTTAGCAACAATAAACAATCATACAAGTAAGTAAACAAAATTATTTAAACAAGCAGATCGAAGTTGCGATATTCTTAATTCTCAATTCACGCATAAACATAGAATCATATATATACGCATAATCCCGAAATCCCCAAATATATTCGTTTTTATCTTTTCTTAGTATACTAATGCTACTAACTTACAAGCACAAGCAAGGTAACGAAATTAGAAGGAATAACTCACTCGTCCATTTCGCTATCTTCTTAGTCGTAGTAATCCTCGGGTAGGGTATTCTCGTATCCTTCGTCACCTAGACAAAAGAAATACCCGGGATAAGTCTTTCATGAATTTCTATTCTTGGAGATTCTAAACTTTACTTAAAATCACGGTAAAATCGTATAAGAAGAAATTCCAACTTAAAATGGCAATAACTTGCTCATTTTAACTCGGAATTGCGCATATAATATATCGATTTCTACCTATTCGACGAGGGCTATCTATTTCTAAGGTTATATTCATCAAACGAGGTCGAAAAGGTGGCGATCAGAGGGGTGCAGTAGGTCTGCACGAATTTCCCCATTTCGCAAAACAAGTTCCAAATCCAAATCACACTTTATCCAAAAACTTTGATAGATACTTAGCTATCAATATACCTTGAAAAAAATCCTTTAGATAATCATATAACTCATTCATCAAGTATGATTCATGGACGATAATTAATTATTTTATTATGGCCTTGATCATAATTTTAGAAATTTGGAAAACATGGTTTTAGTCTTATCTTTTGAAAAATAGCCTTTTAGGTTTTTATATTAGTTTGGGGATTTTTTACTCTTTATATCTATCTTATAGTTTTTCTTTGTCCAAGATTTTACTCCAAAAATCACTTCCGTTGTATTTAGCCTATGGTTTGAAAGTAGGCTCTTGAGTTGGTTTTCTAAGTTGGAAAAACTTGCTTTACTTCTTTCGAAAAAAGAGTTTGTAAATTTCTTGAATGATTTTTCTTGAGAAAAGTTTTTGTAAAGATTAACCTAGTCATTTCTAAGTTTTTCGAAACAAAATCTTTATCTTCATATTGCTTAAATTTTGAGGTAAAACCTTTTTGTTTCTACTATATTGAAAATGTGAATTTCATACTTTTAAATTCCTTTAACTTTCTTAAATATTTTTGTAAGATCTCCTTGGTTTTGTTTTTGAAAAGATACTTATTTTATCAAGTCATCTTTGAAATCCATTTTTTTTTTTGAAATTTTTTTTCTTTGAAATGCCACGGTTTTATGTAAACTAGAAAATTGTTGCTTTTGTCAAAACTAGTTTCTTTAATTCTTAAACTCTTTTGGAAAAACAAATCCTTTAACAACTTTGATGACTAAAAATCCTTTTCTTTAGTTTTTCAAAGAAATTCCTTTCTCTTTGTAGCCAACTATTTATTTTCAAAGTTGGTTTCATGAGTTTAGTTACCATTGGTTATTGTAATATCTTAACCATGAATCATTTTAATTTATGAGCATAAGTAAATAAAAATAAAAGAGAGATATGAACAAGAACATATAGTAATATACATATATATCAAGTATTGGGAGATCTAAGCTCCCGGGACAAAGAATAAATTCCGTCCCCAAAATATAAATAAAAGCAAGAAAATAAAATATCAAGCATTGGGAACCTTAGCTTCATCAAGGAATCCCGGTCAAGTATTAGAGCCTTAGCTTCATCAAGGCATCCCGGGACTAAGAATGGACTAGTCCCAAAAGGTTAAAGAAAATAAATAAAAGATTGTTTTGACTTGATATGGACAAGTCTAAGACTAGAAAGACTAGTCTTAAAATACTAAGAAAGCAAGTAAATAAATTGCATTCATAAAGTAAATAAATAACAAGATCAAAATATAAAACAAGTAATAAATGAGAAGGTATAAATATGCATGAAGGTAATTCCATGAACAAGAACCAAACATGATCTTAATGTGGTTGTCTTTAGTTTTTCAACCTAAGAAACAACATCAAAACCATATAAGGTTACTTGACATGGGAAAAAAAATGAAATATGAGTTCTTCATTACCTAAATGGGTAAGAAGAAAAGAAGGATTGCTTTCTTGAAGGTTTTTGGTAGTGGTTAGAAATGAGGCTTGAAAAGAAACTTATTTTGGTAGAAGAAGAGTTTCTTCTTACAAGAAGAGAGTTCTTGTAAGAATATGGAGAGGAGTGTTTTGGAGAGAATTTTGCATAAATTCTCTACTTGAGAAAGGTGTGAAGAAATGAGAAGGGGAGAGGTGATATTTATAGGAAAAGAGGAGAGGAATTAAGAGTGATTTAAATAATTGAAAAAGAAAATAAAAAGAGAGGGAAGAGAGAGAGTGATTGGATGGCAACATGAAGGGGGAGAGAGAAAAGTACAATTATGATTAATTTTTGTGTAAGAGAAGTGATATTTTGTAAGAAAGGTATGAGTAGATTTTTATGGGAAAAGAAAATGTGAATAGTGTGAATTGTGTCATTTGTAAGAGTGATTAGATATAAAGTAGAGAGAGAATAGTAATGAATAGTAGAAAAGTACTATGAATAGTAGACTAGACAATTAAAGTACCGGTAGTAATAAAAATACGCGTAATAATGCGATATCTGTAATTTTTAGCTACCGAAAAATTAAAACTGATATTTCGGGAATCCTTATATTTTTACGAGTCTATTGGTATAAACGGAATATTTTTAATATTCCGAGCTCCAGGACACGATTTTCGAGAACCGGTCCCGTTTGAGTCCGAAGGACACTCGAAATTCGCGAATCTGATATTTTTATGTTACCCTATGTCATTACGAACTATTTTAAGCATTAACTTAATTTCGTTTTCTAGGGTTTGAAAACGCGGGATTGCCGGATCTTGAACACTAGGGTTCGTTATAGGCTTGTTGACTTTTAGGGTTCCGTTTTGATTTCTGATTTTGTCGAGATATTCGTAACATCGTATAATTTTCGAGTTTTGATCATTTTAGCTCGAAATTTATGTTTTATTTTATTTTATTTGTGATTATTTAATAATTTTTAGTTCTCGGAATCGTTTAACCGAGTCTAGGTTTATGAGTTGACTCAGTTTGACTTTTGTTGAAAATTTGGATTTTGTGATTCTAAAATTTTACTGAAGGATTTAGGATTTTATCATCTCGTTGTTAAGCGGTACTTAGATCTATCGTTTCGATTCGCGTTTTAGGAATTGGCTAGATTATTTAATCGACGTACGGACGTTGATTATATCGGTAATTGGACTTTATATTTCGTTTCAAGGGTTCTCGTTTTCTCAAGATTGAGAAAACTCGTTTTTGTTCTTATTTGGAATTAAGTTTTAACTTGGTTCGATTTTTAGGGTTTCGTTTCCAGTGTTTTGACTCGGTCTAGAATTTGGTCTTTATCTTGAGTCGATTTTCGGGATTTAATTTTTGATGCTTAAACTTCTATGATTATTAAATATTCGGGGGTTTACAACCTACCCACCTTAAAGAAAGTTTTGTCCTCAAAACTTGTTATGCGTACGTAGGTTGATGAGAAATTGTATATCGTCGTTCATCAACATTTGTGATATTTGGAATTTTGTCTCAAGTCTTTTTGTTGGAACGGTATTATGATTTTATTAAGTCGTTCCTTTAATCTCTATACATCTGATACCTTCTTTAGTTTTACTTCCATAAAAAGGGGTTTGGAAGTTTATCGTTGTTCTTGAATTTATTCTTTCGTATTTTCTATTTCTCATGTATCTTTAGTCGGTAATATTGGAATTTCGTTAATCTTGTGCGTTTAATATTTTATGCAATATAGCATATATAGAATCAATAAGATTTGGTTTTAGCGATTTTCAACCTTCACTTTACTTGACCCTTTTTGAAGAATCTCAAACTCGACCAACACAACAGACGACGGACGACTTTGACTTGACTCAATCTTGAATTGATGACGACTTACTGTGACATGACACTGGTACATTCACTTGACAAAGGAAGGTTGTGAATTCGCTTTCCCATTCTTATGTGAGCATATATATGACATGCATATATAAAATACGTAATGTTTACACTTATTCCATATCGTTGTTTTATTCTTTACGTGGTCATCTTGACAAGGTTTGAGGTCAAGATGAAAAATTTGGAGTTTGCTTGTTGGGATCTTATCATTACCGATTCTAGCTTTTAGGCGGTAATAGTTATGCTTTTGATGTACTTTATTTTTGGTGTGTTCAAGGTAAATGGCAATTGATTTGCTTTCTTCTTTTGGTACGTACAAAATTTTCGACAATCATATTTTTATTCCATCTGTATTAAGGAAAAAGGTGACAATTACATAATCTATGGTCATTACTAGCAAACTGTTTCTTTGGTCCAAGCGGTACAACAAGAAATTTATTGTCTAAGGGTAACCTGATATCTATTCGCATTCGTGACTATCGTCTCCTTCTAAAACAACGAATTCTAACTCTTGGTTGGCTTCCTCGCAAATCCATTGTCCTTGTAGGTTGTACACACGTATTTCTTGTGGGGTATCGCCGAGTATCTCCCCATATTTTTCTTCTTAGGACACTTCTTGGCAATATGTCCTGGCTCCTTACAGATCAGGCAGGTGGCAAAGGTTTTCTTTGGACATCTCATGACTTTGTGATTCGGACTCCCGCAGTAGTAACACTTGTGTTGTAACTTAGGACACTGCCTTGGTTGATGTCCCTTTTTGCATTTCCAACATTGGGTATCCGGTTTCTTTTTATCCTTCTTTCTACTCGGGCTGACCAATGTTTCGAGCTCATTGACTTTGAGGCTTAGGCTAGGTTCACTTATAGATTCCTCCTCAATTATCATGACATTTCCTTCCGTCCTTCTCCTTTTCTTAGCACCATCCACAATTCGTGCTCTTTCTACTAGTTCTCGGAAATCTTTGATGTCAAATTCTATCAACTTGATACGAAGGTCTTCATCCAATCCTCCTAAGAAGACTTGCCTCTTGAGTTCCTCGCTATCCTTATATGACTCAGGGGCATATTGTAACAACTTACTGAACTCTGTTTCGTATTGTTCAAGACTACGGCTTCCTTGAGAAATACTTAGGAAATCTGTACTAAATTGGATTCTCAAGCTTCCAGGGAAAAAGTTCTCTAAGAATTCATGCCTAAATGTCGCCCATATGATTGGTGGTAGTAGTTCTCTACTTTTGGATTCCCACCATATTCTCGCATTGAACCTCAGCATGAAAGTCCCATATGTAAGCTGAAGATGTTGTGGTACTTCAAAAGCATTAAAAGATCGTTCTATTTGTGCTAACCAATCATCAGCTTCATCCGGTTTTCCAAAAGCTCCATCAAAATATCGATTGCACTTAATGAACTCTGGCAACATATTTTGATAAGGTTTCGGTAAAGGTGGCTCAACTGGTGTCATTTCAATCGGTGGTGTTGGAACTTCTGGTGCTGCTTCTTGTGCGGTACTGGTGTAGGCATAGCCTGAGCCTGTTGTGCGAAATTCCTTATGAGGTTGGCAAGTTGTTCGATGTTAGCTTGATCCATTTGCGGTAGGTTTGGTTGCTGAGGTCCCTTCGGGTTCTTAGGTTCTACAGGGGGTATTTCTTGGTTGCGTTGAGCACGAGTACGTCTCCTATTTGTTCTACAGGTTTTATTAAACTAGTGTGAGATTTTTTAACTTTATTAAGTCCTAGACGTTTTTCGAAAAATCGATCAAGAGACAAGCAAATAGCAATCGAGTACGGAAATGAGCAAATATATAGAAGAAATATTAAAAATTGTCTGAAATCATAATAATGAAAAGGAAATTCATATTATCAAAACAATTGCATGGAAACAGAAGGAAGACTTAAATACTTCCTTTACAAAAGTTGAAAGAAAGGATGCAAAACATAATAAATTCAAATCATTACATAAACAACGTATACATCATTGTTTAATCCTCTTTACAAAAGCGTTTCTCCTATCGGTATATTAAGGCTTTTATGGAAGGTTTAGCGTTCGTTCCTGCTCCGGATTGTTCTTCACAGGGTAGGAATATTTCTTTGATTACTTGATCCCTCGTCTTCATTATCAGGAGCTTTTTCTTTTCCCTTGCGATCAGATTCCGTGGTTGGATTTCCGGATGAAGTTCCACATTTTATCTTAGATGGGTCATCTTCTTTGGTGGGGTCATCCCATAAACCTTTCGATTTTAGATCTTTGCGTACATAAAGGTACCACACCTTGCACATGTAGCATGTTTCCTTGGCACTTGTGGGGTAATTCTTGGTCCTACAAATGGGACGGCTGCATACGTAGCATGTCCTTATTGTTGTTGGGTAATTGTTGGCACTGTGTTTTCTCTTTGCATGACCAGAATAGATAGTGCCATTCTTCTTAGGACAATTAAGGATTTTGTGGTCTTTGTCTCCACAAAAGTAACACTTGTACTGCAGTTGTGGGCAACTTTTGGGGAAATGTCTTCCTTTACACTTCCAGCATCTGACCTTAGGGGTTACGAAGTCCAGGTTGGAGTTGTTTATGCTTCTTAGCCTGGGGTTCTTGATTGGCCATGAAGGAAGGGACTTGTGCTACTGGTGTTGCTCCGAGTTGGGGTCTTATAACCGGAGTGGTTGCAGAGGTTGTGGGTGTTTGTTGTATGTATGCTCCTATCGTTTCTTCTAAACGTCTTATGCTAGCCAAGAGTTCTTGAGTTAGATCTTGTGGTGGGAGTGCTCCCGGTTCTTGTTGTTCTTCGAGAGGGGTGTTTGATTGTGGCATAACTTCCTCGGGTAGCTTCCTAGAACCAAACAAAGCGGTCGTATTAGATATTTTCTTTAATACGGGTTTTACGCACAAGTTATTTGTTTTTAAAGAAAAGAGAAGCGTTATAGACTTTTTGTTTGTCTGATTTAAAGGTTAACGTAGGTACTTAATGTTATTTACCTAAGGGTTTTACTTGTAAAAGAGGTATTATACTTAAATTGCTCCTAATTGGTCTTGAATAGGGTTACTATGCATTAAGGCTTATCGATCTTGCTAAGGTAGGCTTACTATGTTTATTCCATATCTAGATTCTAAGTCTTCTTCATGTTTTCTCCATATTATTCTACTATGTTCTATCTCCAAGTCATTTCTACCTTTCTCAATCTTGGGTCAACATCTTAGGGTAAATCATATTCATGCGATACTTCCATTTCGTATCTTCACTAAATATCCTCCGATATAAGTATTTCCTTCCTTCTTCTAATGTTCTCCAAGATAAAGTTTTATTCTAAGACATAAGGATCCATAAACATAAAATCAAATCCTATCAACCTACTCTTCTACTCTTCTCTTTCCTAATTCCTAAAACCTTGTTGCTCTGATACCAACTTAAACTGTCACGCCCCGAGGGGTACCCTAAACGTGGCAGTCTGCCGTACACAATACTAAAGCCTAAGAATGACTACCTTAGTCACGTAAAGGCTTCCATATCATGTACAAGGCATACATCGCAACCAAGGGAACGCCTCGGAGTAGCGCAATTTATATTGATAATAAATAAGTAACAAGGCAAAGAGAATACTTATCATAGATCATAAACATATTGCATTGCAATTCTTAGGGGCATGTCCATCTATTATCTTCAAATAAATATACATCACTATTCATATAAGTCATTATATGTAAAGACCCTTACAAATTACTTATCTTATGATTCTATTTCCTTCATAGAAGCTTAACCAATCCTTCCATGATATCTTCAATGTCATGATGCTCAATTTAAGCCATGGATATACCTGTTTCAACAAAATCTATAGGGGTATAAGCTACAACTAGCTTAGTGAGATATTCCTTTTCATTCGCACCACTTTTTCAAACAAGTTTATTTATTTAATCACACAAATGCTATGCATACAATGCAACAATCACATGATTACGCGAATATATATAGTCATCCGGAAACCATATATAGAACGGATTTACCCCTCCGTATCAAAGGTTAGGGAATCGGGGTTGAAGGTCCTCGACCTTCTACTGCTAGTCCCCAGGTCCTCACCCACAGCGTTCGGTTGGCTCGGCTCCGAACCTAGAGTCGCTTTCCCCAGCGATTTGGATTCTCCAGGAAGGAACATGGCCCGTGGCACCGCACGATCACAGCCAATCCAACTCTACGCGTAGGAGTAGCAGCCTTCCGAAATAGATGTGACTCGATGGATGCTATGCGTGAACGTTTTATTGTTCTTAGGTCAAACCTTATTAAGGTTTATTAGGGGCGATCAATCAATTTAGCAACAATAAACAATCATACAAGTAAGTAAACAAAATTATTTAAACAAGCAGATCGAAGTTGCGATATTCTTAATTCTCAATTCACGCATAAACATAGAATCATATATATACGCATAATCCCGAAATCCCCAAATATATTCGTTTTTATCTTTTCTTAGTATACTAATGCTACTAACTTACAAGCACAAGCAAGGTAACGAAATTAGAAGGAATAACTCACTCGTCCATTTCGCTATCTTCTTAGTCGTAGTAATCCTCGGGTAGGGTATTCTCGTATCCTTCGTCACCTAGACAAAAGAAATACCCGGGATAAGTCTTTCATGAATTTCTATTCTTGGAGATTCTAAACTTTACTTAAAATCACGGTAAAATCGTATAAGAAGAAATTCCAACTTAAAATGGCAATAACTTGCTCATTTTAACTCGGAATTGCGCATATAATATATCGATTTCTACCTATTCGACGAGGGCTATCTATTTCTAAGGTTATATTCATCAAACGAGGTCGAAAAGGTGGCGATCAGAGGGGTGCAGTAGGTCTGCACGAATTTCCCCATTTCGCAAAACAAGTTCCAAATCCAAATCACACTTTATCCAAAAACTTTGATAGATACTTAGCTATCAATATACCTTGAAAAAAATCCTTTAGATAATCATATAACTCATTCATCAAGTATGATTCATGGACGATAATTAATTATTTTATTATGGCCTTGATCATAATTTTAGAAATTTGGAAAACATGGTTTTAGTCTTATCTTTTGAAAAATAGCCTTTTAGGTTTTTATATTAGTTTGGGGATTTTTTACTCTTTATATCTATCTTATAGTTTTTCTTTGTCCAAGATTTTACTCCAAAAATCACTTCCGTTGTATTTAGCCTATGGTTTGAAAGTAGGCTCTTGAGTTGGTTTTCTAAGTTGGAAAAACTTGCTTTACTTCTTTCGAAAAAAGAGTTTGTAAATTTCTTGAATGATTTTTCTTGAGAAAAGTTTTTGTAAAGATTAACCTAGTCATTTCTAAGTTTTTCGAAACAAAATCTTTATCTTCATATTGCTTAAATTTTGAGGTAAAACCTTTTTGTTTCTACTATATTGAAAATGTGAATTTCATACTTTTAAATTCCTTTAACTTTCTTAAATATTTTTGTAAGATCTCCTTGGTTTTGTTTTTGAAAAGATACTTATTTTATCAAGTCATCTTTGAAATCCATTTTTTTTTTTGAAATTTTTTTTTCTTTGAAATGCCACGGTTTTATGTAAACTAGAAAATTGTTGCTTTTGTCAAAACTAGTTTCTTTAATTCTTAAACTCTTTTGGAAAAACAAATCCTTTAACAACTTTGATGACTAAAAATCCTTTTCTTTAGTTTTTCAAAGAAATTCCTTTCTCTTTGTAGCCAACTATTTATTTTCAAAGTTGGTTTCATGAGTTTAGTTACCATTGGTTATTGTAATATCTTAACCATGAATCATTTTAATTTATGAGCATAAGTAAATAAAAATAAAAGAGAGATATGAACAAGAACATATAGTAATATACATATATATCAAGTATTGGGAGATCTAAGCTCCCGGGACAAAGAATAAATTCCGTCCCCAAAATATAAATAAAAGCAAGAAAATAAAATATCAAGCATTGGGAACCTTAGCTTCATCAAGGAATCCCGGTCAAGTATTAGAGCCTTAGCTTCATCAAGGCATCCCGGGACTAAGAATGGACTAGTCCCAAAAGGTTAAAGAAAATAAATAAAAGATTGTTTTGACTTGATATGGACAAGTCTAAGACTAGAAAGACTAGTCTTAAAATACTAAGAAAGCAAGTAAATAAATTGCATTCATAAAGTAAATAAATAACAAGATCAAAATATAAAACAAGTAATAAATGAGAAGGTATAAATATGCATGAAGGTAATTCCATGAACAAGAACCAAACATGATCTTAATGTGGTTGTCTTTAGTTTTTCAACCTAAGAAACAACATCAAAACCATATAAGGTTACTTGACATGGGAAAAAAAATGAAATATGAGTTCTTCATTACCTAAATGGGTAAGAAGAAAAGAAGGATTGCTTTCTTGAAGGTTTTTGGTAGTGGTTAGAAATGAGGCTTGAAAAGAAACTTATTTTGGTAGAAGAAGAGAGTTTCTTCTTACAAGAAGAGAGTTCTTGTAAGAATATGGAGAGGAGTGTTTTGGAGAGAATTTTGCATAAATTCTCTACTTGAGAAAGGTGTGAAGAAATGAGAAGGGGAGAGGTGATATTTATAGGAAAAGAGGAGAGGAATTAAGAGTGATTTAAATAATTGAAAAAGAAAATAAAAAGAGAGGGAAGAGAGAGAGTGATTGGATGGCAACATGAAGGGGGAGAGAGAAAAGTACAATTATGATTAATTTTTGTGTAAGAGAAGTGATATTTTGTAAGAAAGGTATGAGTAGATTTTTATGGGAAAAGAAAATGTGAATAGTGTGAATTGTGTCATTTGTAAGAGTGATTAGATATAAAGTAGAGAGAGTGAATAGTAATGAATAGTAGAAAAGTACTATGAATAGTAGACTAGACAATTAAAGTACCGGTAGTAATAAAAATACGCGTAATAATGCGATATCTGTAATTTTTAGCTACCGAAAAATTCTAAAACTGATATTTCGGGAATCCTTATATTTTTACGAGTCTATTGGTATAAATGGAATATTTTTAATATTCCGAGCTCCAGGACACGATTTTCGAGAACCGGTCCCGTTTGAGTCCGAAGGACACTCGAAATTCGCGAATCTGATATTTTTATGTTACCCTATGTCATTACGAACTATTTTAAGCTATTAACTTAATTTCGTTTTCTAGGGTTTGAAAACGCGGATTGCCGGATCTTGAACACTAGGGTTCGTTATAGGCTTGTTGACTTTTAGGGTTCCGTTTTGATTTCTGATTTTGTCGAGATATTCGTAACATCGTATAATTTTCGAGTTTTGATCATTTTAGCTCGAAATTTATGTTTTATTTTATTTTATTTGTGATTATTTAATAATTTTTAGTTCTCGGAATCGTTTAACCGAGTCTAGGTTTATGAGTTGACTCAGTTTGACTTTTGTTGAAAATTTGGATTTTGTGATTCTAAAATTTTACTGAAGGATTTAGGATTTTATCATCTCGTTGTTAAGCGGTACTTAGATCTATCGTTTCGATTCGCGTTTTAGGAATTGGCTAGATTATTTAATCGACGTACGGACGTTGATTATATCGGTAATTGGACTTTATATTTCGTTTCAAGGGTTCTCGTTTTCTCAAGATTGAGAAAACTCGTTTTTGTTCTTATTTGGAATTAAGTTTTAACTTGGTTCGATTTTTAGGGTTTCGTTTCCAGTGTTTTGACTCGGTCTAGAATTTGGTCTTTATCTTGAGTCGATTTTCGGGATTTAATTTTTGATGCTTAAACTTCTATGATTATTAAATATTCGGGGGTTTACAATACTTATCATTAACATAAATAAGGTCAATTACAACTCTTAGAGACACACCCCCGCTAATGCTCTCAAGACCACATAACTACATTTACTAGAGATCTCCTAAATATTAACATAACATATCTAAAGACATTAAAAGAATGTGAATTCTGTCATTAACATAAATAAGGTCAATTACAACTCTTAGAGACACACCCCCGCTAATGCTCTCAAGACCACATAACTACATTTACTAGAGATCTCCTAAATATTAACATAACATATCTAAAGACATTAAAAGAATGTGAATTCTATCATTAACATAAATAAGGTCAATTACAACTCTTAGAGACACACCCCCGCTAATGCTCTCAAGACCACATAACTACATTTACTAGAGATCTCCTAAATATTAACATAACATATCTAAAGACATTACAAGAAAGTGAATTCATCTTATGTTCCCACTACTTCCATAAGAATTGAAGAATCCATCCATGATTTCCTTAATATCCTGATCTTCGAATAGAGCGACAAGTATACCTATTTCAACAAAGATCTATGTGAGTGTAAGCTTACAATGAGCTTAGTGAGACATCTCCTTTTATTCGCACTATGATTTCAAACAAGTTTATTAATTAATGCATATGCTATGCATGTATGCAGCAACCACATGATAGAAACAATTATATATGGGTATCCGAAAACTATACATAGAACTGATTTACACCTTCTGTATCGAAGGTTAGAGAATGGTATTTGAAGTTCTTCATGATCTTCTGCTGTTAGACCTTGGGCGCACCCGGCTCATCATTAGAATGTATCATTGGTATGCCTTAGTTCCTTAAGAATGAGCATGGTCACGGGCCTTCCTAGCCTTGGACCTTCTCGATTCTTTGCATAGGAGTAGCAGTCTTCCATATATGACTCAATGGATGCAATGCATGTCCATTTAATTTATATCAAAGCCGAGTATAATTATGGAATACTTAAGGTGATCAAGTAAGCATCATACACACATAAACAATATGTAATATTAATAATATACTTAAACAAGTAGAGTAATGCCTGTAATTAACACTTAGATGAAGCTATTACTTAGTTGAGATTGGAGATATAGGTATTCGACCTACTTGTATCAACCTCTAAGTGGTTGTTGCTACTCAAGACTCTTAGATTCCTAGTGTATTACTGGATTGTGAGTGTTCTACTATTGTTTGCCACACCTAAATTAAAAGATACAAATGGTTAGTTTTTGGGTTGCATTTAGACTATTGCGTATGATTATCTCATGTGTGCTTATGTTGCTATTGCACTAGGCTTCGGCTTTTTCTTTTCTTTTTCAGCTTTTGGTGGATTGGATGATGATCATGATTAGGCCTTGGAGATTTCTTGAGGAGCTTAGGGACTAGTATAATTAATGATTTAATACATGGGGATTATCATGTTCACTTAGATGTGTTTAGATATAGTGGTCCTTTTTTTAAGCTCTATTTTTTACTGGTTTTCAGTGTTCCATTTTGATCCCTACTTTTGACTTGATTTATATACATTAGGAATCATATGATGCCTTGAGATACTCTTTTTTATTTATATGTGTTGGTTACTCACAGGAGTAGCCTTTTCATGAAACTTTTGAAAAATTTTACTTTTTTTCTACATGACAAATATTTCAAAACCTAATTAAATGATTTCAAAATCTAAAATTGGTTAGCAAATGATCATGATAAATAGATCTTTTAGAATAACCTTTGTATACAATACCTAAGTATTGTATGTGGCGATATTAAATATGTTTTAGAACTTTTTTGGGCATGACAACTAAGGCCCAGTACCCTAAATTGAATTAAATTCAAAATACAGATTAAGGCCTTATATTGCTATGAACTTACTCAATTTGAATTGAAATAATCCAGGCATCAACTACTAGGAATCGAAATCAATTGAAGACAATGAAAGACAATTGAAGTCACCTAGGAACATAAACAACCAAATGTTTCAAAAATCCCAATCAAGCCACAAGTTGAGAACCCAAATTTTCAAAATCCCATAAGTAATTAAAAACAAATTAGAATTTGAAAGATATTTTAGGTAACTTCGATAAGTGCTAAAAGACTCTTATTTCTAAAGCTTATTCGGTTATATTTATTATGTATTTCTTGTGATTTGATGAAGAAAAGGATACTCATTTGTGAAATATTCATTTCATGGCTTTAAGAGCATATTTGGAAGATTTTAAGATGATTCAATCGAAATCAAGACAAATGTACAAGTTTTGGTCAAGAGCTAAATTTTGTACATGTACTACCTTCTGCTAGAGGCATGGAACAAACCAGTAGGCTTTCAAATTTCAGTCTCTCCTTCAACACAAGCAGGGAAGATAGTATGCAATAAACAAAAAAGTAAGTAAACTAATGCCCTTACTTAAGCACATCCATGTAGAAGCTAAGGAAGAGGAGAAAAATGCAAAAATAGGGCTTCCAATTTTTCTCTACCTTTTGCACAGCTGTGTCGACCAAGCCATGCACATTGTAAAGTTCCAATATCGGTGGAACAAAATTTCAACTCTTCCTCAAGTGTGGCTCTGTAGCTTAGGTTGTGCAGCCTTGTTTTCGCCCTAAACTATAAATAGGCATCTTGTTTTCATACTAAAGGGTCTTTTGCGAATTTTTTCAAGCCTTAAGAGAGAAAAACAACAAACTTTGAGAGCAGAATTGCTTAAGCATCGTTAGAAATCCTAAAACATTGATAAGGGTTTTATTGTTACATCATGATTACTTCCATTTTCTCTAGATAGTTTGTTCTTACTGTGAACTCCATGGAGGAGTAGATCTTTACACCCTGCATCTTGTAAAACCATAAACCATGTGATTCAGTTGCTTTTTAATTAATGAAAGGTTTATGCATTTATATTTATTCATGTGATTTTATTGTTTATAATTAATTTATGCACAGAATTAATTGCATATTCATTCTTTCAGATAGAAAGAGATTTCATATAATAGAATGGATCCTCATGAATAGAGCAATTGCACATTTCACTTAGAGGTAAGAAAACTTTGATTTCCTACACAAAGATTTAATCTTTACCATAGAGATCATGAAATTTTATGCAATCTTATGTGGCATTAGTGAGGAAGAGATCTCCATTATCTTATGTAGGGTTAGGAATTAATTAACTCGAGGGATTAATTGATTTACTTTAGAGATCCTACAATACAAAGTATAAATAATTCATTAAGCAATCCATTATCATAACAAATTTAAGATTTAGGGTTTCTAAACCTCTAAATTTTTCATAACTTTTAGAAAATAATCCTAGAGTTAAATGCCGAAACCAAAATCCTAAAAATCGACCCAAATTAAAATCAAACTCTAAACAAGATCATATACAAAATTCCTTAACCTCAAAAGAATGAGAAACTTCAAAAAGAAGATGGAAAACTCAATAATCGTTCAACTCAAAATCCATACGCTAAACAATCCACCTATCTGACACCTACCACGAAAATCGAGACAGTATATCCAAGCAAATATTCGGTGAAAAAAGTAAAAAAACATAGACCCCTTGGTTAATTTTGGATCAAGAATTTCAATTAATATTGAGAGTCAAACTAAGTCAACTTGTAACCCTAGACCTGATTAAACAATCTTATAAACTGAAAAATAGTAAATAAATCATAAAAATAAATAAAAGATAAATTTTGAACAAAAAATATAACACAGTAAAAAAACCTCAAATGTTATGATCTTATGAATAAATCAAAAAGCCGGAAGTCAAACTAAAAACCTAAAGTTAACCTAGAGTAATAACAAACTCTAGTAAATTTAGATCCAGCAATCATGTGCCCTAAATCTTTAAAACATAAAATCAAGTTAATAAGAGGTTATAGTCCATAATAATATAGTGAAGCTATAGTGCGGATTTCTTATGTATCTCTCAAGGAGGTCGTAGCCTTGAGCAATATGAAACAAAATTTAGTAGATTACTACAATGTGCCCCGAAGTCATATAAGCATAGTGAAGAACTCAAAAGACAAGTATTCTTGAATGGATTGGAGGAAGATCTTCGAGTTAGATTAGAGGAATTCGATATCAGGAGCTTTAAGGAACTTATAGAAAGACAAGAATTGTGGAGAATCCAAGAAAAAGAAGGCGAGAAATGGTGGAAAGAAATATCACAAGGTTGAAGAGGACACCATTTTATGGAACAAGTTCAAGTGACAAATTCGAAATAGTCCATCCCATTAATTCTTTGAATAAGGACGGGAACTCAACTATGGAAGACATACAATGTTGGAAATGTGGAAGGAAGCATTATCCGATGCAATGTCTGCATAGACAATCTACATGTTACCTCTTTGGGAACCTCAATCACAACATTGAAAATTGTTCTAAGAAGAGTACTACCACGTGCTTTATCTGCACAAAAATGGGACATTTGGTCAACACGTGCCCTAGATGAGATAACCTAGATATCAAGTCATCATTTTCATCTAGAAATAGAAGGAGATATGATAAAAATGGAAGCAACAACAAAAAGAGGAGAAAGAATCGTTCGAAAGTATCTTCACCAGGAACAAGTATATGCAACTTACATGGATAGTGGGTTTATGAAGAAGCCAATGACGAGAAAATGGAACTCATTGCTACAAGAGAGGAAGATGGCCATGGATACAATTCAGTATTAGGTTAACTTCACACCCTTAGATATTCGAATATCCTTATACACTGCTAAAACTAGAAGAACGGTTCGTTGATTAGTAATGTGAATAGTATAAAAAATCGTCCTAACCTAATTTAAAATGGATAGATATAAGATCGGAAAAATTTAGTACATATCAAACGTAGAAACCAAATCAAATGCTATCCCTATGTTGACATTAAATTTGCCCTAAACAAAGCACTTAAAAGCTTGAATATTTTAGGTGTTGTCTAAAGGTCGAGCTATTAATAACAAAAATTCAAAATACAATTCCACATAATTTCCAGAATGTAATCTTGAGCTTATCAAGATAACCATGTAGAAAAAAAATTTTACAAAACAATGACATCTTTAATAATGAAAAGAATATGAACACGACATATTTTATGTACACAAGTCATATATATATTCATATAAGGATGGAAAAGCAAATTTGCAATCTCTTTTGCTGTGTTGTCATGTCATTGTTGTGTTATAATATGTTGCCTTAGGTTTAGAGTTGAGGGAAGTTAAGTATCAGTCGTCTGTCATCTTGATTGAGTTTGAGTCTTCTCCAAAAGTCAAGTAAAGTGAAGGTGGAAATAGCTAATAAAATCTTATTGATATGTATATGCTATATTGCATATGAATATCAAACACATAGAACTAATGAAATATTGGAAATTCTCAAAATCACCAAGCAAGAGTAAACCAAATAACTAATGACAAAAGGAAGATACTAAATTGACAATAACTCTCAATCCTTTTTCATGAAAATGTAAATAACAAGCAAAATCAAATAAATGGGGTAAAGAAATGAAACAATGTAATCACAATACTTATAAGAGATAAACTTAACGAATGTAAATATTAAACAAATAAAAGTATGATGAATCCCATAGGTCAGGGTCGGGAATGCTAATAAGGCATGACATAAGTTTCTCACCAAGTTTAACAAATTATCTACTAGTAGTAAGTTTTGAGGACAAAACTTTCTTTAAAGAAAGTGGGTTAAAAACTCCTAAATATTTCACAACTCTTAAAAAATACTTTAAGTACCAAAACCAAAATCCTAAAAACTGATTCAAATTAAAATCGAACTCTAAACTAGATCAAATACGAAATTCCTTAACCTTAAAAGAATGAAAACCTTCAAAAATAAGATGAAAAACTCAATAATCATTCAACTCAAAATTCATACGCTAAACAATCTACCTATTTGATACCTAACACAAAAGTTGAAATAGTATATCCAAGCAAATATTCGATGACAAAAATATAAAACCTTGAACCTTCGGTTAATTTTTGGATCAAGAATTCCAATTAATACTGAAAGTCAAACTAAGTTAATCCATAACCCTAAACTCGATTAAACAATCTTATCAATTGAAAAAATATTAAATAAATAATAAAAATAAAGTAAAACATAAATTTTGAACCAAAAATATAACACGGTCAAAAAACCTCAAAATTTTATTATCTTATGAATAAATCAAAAAACCAGAAATCAAAGCAAAACCCTAAAGTCAACCTAGAGCAACAACAAACTCTAGTGAATTTTGATCCAGCAATCCCGCACTCTAAAGTCTTAAATAATAAAATCAAGTTAATAAGAGGTTATAGTCCATAATAATATATAAAAGCTTAAAAATATCACATTCATTGAAATTTAGTTCATTTTGGACCCAAATGGGAACAGATTTCGAAAACCACATCCCAATGCACCAAACAGTAAAAATATTTCTATAATACCATTAGACTCGTAATAATATTAGTTTTAGAATTTTTTAGAATCTAAAATCTGATATAGCCTGTTTTCGTGTATTTTTATTACTACCAATATTTTATTTGTCCAATCTACTATTCATCTAATTTTACTTTTCCTTACTACCTACTCTTACTACCTATACATCTACTTTCATACAATTTACATTTTCAATACTACTTTATATCTTTTGTATCTTACATATTGTTACTTTTTATATAAAACAACAAATAAATTATTTTTCTCCTCTCTCTTATACTAAAATCGGTGCCACCCTCCCTTCTCTTTCTTGTTTCTTTTCTTTTTCAATTTATTTTATTACAATAATTTCCCTCCACATTTATCTATAAATACCCAATTTTCCTCAACTTCTTTTATACATCTCATAAAACATACCAAAACTCTATCAAATTTTCCTCTCAACTTTTCTCTCTAAAAATCTACTCTGAAACACTCTCTACCATCCACTTCTCTTGAATAAAAATATCAAACACACTACCCATTTGTTTCTTTTACCTTCAAATCCTCCATTAACCTTAGGTAACAATTCCCAAAATTTATTCTTTATGTCTATAACTTAACATGACTACGACGTGTGTTTCCTAAACTAATGAATGTTAGGGAAGCAACATTATGTTCATGTTTTGTTCTTGCTCATGCACAAAATTTCATTATGTTATTATGTTATTTTATTGTTGTTATATTGTTATATTGCTATTATTTCTCTAATCCAACCCCTATATGTTACTAAATATATTTATGTAAATATATTTCTTAGAGCATATAAGCTCATTAACATAACTTTTATTCGTACTTTGCAATTTATTTATTTCATGTTATTATATTAAGACTAGTCTTTCTAGTCCTAGACTTGTCATTATCATGTCAAAACAATTCATCTTTTTTTTTTTTTTTGGACTTGTCCATAATCTAAATCCGAGGATCTTTAAAATAAATCTAAGACTTTCATGATTTTCCTTTTTGTTTTCTTATTTTCATAAAGGACTTGCCCATGTAAAGTTCAGAAAGTCTTGATACAAGCTAAGACTCTTCATTACATGACTTTTATTATGTGCTTATTTAATTTCTATGTCTTTTATGTTTTATATGACTTATTTTGTTTATAGTACTTAACTACACATTCATATTCATGCGTGATCATCTTGTTGTTGTCATAGTAAAATAAAAAATATTTCTTTCTTTAATAAAGAAAATAAGAGTTGAACTCTTTATAATAAAATGATATTTGTTACTTAAAAAAATTCCCATTAAAACTTAGATCTATATTCTTTTCAAAAGTTTTAGAAAATTTCATCATAGATTTTAGTGTTGTTGTTATGGCTTTTTTAAAATTTCAAGTAGATCTCCAATCTCTTTTCAAACTATCAAAATATAATTTTTATCTAAAACCTTAAGATTGATAATTTTTATATATAATTTTTTCTTACAAACTTATTTATAAGATTATCACTAACATTTTAATAAACACTAAGAACTAAACAACTTTTCTAAGTCACGTTTAAAATCAACTCACTAGTTGAAAATCCACTTAAGAATAAATCGATGTACAACTTAAGAAACTAAGTTTATGAAGTGAAAATCCATTTTCTTTTATGAAATTAAGGAGATACAAATAATAGGATTTTTCCAACAAAGGTCCATGTGTTGAAAAATTATGGATTTAGAAAAGAGTTATTATGAGAATAAGAATTTCAAAAAAGTCATTCCTTTAATTTTCCTCATAAGTTAAAACTTAAAACGTTTTTATGCAACTTAGGATGACTTTTCCTCACAAAGGTTCATGTTTCGGAAACTAATTAGTTAAAAAAAGTCTAACGCAAAAATAAAATATTCACGAACTCAAAATAAATATGGGAACATGAATTTCTTTAACTAAGTTTCACATTTACAAGTTTAAATATTGGAAAGAAATTCTTTTAAAGAAAACTACTACACTTAGATTTTTGTCACAAAACCAATTATATAAAATGAATTGTTAAAGTAAGAATTTGTGAACAAATATAAGACCTTTAGAAAATCCATATATTGAATAATGATTTTTCTTATCAATCGAATCACATATTTACAAAATAGCAATTTAAATCATAAGTCAAAGAATGACGCTTCACTAAGCTCTATCTTTCATAAAAATTTTTACAAATTTTATTTCTAAGACAATGTCACTAGAATCATACATATAATATGAGTCTATGCATATATTAAAAGGATTTTTCAACTATTTAAATATTTATGTGTTTGTTATAGAATTTTGGATGAAATAAAATTGAGGAAAATTATAAATTAAGGCAGGACTGACCCGTTTTCAAACCCAAATGACTTCAAATGTTCAAAATAACCCTAGAAATAAATAGATCTTTTCGAGTAATTAGAAAACAATATCTTATATGTTAAATTCTGAGTTAAAATAAACAAGTTATGGCCATTTTAGGTTGGAATTTTGATGAAAATAACCAAATGTAATTGGAAAGTTTATGTACGACTTTTATAAAATACTCATCTAGGGTATTTGTTTTGTCTAGGTGAAAAATACGGGATTTCACTTCTTTAGGATTACTACAACTAAGAAAATTGTGATACAGATGAGGATGGGTGAGTTTCCCCTCCTAATTTCATTACCTTGCTTGTGCTTGTAGATAAATACATTAGATCTATAGGTGCAAGATAAAATGAATATGTATGGGGTATGGGTTTATATGTATATGCTCTTATGTATGTATGACAATGAATGCTAAGCATATTAGATCCACAAATGATTGTGTAAGTATATCATTAATATTACATGTTGCTTATGTGTGTATGATGATTATTTGATTGTCCTTAAGTATACATTAATCATACCTAGCTTCGATATAAACTAAATGGACATGTATTACATCCTTCGAGTCACATTGTCAAAAGTTGCTACTCGTACGTGAAGAATCAGAAGGTCCAAGGCCAAGATAGCCCAAGGCCATGCTCATTCTTACAAAACTAAGGCTTACCGAGGATACATTAGAAGGATAAGTCACGTTGATCGATCATTGAGAGTAGAGTGCTCGAGGACTAGCAACAGAAGATCATGAAGATCTTAAATTATCATTCCCTAACTCTTAATACGGAGGGGTAAATCCGCTCTATATATGGTCTTTGGATAACCATATATATTTGTGTAATCATGTGATTGTTGCATAGCATGCACAACATATACGTAAAAATTAATAAACTTGATTGCAATCACGATGCATATAAAAAGAGAATATCTAACTAAGCTTATTGTAAGCTTACACCCCTATAGGCTTTTATTGAAACATGTATGTTTATGGTACACTCAAGGATCAGAATATTAAGAAAATCTATGGCAAATCTTTGAGCTCTTGTGGAAGAAGAAAACATATGATGGATTTACTTTATGTAATTTCTTTATGAATTATATATGATATGTTAATGCTTTGGAGATACTAGGAAGTATAATTGTGTAGTCTCGAAGAAATTAGCAGGGGTATGCTCTTGAGTAGTGTAATTGACCTTATTCATGTTTAATATTAAGTATTCCTCTTACCTTGCTATTCAATTGTTATCAAAGTAAATTGCATTATTCCAATGCATTCTCTATAATATGTTATACACCTTTGCATGACTAAAGAAGTCATTCCTAGGCTTTAATATTATGTACGGTGAACTACCATATTTAGAGGATCCCTCGGGGCGTGATAGGGTTGAGCAAGATGAGGGTTGTATTTTGTGATCGAATACATTTCGTAAAAGCATATGTAATGCCCTAAACTAAGGCGAATACAGCCAGTCACGTGTCATTCTCTTTAAAAAAACACACAAAGGCTCTAAAAGTAAAACCACGATTATAATCACATAAAATGTAATCTTTGTAACTCTCTCAAAGGTACAACAAAAGGTTCAAAACCTGTAAAGCCTGTAAATAACAATCTTTTCAAACATCCTATTGATCAAAACTCAGTTGGCATAAACCAAAGCCTATAAAGCCAAAAATTCTTTTAATTCCATAATTTCATAAAAGTCTTAGAAAAGCTATTAAAGATATCAAAACATAAAAATCCAGAATCCTTTAAAACAAAATATGAATTTTAACATTATTCCGAAATCTGCAAAAGATCTAAAGGCTCCTTTCTCCAAATCATATCCGCATCTATTCCTCAGTAGGGTAGTCTGGACGCTATCACCATCCTCATGATCAAAATACAGATCATAACTAGAAAGATCATAAACTGCTTCAAACCTGTACCTAAAAAAGAAAGGAATGAGCGAAATTGCCTAATATGCTAATCCACAAAACAAATGCATATGCACACGTAACAAGTATGTCTATATATATAGTGCAAATTAATCTAATGCAAATAGTAGGTTATTATCTTTATTAAGCTAGCAAATCAACACAGTTCAAAACTACTGTACATTAGCTCTAAACCTAGAGTAACTCAAACCCATGAGAAATCAACCAACTCTTTGAAAATAGGTAATCATATACATATATTGGTGAATGGGTACTCTCTAAACACCGGCAACCATACTGCCAAATCACCTAAATCTATAGGAATCATCTCAATGCACGAGTCCACTAGGGACAACCTCACATAAAGATCATCAAGATGTCATACCAGTATCACTATCTGCCAGGTCTTTACTAGTCATATCCAAACACAACCACAAAACAATTTAATTAAGCCAAATAGATTTAGATTACTTATTTTCTGTTCTAAACAACAAACAAAATAATAAACCTACACGCAAAAACAACAAACAAGGAATGGTAGTACTTTTTTCAGTTCCATGAACAATATTTCCAAAATCATAAATCCTTATAAGCAACAACAAATAAATTCTCCAAATCCCTGATTAATAAATATAATAGAAAAATAAACAACATCCTTATAAACAAACCTTAACGTTTCAAAATTCTCCAAAACCCTAACCTTTCAAGAAATCCTCATCATACCTTCTTCTTAATCAAATTCCACCGAATTCTCACAAGAACAACTCTCTTCTACGAAAACACTAATTTGTAAAATCAGTAATTACAGACAAATCATCATAAAAATAAAACTTTTTACAGAATCTATGTTTAATAAGATAAAAAACTTACTTGGATAATCTTTTATCCAA